>JASMQC010000007.1:1200000-1753494 GCA_031305395.1 Phytophthora citrophthora
ACTGAGATCGCCGTGACTTAATATCACCGCGAGGTGATACGGCAACGCCTCCAAATGACCTACGAGCATGACGACCTCTCCATCACTTAGCGTATGCGTTCTGCCATCACTGTCGTCTTGCCCACCAGTTTTTTCTGGAGCATCGAGCGTTGCACTCGGGTCTCCATCGATAGGTTTACTTGGAACTGCAGCCAACGGGCGATTAATAGTCCATACCTCCGGGTCCACGGAATCATCAGTTGATCTTGTCGCGATTGGACAATCGAACTCGACTTTTATCGGCGATTGTGATGTCTCGTGCAACGCTGCCGATACAAGATCCAATTCCTTCATGGTATCCGCCAACTTTGTCTCGTATTTAAGCAGAAATGGGAGAATTGTCTTGGTCCCTTCAGTGTAGTCCATGTTGACTGCGGCTAGTGTCATCCCTCGGCGTTGACACTCATCGGCAAGCTCTGGCTTCGTCACGATGACTCCCTGGCGCAAAAGAGTTTCGAATTCGCTGGTTGGGATCGCGTATTTCTCCAATTGGAATCTCACCTCAGGTCTGAGGAGTTCTTCGCAGCCCTTATCCGACAGGAAGTTCACAATGTCAGTCTCCTGATACGCATGGTGGAATATCTCGATCGGGTTCGCCAAGTCAATTAAACTGTCGAACGCAGTCTTCAGCATTGGCGCAAACACGAAGCCAACTACCGACGCGAGTAGGCCGCAGATCGCCTTCATATATCGCAACCGGTTCACTTCTTTGGTGCTGGCGGTCTGAAACGTGTTCAGGTGGGACGCAACCGACTGGATGTTGGACTCGCACTGGGTCAACCGCTTCCTGAAGCTACTGGCAAGCTGGTTGGTGTATCCAATTAGGCCTTTGATTACTTGTTCTCCTTTCGCGACTTGACTTTGGAGACGCTTTACACGGTTGTTTGTCTCAAGAAGCGTAGAACGAATCTCGGTGACAGCTATGTGCATGTCGTGCATGCCTCGTATCACCGCTTGAATTGCTTGTCCGTCCACTTGAAGCCGATAGCTGTTCTCATTCACACGTTTCTTTAGTTCCACGACCCACTCGGCGCTCTCAACGCTGACTTTTGTTGCTTGAACCTTTCATTTCATGAACTGGGACGGCGTTAGCAGATGCGAATTAGCGCAATGCTCTAACACCAAGCGGAAGTACACACACGCGTTGTCGTCCAACACTAATCTCTGAGCCAGAATGCGCTTGAAGGCGGCGTTAAGCAGCTCAGTAGTCTGTTGGTTACTCGACTTTTCCTCATCTGACCAAACCATCGAATTCAGCGTCAATAGAAGCCGTAAATCGTACACTGAGGTGACAAAAGACACAAGACCCAACACTTGGTCATTTGACGGTGGCGATCCAGTCGATGCCTCGGCGAGCAAAGTGGTTGCTCGGTCATGAAACTGTTGGCCCCAATAATGCAGCTGAAGAACAGAGCGAATGTCCTCCGATTGAACCAGTGCAGTATCGCCTGCGAGCGATGAGGAGTCGACACGGGCTCCGTGCTGCAGTAGAATCTCGATGAGTTCACGCGAGTTATTCCGAGTGGCTTTTATCAATGACGTTTGCCCGCCATTGTCACGAGCGTTCACATTTGCACCGTTCTCGATTAGAATGCGTGCGATCTTGACATGCCTATTCCCAGCGTCCGAGGTAGCGTGCTGGACAGTATAGAGGAGTGGCGTCTTGCCGTCGTCGTTCACGGCATTCAGACCGGTTCCTGCATTGACCAGCATCTGCACGGCATCAGGATGGCCGCATTTCGTAGCAGCCATGAGCGCAGAAAACCTAGCAGCTTCCATTTCAGCCCCAGCATCGATCAGCATGTGCATAATATCAGTACATTCGCTTCGAGCGGCAAGCATGAGCGATGACCAATTGTCCTCGCTAACCAAATTCAAATCTACCCCAGCGTTGAGCAGCATCTGAACGGTATCACTAGAGGAACTGCCCTTACTACCAAAACTCAAATCGGCACCTGCCTCGACCAGCACCCGAACGGTGTCACTGTATTCAAATACAAAGGCACGCGTGAGTGCTGTCGAACCGCTCTTGTTCACCAAATTCATATCTGCACCAGCGACTACCAGCATCCGGCCGATGTCAGAACGTCCGTTAGCGTACATGAGCGCCGTAAAGCCGTTCTTGTCCTTCAAATTGACATTGGCACCAGCGTCGACCAGCACCCGAACGACGTCAGAACGTCCGTTCATAGCTGCAAGCATGAGCGCCGTCATGCCATCCTCCTTCTCTGCATTTAGATTAACTCCAGCATTGACCAGGATTCGCACGTTCATCGTTATCCCCCATTGGGCAGCCTTCATTAAGGGAGTACAGGACATCACCTCCTCCGTTTATGTGTGGCCGGCTACGTAGGGCACAATCGAAAGTAGTACAATTTGAGATGACTTTTCATGATACTTCAGTCCAAAAGATATGCGCAGTAACTTTAGTACGAATCCCGAAAAATTCCGAATTTTTAAACGTTCGCACCACCTTTAATTAGTAATTATATTAATAATTATTCAAAGGGATAATAAATAATATATACCAATATTTTCGAAAATAAAAATAATTTACCAAATATTTACAAAATAAAAATAATATACCAAGCAGTTTTGTGAATTTCTTTTAGCAAGGAAAACCAATTTGGGAGAAAAACCTCTACATGCATCATGCAAATGCTGGTCAGCAAGGGCGTTTAGGACGGCTGACTGCTGCAGCTCTTCCGGTTGTGGCCAACTTGCTTGCATATTCCGCACCGCCGAATTTGCTTTCTCAGAGGTTCTGTTGCCTGCTGTGACGGAATGCGCTTCTTCTTTGGGCGACCACGTTTTTCTGGAATTCCGGGGGCCCTACATTCACCGCGAGTAAGCGCATCCTTGAGAACTAGAGGCAGGATGGTAGTGCGCTCTCGCTCCGCGTAGGCTTCTCGGAAGACTGGCGCTTTCCAGGAACCACGATAGAATCTTGTCATCTCCTTCAGTCTACCGGCGTGCTTGAGCACAATCAGAGCGTGAACACAAGGAGCACCAGCGTCCTCGAAGTACCCACACAAACATTTTACCACGCCGTCACATACTTGAAGTGCAAACTTGAGAGGGATACCTCCGACTCCATGCTTGATTTCCACAACAAAATTTGTGGAGGAGTTTGCTTCGATGAAACCGCTGACGGTATCTTCAAGTACCTCGTCTGCCCTGCGCGACGCGTAACGTGTCAACTCACCCAAGGTATCCGCCTTTTACGTGTTCTCCACCCACTTTCTTGCCACATAACCTTCAATCTCTATAAGACAGTCCAGGACCGGAAGACTGCGAATACCCGTCAGTGCACAGTAGACTGATTCCACGTTATTGGAAGTCAGGGCGTTGAACCGGGTGCACGGACTATAAGCGGTAGCCCACTTTTCCTGCCCTATCTCCTGTAGCCCCTTGATAGCGCTCAGACAAGTCAGCAGCCGCTCTGTCATACTCCAATTCTGTACGCACCATCGCCCACGCTAGCGCCTTCAACTGTTTTGACTTGAATATCTTGTTGAAGTAAATTCATCAGTGTCAGAAGCAATAGAAGTGTGGGTAGTCTGGTGCTGTTGTCTTTGTCGCATTGATCAAGCCGGGTATTTGTTATTTTGTTGGCTATTTGGTAAATTATTTTTATTTTGTTAGTATTTGATGTATTATTTTTATTTTTGAATAAATTGGTTTATATTTTTTTATTATCCCAATTTTTATTTTGTAAGTATTTGGTTTTTTATTTTGTTGTTGTAAGTATTTGGTATTTTATTTTTATTTTTTCGAATATATTGGTATTTTTTTTATTATTATCCCTTATTTAAATAATGAATTCATCATTAAGTCTCCGACTACACTAGATCAAAGTATGCTGAGAACTGGCCAATCAGACACTTCAATTATCTACTTTCCTAGTTTTGGCGAATTATTTCGCTCTTTTTTGTCATTTTCACCCAATCAAAATGTTTATAGTGGCTGTAGTCGGAACTGAGCGATTCCGACGTATCGAGTCGGGAATAATGACTAGATATGTGTATCATGCTACAAATGAGTCGTATGCGTAGTATTACTCCCATATTTGCTGCGTCTCCGACTACAAACGCTAAAGAACGTTAAAGAGCAATGAGTCTAAAACGACCTCAAGCCTGCCAACACCAAGCGGGCGCGCGCGACAGCGGTGACGGCTTTCGAGCGCTTCCTTACTGTTGAGAGCACTAACATGGAGCATGTCAGGGCTCTCATCGCCGTGGACCCAGGCCGCGCAGGTTGTATTCTCGTGACACTAATGGATAAGTTTGGTGTGTACTTGGCCTTCCACGCAGGAGCTAGGGGGTAACCTCTATCGCGCCACTCCGCTGCTCAATACTTCCGCCAAGTGAAGTGCTGGCTTCTGGACGAGTGTGCTGTTCAAGGTGGGGCTGTGGAACGGCAGCTGCTCAGTTTGGGGCGCACGCTTGAGCAGCACTGCATCAAGCGGGAAAGTGGTGGTTTTGTCAAGAAGGCTGTTGCATGCACGAAGGAGAGTCTCAAGAAGATGACAAGTTATCTGTATTCAACGGCTAGCTGTGCATCGGACTACCAAGATGCCGCGCTGTTATGTCTTCTCTGGTATCTTTTTGGACGTGCATCGGATTTAACTTTCGTTCGGAAGCAGCAGCTCTCCGTCGGAGCTGGCGAAGTGTTCTTCATTCGCTTCATCCGCGTGAAGACATCCGATGAGCAAGCGTTGTCGCTCTTTCCTGATGGAGATCCCGCTACCTGCCCGCTGCTTGCACTGGCACTGGTCTTGATCGTGCAGGAGTCTCCGTGCGCCGCTCTGCTCAACCACTTGCCAGTCAAGTCGAAGGACGTCCCTGTCGAGCTGACTGAGTCCATTCCACTTCTGGACTTGCTTGATGACAGTAGCACGCCGGTTTCCTCGCAGGCTCCAACAACAAGCTGCACCACAATCATCAAATCGGTAGCTGGTATCCACGCTCTCGTCAATCGCTTACTGGATCGTGTTGCTGGTCCAGCTGGAGTTGAAGACGCGCTGACATCTCACTCGTTTCGGCGAGGTGGTGCGCAGCATGCGAACGCTTGCTCAGAGCTGACGGCGCAGTGGATATTCGATCGTGGAGCTTGGAACTTGACCACGACGAACAAAGCTTTTGCATACGTCTTCAACACTCCAAAAGAAGATCACCAGGTCGCGAAGGTTCTGAGCGGGATGTCTCCACGGCAAGCCTCTGTCCTTCCGTCGTTGGGTATCTTCGACTCGGTCACACGAGAGGAAATCAGAGCGGTTAGCTACAAACTCTTCAATGCTAGAAATGGACTCGCCAACAAGTCCTTCAACCTCAGCAGTGGTGTGATTGATGTGCTGACAGCCACACTCATCCAACATTACCCGGCGTTGATGGAGTTCAATGAAGACGCTCTGCGATGAAGACGATTCAGCGCTGTACCGAAGCACCTGGAGTGACAACGACAAGCTTGTTGGCATGGTCACAGCAACTCGCGAGGTCAACTGCTCACACGAAAACCACAGCAGATGATCTAATGGGATGAAACGCAAAGGCCAAAGTTGTGTTCGATCACCAGAGTGCCTTAATTGAACGGTTAATCGAGGTCAACCGGAACCTTGAGGCTCGAGTCAACTTGCTAGAGTCTACAAATACATACGCGGCAGGTAAAACATCGGCATGTGAGAATCAAAAGAAGCGATCAAGAGACAAAGATGAAAACGTACCAGTGAAGCGCCAGCGCCGATCAAAGACGACACCACTTGTGGACACCTGGTTCGCGTGGTATACTGCGGTTCCGCATGGATGGCTGAGCACGAACAAGCACAAGGAGTCCGACTCCAAGCAACTGGTGGCCTTCATGCGGTTGTTCATCGACGACGGGTACGCTCTCGACGATTTATCGCCCACCTACAAAGACAATGTCCGTCAGCTTGGAGAGCGAGCATCGCAAGAAATCACAGCGTTCCTGAGCGCACAAGGTATACCATTAAAGGGGTCCAACGCGGTGCTCAAGGTGCTTCGTCAACTGCATCGCGAGGGGATCCTGAATGACCGCATCTCTGCCTATCAACAGCGCCTCGCGGTCGGCCGCATCGCAGATCCTGCACCAAGTCACTTCCAAAGTGTGCTCAAGGTGCGGTTGTAACGCAGCCCGGTGTCCATTGTAATACAGTTTGTAGTTGCAATTTCAATCCCTGTTAGCGTAGACGTCGGCAACAGGCATTCGAGATTGAATATCGATGGATGGAATCGAACCATCACCTTCCCTTTCGGGAGCTCTTCCGTTGAGCTACATCGATGGGGGTTAGCACAACAACATCACAGGGATACTCATCTGGGTGCTCGACGGGGAATTACAAGCCTCAGTAACTTCGCGGCCAGGACAACCCTCTCAGGGACACCGATGCTCGGTGCCACCCCCTCAATTCACCCTCCTGGGTGGTCAATCGAGCACTGGGCTCGCAGGGCAAAATGGCGCAGTTGAATTGCATGTGTACCATTCATTTAACCTCGTAATTACTCCTGCCACATACACATTAATGAACCAATCAAACGTTTTTATTGAACCTCTATAAATAGGTGCAATATCAATTCTTACGAGATGTTGATGCGTCGGATGCAAGTCGGAATTGCACTGACGGTCGGAGTCGTTACGCTATGGTTCTTGTGACACAACAGAGTGATGGTCACCAATGTCACATTCCTACTGAAGCAGCCTGGACTGAAAACGGGATGGCTAAAAGTTGAGAAGTTTGTCGTCTTATACGTAGGGTTGGTGGGTTGATGGCTATAGGACTTTAGGGCGGAGGCTTGCGGTGGCAGATTCGAAAGTGAGCATTCGATCGGCTGTGCAATTCTCTCTTCACCTTTTCCCGGTCAAGTTACAAGTTTTTCATCCAAGTTGCAAAGTGTCAAAGCCAGGAATGCTTCAAGTGAACAAAGGCGATGCATTTTTCATGTTTAGCAAAATGGCTCTTTCCATTTTTCAGGCAAGTTTCAAACCTTCAGTTATGCACCCAGAGGCATGTTGGAACCGTTCTCTCCTCGGCAAAACAGAGACGCATGCAGTGACGCTCGTAATGACACACTAGTTGGCGCGTAATTACAACCTTACTGACCTCTACAGCAACGCTAGGTGATGCGCGGTATACGTGTCGTACTCACCACGCACCATGGACTCGTTCTTCTTCTCCGTCATGAAGCGGCGCATCTTCGCCTTGAGTGAGTTCCAGCATCCTTCGATGGGGTTCAGCATCGGGCTGTAGGAGCCAAGTCGAAGAACGACAAACTTGATGAGATTCATGATATCGTCCTCGGCTAGGTACTCACGTGCCAAATTCTCGACTTAGCTATGGGCAGCCGCGTTATCCGTGACGACAACAATCTTGTCGGGTTGCATCTCTTCGTACTCGTCAGATCGAAAGGCAGCGATAAACAAGTCCGCCATAAATCGTGCACTCTCCTACTTCTTGACGGATCCCTCATGGGTTTGCATTAAGATAGTGCCGGAGCCAACTAAAACTCCGCCCTGCACGTGAAGGTTTTGGCCTTTCGATGGGGTTAGCTGGACGACAGCTCGTTTACCAACGCGAGACCAGCCTTGATTTCTGGGAAGGTAGAGATTAACGTTAGTTTCATCTTGAAACACCAATATGTCACCGTTCTGCATGTGGTTGTTCAGCTCTTGGACGAAGGTCTTACGCTTCTCCTTGTTGACTGTTGAGTTCATGGTCGCTTTCTCGATGCGGAGGCACTTGGTCGAGTACAGCATGTCCTGCAACGCACGGTGGACGGACGACTTGCTCACCTCAACTCCAAGGTCCGACAGGATATGGTCGCACAGGTGCTGCAGGGTCATGCGGCAGTCGTCGTCGATGAGCTCTTCGATTTTGGGCATAACTTCCACTGTCATTTTAACGGGGGCTTTTCATGAGCCACCTCGTTGCTTTGGTTCCGTGCCCGTGGCGAGAATTGCGCGACGAGCGGTACGATACTTCAAGTCGTTGGCGGTTGCAACTTCCCGCCAGTTTTTGTCTTCATGAAAGGCTCGAACGACGCGAGCCTTTGCCTGGGCTCGCTCGTACGACACGTTGATCTTGCTGGGCTATGTTGCGGACGGCATTTGCGGAAATGAGATCAGGAGCTCAAACTTTCTTAGACGGTCGGATGTTCGCGCCAAAATGGTTGGCGCGGGTCGTTTTGCAGTTTGCTTGAAAAGTGTACCCATCGATTTTGCAAAACGTGAAAAATCACTTTTTATGGCAGTACACAAAATACCTTACTTTGCAATTTGGTTGAAAAACATTGAACTTGACCGGGAAAAGGTGTACAGCTCGCACCGGTGGGACTCCCACCGGTGCGCCGTATACACTGGCCGTGCGACGCATTTTGATTGGTCAAAAAAATCAAAATAGGGTCGACCTCGGAAAGGACAGGGAACTAAAAAATTACCGGTGACAAAAATTGACATTTTGCAATACTTTACAGGGCAAGTTCATTTCAAGTGCAGGCTAGAGTACAATACAGGACAAGTACACTAGAGGACGAGTACGTTAAAGGACGAGCGCCAATAGGGCCATCCCGACAATCTGAAACAGCCCTCACTTCAGATTTAGCTCCGGGGCCATGGACCTGCCTCCATCAAGTCGACTCTACAGTGAAGCCATTGCAGCGGCACAGTTCGGAGACCAGAGGCTGGAAGCGAGAACACGAGCGGACTATCGCGGCAGCCTTCGGCGGTTTGCGGCATTCTGTCAGCAAGAGGGCTATCCTGACCCGTTGGAGCATCGCTTTGTGGTACTTCCTGTGTAGTCGCCGCGTACATCAACCTACTTGCTACCACCAACTCCAGCCAATGGACGGCGGAAAAGCTTCGAGCTGCTCTCAGCTGGCACTTCACGAAACCTGAGATGCTCACGGGCGGCCATCCACATGATCGATGGGCCGTCGAAACCGCAAGCGATGGAATACAAGTGCCGCGAGGAAACCCTGCTCGATCGGCTGCAATCACGCAGATCCTAGCAGGACTAAGCAAATCCAAAAAACGTGAGCGAACCCCCAAGTGCGCATCACCAATGTCGCTGACAATGTTGTCGAAGATGATCGCTTTCTTGGAGTCTGAATCAAGTTTTAATGAGACGATGCGGATATTGTTCTCAGCTGTGTGGTCACTCAGTTTCTACGGGGTGTACCGCATCAACGAGGTTTTGCTGATGAAGAAAGGTGACATTCAACTTGGCCTACGCAGGAAGTCCCGTAAGAATGGTGCTGAGATCCGTTTCGGGTGCTTTACGATACGCGACAGGAAAACCGACCACGACCCACTAGCTAGTCGGACGTATTCACTTCACCATCTCCCGAAAGAAGAACGCGCTGCAGAGGTGCTCACATATGTGAAGAGATGGTTCACGTTTGCGAGCACAAAACTGCATCATTCGTGGAATGGGGACGATTTCGCGTTCCCATCACTTTCGAGGATTCCGCGTGGTTTTTCGGGTAAGCGAAAGCAAGGGGCCCATAGCGTCAATCGTTGTTTTTCTTTCTCGAAAGTCGCCGTGAAGTGGGAAGGGGGGGGGGGGCACTGATATCAGACTCCAACTTTACACAAGTGCTCAACGTCGTTGCAGATGGTGATGGGATCAGTCACAACTTGCTTATGATGACGTTTGGTTCACATCACACTGCTTCAGACGTGGCGGGGCTCAGTATTGGTTTATGTTTGCAACTGAAAATAGTCGCTGGTCTTTAAAACTTGTCAAGTGGTGGGCGGGATGGGCACCCAGCAAAAAAGCTGAAACAGTGACAAGATACCTCTTGGATGACGTCCTCGATCGAGAAGAAAGTCGATTAGGTGACTTGCTTGCTCCGGATGCAGTGTCGTGTTCAGCTGGCTCATTAGAAGCAGCAAGAGACATAGATCCCCAACCGTACTCGTACTTAACTGTACTCGTCCTTTACTGTGCCATCGTCCCTTATTGTACATTCCTCCCTCAAAGTACCAGCAATGTATAGTAGGCGCTAGATAGATTTCAAAACAAACATGTACTTTTTGCTATGCAATATGTATGTTAAGTGACTCATCTCCCTACTGCTCCTCGGGATCGTAGTCGTCGTCTTGGTCCGACGAACTGCTGAAGTCTTCCCCACGGTACTCGTCCAAACTGATATCGTCGTCCACCCTTGCTTCATCGGATTCCTCGTACTCGAACGCGTTATCATCGTCCCGATCTTGGTCCTCGTCGCTTGCATTATCAGGAAGATACTCGGCAGGAACGGGGAAAGGTTGGCGGCATTGAAGATACCACAAGTCTTCGTTCTTTGCGCTACCCAGATACTGCTCATTATAGGCCAAATGGCACTCGTAGTCGATCGTGTGACTGCACAGAAGGCCTTCAAGAATAATCCCGGTCTGACTATTGCCGACGAGACATGCAGGCACGTGCCTGACCACAAGAACCTCATCGTCATCAACTTCAATCTCCACCGGAAACCGACAGTTAGGGCACCTTGGATCATTGGCCACCGTGCCTTTAATACACTCACGGTGGTACGGCTGGCGACAGGTGGGGTGTGCGCAGACCCAAAGCTTGTCGTCGCTGTTGTCGTCCTGATGATCGGTGAGAGAGCTGAGGCAGATTGTGCAGTCTATCACCCCATCGCGTCCGTATCTCTTGTCGTCCCGTTTTCTTTCGTCATGCGGCACGTCTTCTTTTCTTATTCAACAAGATCTTGCTCTTTTTCTTCCTCAGAATTATCTTCGGGATTACCTTCGTCACCATGCTCGTGCTGTGAATCTTTGGTCCCATGAACACCAGGGTTGTTTTCCTCGTACGCTGTCACCACGGCCTAACGCTGGCGGAGGTGACCCTGAGCCCTCTTCTTGGGGATGGTCGGCGATTCTCCGCAGTGGTGGCTTGTGGGAATCTCCCGCACACTCACTTGCTCCCTTGGTGGCAAATTGAACTCTCTGTTATTTATGTAGAAGTATTTTGCTAAAGTATCTGCTAAACATCTTGATTTCACTAAAGAGAGAGGCAGGGAGCGCGTGTCTCTGTCCAAAGAGTTCCGGCAGGTGTCAAGCACATCCTGGTCGGTGATCATGGTTAGTCGGTAATCACTTGATTTGAGTATACTTAGAGGTTCAACTGGATACTGGGTACAAATCAGGATTTCCCCGGATGCCAGTCTCTTCTAAATACCCTTGGTGTCCGGATTCCGCGTGATCTTGAGCGGTATCTGGAGTTCTTCTCACAGAATATACTTGAATATTGTATGGGCGCTTAGTTTTGCTGTGTCAGGACTCCGAATGCAGGGGGCTGCCTAGGGATTCCGGAGATTATCGAAAGTATTCCTGAAGCGCAACGCTTACACCTTCCCAGATTCCCGTCCCAATGTTGTCAAATCTCAGCCTATCAGCTCACAGATCAATGGATGGTCCTGGGAGGCGGCTTCTCGGGCGAAAATTCAACCCCACAGCTTCTCTCATCAAGAGCTCTCATTGAGAGATTCACTTTCGAGCTGATAGATCGTGATGAGACGAAGCGTGCATCAGTGTCGCCAGGGGCCGCATCACATCGTGCATCTGGACTTTAGATCCATAATTCCAGACTCCATTCGTGGTCACGACAACGAGTTTGGTTCCAATCTGTACGCAGATCCAGACGTCACACATCCATTCACAGGTCGCAGCTGGTCTAGCATTCCAAAAGACACACACCTCAGGTCAGTTCGTCCGCATCAAGGCGTCACACATCCGTATCCACTACATCCAACTTCCAGGTTTCCAAATCACGCAGTCTTTTGTGCGGATCTATCCAACGTTTGGCTGACTTGGCTTCTTTTCTGCGTCGGGCCTCAAGTCGCCCGTTCCCAGCACACGACCGAACCTCAAAGAATGTCGGCTCAATCCATGCTCAGTTCACAATATCCCAGCTTCTGGCCACTCCGATGATGATAAGCAACACCACACGGATCTGGAAGGGCTTCTGGACACTGTTCCGCCTGAAAGAATTTGGACACGAGAATCTCGCAGAGCGGGTTTTTGGAACGATCTCGTCACTTCGGAAAGTCATCCAGAGGGGCATCCGAACGCTAGAGCTTCTCTAGGGAGGTGTCACAGCGCTTTAGGATGTCAGTCAAGTACAAGACGTGCTCGCGCAGGTCAAAAAGGATTACCAGCTCGTCACGCGTTAATGGGATTAGCGCCTGTTTCAAGCAGGGATAGAGAAGGAGGAGGTGCTCCAGAATGCCCGTGATGACATCCGCCATCTCATGGAGAACCACAGTCGGGATATTCGAGGCCTCCGGAAGCAGGTGAAAAAACTTTCGGTGCAGTTGGAGGACGCGAGAATCCAGATTCGGTTGCTTGAAGAGCGGATTCGAGCGTCCGGGTTCGGTCCCATCAACCTCATCAACTTCCTGGGAGGTGGTTAGGGTGGCTCGGTGATCAGTGCGTCTTTTGGATCTTCTAGTCCACTTCAAGGATGGCTCCCCTATTGATTCTGCTTGGAGCACCATATCACAGTTATTGCTGCAGATGATCCAGGTCTCGTGATGACTCCCTTCGTCTCACTGGGTCGCCCTCGGGATCCGGATGAGGGAGAGTACAAGCACTCGGAACCTCACCGGAATTTGGATCTTACACTTGTATCAACCTCTGGATCAACAAGCACGTCATCGTCCAAGCACAAGAGGTGTTCGTCGACGGGATATCCGACATCCAAGAAACATCCCCGCGCACCGGACACCATCCAGAGTCGTCCTTTGGCTTGGATCAAGCACTCGTCGCACGGACAAGTACCCTTCCATCCAAGCGAAGCAGCATGCCCTGACATCCTTGACGGATTACCCGGTTACTTGGGACGACCTTCGTCTGGATCTTCCAGCGCTCATGCTATCTAGAGTCCAGTATCCGGACGCCCTTGAGTGACTTAGTGACGATCGGGAAGCTCACGTCACCTTCCGTCCAGACGCATGGGTTGAGATGCTAGACCGGAGGATGTACTAGAACTCGCTGTATCTCTACTGGTCCAAGTATGTTCCACGTCGAGACTTCACGATGGCTGAAGGGGTTCTCGACGGCCTCCAAGATAAAGGAGCAGAACCTGAATATTGGGGTCCGCTCTTCGAAGGTCTGGATGACGACCCAGATCCGAACGAGCTGATGGTGGAAACCAACGACGACGAGCAGGTGGACGAGAACTTTATTACAGATGTCGAAGGTGGCAACGATCAGGAATACGAGTCATCTCGTCAGCCGGATCCCGAAAACTTCCCTCCAAATTCCTAGTGTCGCTGTTCCAATCGCGACGGTCTCAAGTCAGCATCCCGGAAGCATCGTTCAGATCAAGGGTCTATGACCAAGCTGGCCAAGAAGGCCTTCTCCGAGCTGACGTAAGAGGACCTACAAGTCGTTGAAACTCCCGGAGAAAACATCGGCTTTCAGCGTCCAGATGAAGAGAGGTGACGTAACAGCGATCTCATCAGAACAGATATTCGGTTTTCCGGACTACGCCCCCAATCGCTACGATCGGGATCTCCTGAAAGAGTGTACATCGTCCAAGGAAGATGAGCTTATTGCTCTTCTGGATTCAAAATCTTGGGATAGAGTTTATGCCTTCCGTCCACGAGAAATTTTCTTCCACAAGCGCAACGATCTCAGTGCCGACGTTCTCATCTCTTTGGACTCCTGGATCAGCTTCGTCAGCTGGAATACTCGTGCTTTTTGAGAGGAGACCCACTGGCTGACTTTCGACATGGTGAATGACGTATCCCCGAAGTGGCTGCGATGTATCTGGATTGGTCCAAGCGTCACACCTCTTTCCGGAAGAAGGCCCTCTCGTTGCTTCGAAATGTGGCTCCCAAGCTTCTGGATACCATCGGGAACGAGCTCGGCATCTGGAAGTACCCTCCAAATTCTGTCACTGGATCGTAAGCTACTGCAATCCGGAAACTTCGAAGTTTTACTCACTGATAGAGCAACCCGTGATTCTGGACACTGTCGAGCCCGCACGCACACAATGGAGTTCCTGTTCGACGGATGCTGAACGTATCGCGCATCTGCCGAAGGAAGTCCGGAAGTCGTTAATACCAGTGGACTAGCGCATCCAGATCAGAGACCTTTGGAAGTACGGCCGCTAAGAGGAGTATACCTGATCGAGAGAAGTATTAGCTCTGCATTTTCCATAAGTAGCGTTTTCTCCATCGCTTAACCACTCGAAATACATCTCAATTATCGTCGCCATCCACAATTCCTCTGTCGTAAGTCCATCCAGGTTCCATAATATCTGGTACTTCCAGAATCCATAGCGATCCAAAATCAATAATTCAATCGTAATCGAAACAAATTCAGTCGTTCCACCATCCTGACATCCAAAATCAGCGCCTGAACAATAAAATTTGTGGGTGCTAGTCCCCGACTTGCATCGCCTGGAACCTCGCACGCACCCGAGCTCCTTGATTAAACTCATACAATACGGCTCCGCAACTAAGTTGTCACATTGTCAACCATTCGGTTTCATCGTACCCTTTCCACTTGACCAAGTATTCCCGATTGCGTTTGGTCGTCCGAGTGCGTTTGGACCTCCGAAGATCCAGAATCCTCTCAGCTTCATACTCGTCGTTTCCGGCGTCCGGCTTCCAACTGTCTTCCGGAAACAGGGCGGCGTCAAAGTCGTCGTCGTCATCGACATCGATCACCACAGTAGGGCGTTTTGGAAAGAGGACACGTGGCTTCAGGCGACTGATATGTACCCAAGGGTTGACACGGCCTCCACCTTGATCTTTACCCGGAAGTCCTCGTGCACCTCATCGATCCGGAAGGGGTCATGCCATAGGTGGGTCAACTTTCTACTCAATCCACTCTGGACTTTTGGAAGTACGGCCTTACGGAGTCACCCTCGGTGAATCCGGATTTTGGATCGATGTCGCTTGGCCTTCTTCTAGGGATCTTCGGCAAATGTCACTGCATAGCTGTAGTCCCGCTGCATCTTCCGCCACCACTCGTAAGCTGATCTCTCTGGAACGCTTGCAGGTTTTGGGCCCAACATGGGCAAAACGGTATTCTGGGCATCCCAACCGTGGCCTTCACGCTTCTTATGTTTACAGTCTGACGCTGGTCCTCTGTGTGTGTCTGTGTCTTTTGACTGTCAAACGTCTTATTATTATTACCATCACCACGGCCGCCGTGATCTCGTCTTCCCATGCACTGGAATATGTCGAAAGCTTGATGGCTTCTGATCACCTCCTGCTTAACGATATCAAACAGACGGTTCAAGTTGGATTTAAGGCTGGGATCGTACTCCAGTGACGCTTAACTTGCTCCCGCAGCGTCGCAGGTCTCAAATTCTCCACTATCACCTTGCACTTTAACTTCACGTTGTTATTCAGGCACTTCCCCCAAGCCATGCACCTCTATCACCTCCTTCATGCTGTCCACGAAGGCGTGATTGCGAGCCTTCACATTCTATTGAGCCAAATCCATACTCCTATCACATCTGGGATGGTATCATTAATCACACTGTTAATTATGTTGTCAATAGCAGCCAGCGGTTTGTCCTCTGTCGTAGCCTCCACAGCAATGTGCAGCTCACACTCAGAAAAAGAACCGCTTGTTGACGCACTACAATACAGTGCGTCGAATCGAATCGATTGTTTCTCCGGTCTCTGCGCAACGATTATCCACTGCTTCATCATACACCGTCCTTTCAAGTTTCCTCCTCACCAAGTATTCATGAGCAACGCTTGCGATTTGCGGTGGATCTTGGAGCGTGACTCTCATGGCCTTCGTGCTCGTGCTTGTACTACCGATGACGCCGTCCGTGATGGCACGATCCCTCTTCCGATGACTCGGCTGTGACATGATGCTTTAGCGCAACTAAAGTATACTGTGTAGCATCTTCAGCGTCACCAAGTCGGCAGTAGCCTTGCTGAATGCCGACTTGATGTTTAAGATGCAAATTCCGAAGTGATATTGATGGCTAGTGTCTTTACTTAATTCATGTATGATATATAGACGTTCTCCCTGTGCTACGTTGGTAGCCTCCACTTGTTGGTTACCTATTATCTTTTGCCACAGGTCAAGAGTTTCATACCGACGCTCTCCAAGTCGTCGTTCATTCCTGTCGTAAGTGGATTGCCAACTCAGAAACCACTACACGGTTTCAGAACTATACCAAGCACAACGCATCAGCACACACTGTAAAATAGGCGGAGTATCAACTACACAATGACACAGACAAAGTCCTGACGAACCTGACATCATTTCAAAGAAGTATTGCCTTCCAGAACATTGTCTTATTGAATTTATCAAAGACCAGGGCACATTTATGGCAACTCACTTGGAAAGTATTTACCCTCTGAGAAGCAATCTACTCTTCGAATTCTTGGAGAGTTAATCCTACACTTAGTTGAGGGTTGGAACTCGCTCAAGCTGAACGGAACAGCAGGAACGAAGCTGCTGCATCGATATATCCGCAGGTGATGCCGTCTCAGCTGGCTTTATTTGCGCCTAGCGAGTTTGCTGATTCTATTTTGAAGCCACGTCGCCTTCAGCTCCCAATATTTTGGAATGAGGCACAAGTTAAAGGTATTGAACGTGAGCACCGCGAGCTCTGTTCAGCTAAATTACTTAATACATTGATAAATGCTGCTTCAGACGAAGAAACGTACGACACCAGTTTCAATGATGGGTGGGATGCAGTTGAAAGGGTAGCAGCACCATCAAAATTTTCACAATTACGGCAATTTTGCTGTGCTTTGCGAACACCGCATCCGTCGAGTGGAATTTCTCCATTCTCAAGTGGGAAAAGAATGATCGCCGAACAGCGCTGACTTCCCTGGTTTTAGAAGGTATTTCCCAAACAAAGCAGTTCAAGCAACTATCAGATTTGCTGGTAGAATAACTCCAATCCGGACGAAAAAATATTTAGGATGTGCCAGGCTAAACCAACATCTTATGGCGATTGCCAGTCTTAATGAGGATGCCTTGTAATAAATCTGTCGCAACCCCCGTTTTAGGGGTCACTAAGGATCGGGTACCCGCAGGCTGTTTGAAGAGTACGGACCCGGACGGGGTGCACGAAGACTAGACTAGTAGTAGAAGAGTAGACGAGCGAGTGTAAAATGCAAAAGTTCTTGTTATGGTTTGTTGATTAGCAGGTAAATTCGAGACTGACTAGATTCAAGTGAGGTCTTGACCCGCACGTGTAGGGATGACACACCTCCAACTTGGATGACCTAGAGACCGAGAGGCGACCTCCGTCCTCAGCGCGAAGAGCACACAAACACAAGAGGTACTTAGAAGTAGTACACGTTCTATGTCCGTTGTCCAAGAGGGAGTACCTCCGAACAGAATAGACGATGCACCACGGAAGTAGACCTCGGACAGTACACTAGGCCCACCGGCCACTTCAGTGTCTGGACAAATCACAACGCCCAGCACTGTGAAGAACTCGAAGTCGACTATGTCGACGGACAAGAAGCATACCCAAAGCTAGTTCACACGTAGAATTCCCGGGTACGGGACATACTCCCCGACCCAAAGTTTGAACGATCACGCTCTTCTCGGTAGGGCTTGCTGTCCAGACGACACTGGCGACGTAGAATTCACCGCAGTAAAAGAGACCGTAGAAGTACTCGAACCACTCGAACCGCGCAGATTGTAAATCAGGTTGAACGTAACAGGGTATCTGACACGATGAATTGATGCAGGACGAATGTTTCGCGCGGTCGGATGGAACAACTCACAGTCAGGATCACGTTACAGGTCAACTTCGAACTCGCTGGTACAATTAGTGATGGACGGAGTAGTCGATGTCGCTTGAACAAGATAGAGTACTTCACTCGATAAATAGGCAGTTACTTTGAGTAGTCTCTTGTAATAGTAGACGGATGGAACAGTTCACAGCCAGGATCACTTCGCATGTCAACTTCGAACTGGCTGGTGCACGTAGGAGTAGACGGGGTAGGCGTAGTCATTTGAACAGGACAGTTCACTTCACTCGAAAAACAGGCAATCACTTGGAGTAATCTCTTGTAATTGTAGTAGCTCAGCGTTATCGTCAAAGAGAAGACATAATGACAGAGCACGGCATCCATTGGCATCAGCGCGTCATCGAAGCGAACACCTTCATCGGTATAGCAGTTCGTCAAGTAGTCCAGCACCCAGGTAGGAAAGAAGTAGTAGTTTAGCAGTCAAGTCACGAACTCAGTAGCCAACCCAATGAGTACCGCAGACAGTTCACGAATCCACTTCACCAAGTAGGTTAACCAGTCACCCATCCCGAAGTAGATAACCCAACTACCGTCTTACCCCGTACAAAACGATTAGGCGTAATAATTTGAAAAATTACTTCAATAAAAAACAAAAAAAACACTCAAATACAATGCCTAGACAAATACATGGACATCTTCGAGGAAAGGGTTCTTACACACGAACTCCACGACATCACGTGCTACCAACCATTTTTGACAAGGCCTTCGGCTATTGACCTCCATACTATTAAATTCACTTTTATCACAGAAGTCGTCTCCTCACCGCTATACCAAGTCTCGTCGCAGCTACAGTATCGCTCAGAAACTGACCATTCTGGTTGAATACAAACCTGGTGTCGCTGGAAGCGGTTTTAGCGCACTTGTTATCAAGTATAACACAAATTCAAGTACCATCCGAGGATGGTGGAGCCAGAGAGAAGAGGTGAAAGCTGTCCTTCGCGACCCACAGGTTGCGACGCGTACTGTATGCCGTCTCACTGGCGGTGGAAGGCGACCAGCTCACAGCGAGCTCGAACGAAGGTTGTACGAGTGGATTGAGGCACGCAACCGGAAAGGTTTACGGGTTAAGACTCGTACATCCGCCTGCAAGCGCGTGATATTTTCCAGCAACTTAAAGGCGATGCCAGCACCGGTTTTGAGGCATCCTCAGGTTGGCTCGGTCGGTTTAAATCTCGCAGAAACCTGGTTTCTCACCGACAAACGACTTCACGTTCGTTGCCGGCTGACGCACCTGCTATTTGCCGTGCATTTGTTCAGCAAGTGCATCGCCTGATATCGAAGCACAGTATTCAGCCGAAGAATATCATCAATATGGATCAGGTCCCACGGTACTTTGAGACGGAACCCAAGAGTACAATTGCTACGCGAGGATCTCGCGATGTTCTTCTTCTCAAGGGCAAGCGATTTACAACAACACTTGCAATCATTGCAGAAGGACTGTTTCTCGAGACTCACTTACTGTTCTCGAAACTTAAAAACAAGCCAAAGTGTCCTTCGGGTGTCCTTGAGGACGTCAACCACACCGGAGTGTGGAACGATGACCTGCTTCTCTCCCATGCAGAGAGAGTGATATGCCATCGAGCAGAGACACAGCTATACCGAGAGTCTGTGCTGTACCGGATCGATTCCTATGAATGTCATGTCAAGCTGTCAGACTCCAAACGCTTAGAGCGTTACAATATTTACGTAGTGCTGGTTCCACCCAACCTGTAACGGGGTTACACGTACAAGTGGCTACACCACTTGTAACTCTAACAGTTAGGATAACTGTTAGAGGTTGGAAATGGACCTCAGACCTTGGTGTGCTGTACACACCAATGGCTACATGGGCGAGCCACATCATTGTGTGGTTCGCGTGCATTTGTGCATGTTATTGGTAGAAAGCAACGGATTTCTACCAATCAATGCCCTTCACGGAAGCAGAGATTCTGCCAACCACACGTTGGTAGATCCTTTAGAAATAGATTAAACAGTTTTAGGAGGTTCCATAATGGCTTTGTGCCAATTCAATAACAGTTCTCATTTTTACGGTATTTTAGCAGTTTAGATTAATTGTATTTGATTTAAATATACTTATCAGATTAAGTATATTTAAATTAAGTCTATCTTAATTGCACGCTTCCTCATACACGTAAGCGCACGTGTACGCCACCTAGTGGGTCTAAGTAGACCCATTACACCTGGTAGCACTTTGTAGTCCGTCCTACGACCGACTGCTGTTCGTTCGTATGGAGTCATACGAACGCGGGGTAGAGAACTCCCCAATGGATCAGGGATCCACTGGGACCCCACACATGTCCGTGACGCGCACGGACTGTGCCCACCTGTCAGACCCAGAGTGGGAAGCTCTCCAAAGACTCTCGCAAGTCATTGGAGAGGCGGCGGTAGCGACGATGCTTCGTACGCTATCGCCGACAGAGCAACATGGTGTTGCTCTGGGGTACATTGTTAAGGAGCAACGAGATGTTGCTGCCTCGGTGGCTTCCCCGAAGCCACGCGTGGAGTCGTTGAAACTCCACGTGAGTACCTACACGGGGAAGGAGGACGAGACCCTCCTTCGTTGGCTTGTCGAACTCGACACAGCCGTTGCGGCTCGACGTATCGTCGATCCGATGTCGAAGGTCGCGTTCGCCATGTCATGTCTTGGCGGACGTGCGAGGAGTTGGGCCTATGGGCGCCGACTCTCGGATCCTACGTGCTTCAGCACGTACGAAGAGTTCAAGGAGGAACTCAAACTCGCGTTTGAGCCTCCGAAGAACGAGTTCAGATCGAGAGCGGAGTTTCTCGATCTGCAGCAGGGCAAGGATGATGTTCACACCTTTGCCCAGCGTGCTCGATACTTGGTATCGAACATAGTGGCCAACCCGATCGACGAGGCGACCAAGGTCGTCACGTTCATGAAGGGACTGAGAGATGGTCCCGTCAAGACGTATCTCTTCCGAGAGTATCCGAATACTCTCGAGGAGGCGATCAGCCTTGCGATGCAAGAGGAGTTTAGCCGGCGTCAAGCTAAACTCCATGCGAAGACGGGAGGGAGGTCCGGAGCCTATGGACCTCTCGAGTGCTACGACTGCTGGTCAACAGCAGCGTAGGAACAGCAAGGTTCGATGTTACAAGTGTAGTAACATCGGTCACTATGCACGCGAGTGCATGGCGGGCGGGCGTTCAAAAAACGCCAAGAACCAGTAGGCGCGGGGCGTCCTACTGGTGATGCAGTCTCGCGTGTCGAACTTGGACACGCGACGTTGAGGACTGCTGCCCCCAGCGAGAAGGTTTCTCGCTGCGATATGCAAGATGACAAGCCAAACCTTGTCATCCTGAACGTGATGTCGAAGAGAGTTAACTCTCTTCGTGCCCTAGTGGACTCGGGCGCGTCGAACAACTTTGTTCGACAGGAAAGTCTTCGAAGCCTTGACTTCGAAGAGGCCGACACGCCTCGCGGCGTGTTGGAGGTGCGGTTGGCAACAGGTGCCACCGTGAGGACTGAGAAGCGCGTAGTCCGTGTGCGCTTCTCTTACAAACGAAGGACGTTTGTGGAAGACCTTATCGTCTTGGATCTAGACGATAAGTTCGACTTGGTATTAGGCATGCCGTGGCTTGCACGGCATGACCCGGTGATCAACTGGGAGAAGCGTACGCTCGTACGCTTCAACAACACACGCGCGACAGAGAGCGATGGCCCTGTCAGTGCTACACATGCACCGGACGGTGCATGTGGCGTCCCAGTTGAGGCAGCAGCGGCCGCCGCTGCCTCCGATCACCGCAGGCGACCATCAACGACTCCGGGAGTCGTTGAGAGAAAATGTGTGTCGACTCAGAAATCTGAGCCGAAGGGTCGCGGTCACATGAGTGATGGTCAGGTGAATGCGATTCACCTGAGAGAAGGTGATGGTAACATACCGGTATTACCGGTATCCTTGGAGGTACTTCAAGCCCCCAAGGGTCGCGCCGACGACGTCGCGTCAACTCCGGGAGTTGACGAAGCAAATAAAATTCGGGGAACCGAAAGACGTGCGTCAGCTCCGGGAGCTGACGCCACTGGCGCTTCGCTGCTAGTTCCGGGAACTAGCGATCGTGCATCAGCTCTGGGAGCTGATGATACGTGTACAAGCGAACACTCGCTAGCGCTGAAAGCTAGCGAGAGCACGTCGACTCCGGGAGTCGACGATGCGGATACTCCATCAACTCCGGGAGTTGATGGAGGCGCAGCGGTTCTGGGAACCGACTGCGCGGCAGGAGGTGCTGGCGGTTGCAAACGTCCAGCACCCGAACAACCTGCGTGCTCACGTGCAGCAGCGCTGCACGCGATGAGCGGCACTCAAGCCGGGCTTGAATGTGCGAGTCAGCGGAAGGAATCCGCTGACGACTATTGCGATAACGTCCCGTCCAAGGTGAGATGCCTTGGACGTGGAGCACCTGGAGCCGGGCTCCAAGGTAGACCTTCGCGGCGCAAGCTCAGGGAGCTGCGCGAGTCTCAGTCCGGGACTGAGACGGGTGTATCTGCAGTGCAGACACCGAGTGTCGAGACGTTGAACGTCTTGACACGTACTGGTACTGGGTTACAGTACCAGAGGATGCGGTTGGAGAATCCGCCGACGAGTACGTCGGCGTTGACCGCACTTCCAACGATGAGTTGGAAGCGCTTCACGCGGGACTTGTACGATGGACGCATCGAACAAATTTGCATTCTCTCGGATGTCGAGAGAGTGGATCGTGAAGCCGAAGAGCTGAAGCAGCTCGTCGTCGATGGCATCACTGAGGGCGATGACCCCCTCAGTGCGAAGACCAAGAAGCAGCGCTTCGAGGAGCAGAGTTGGGACTCGTTGAGGTCGAGTCCCTATTACGAGATTCTGCGGGAGTACAAGGATGTACTCCCGGACGAGATTCCTTCGGAGCTTCCGAAGGATAAGGGCGTACAGCACGAGATTGATCTCGTGCCGGGCACGAAGTACTGTGTTACACGGCAGTGGCCACTGCCGCGTGAACAAGTGCAAGCGATCGACGACTTCTTTGAAAGTCGTCGTCTTGCAGGTCAAGTGCGGGAATCGAAGTCCCCGCACAGTGCCCCAACGTTCTGTGTTAAGAAACCACAGGGCGGCTGGCGCATCGTTCATGCGTACAACAAGCTGAACGATGCGACGATACCGGCGCAGACGCCGATACCGCGAAAAGATGTTATCATCGATTCGATGGCCTTGAGCACTATCTTCAGTGCTCTAGATCTGCGTGATGGATTCTATCAAATCCTCATGCGTGAGAGGGACATCCCTCTCACAGCGGTAAGCACTCCAAGCGGTATGCTTTGGGAGTGGCTCGTCATGCCACAGGGGCTTAAGAATTCCCCTGCGACGTTCAATAGATGCGTGACACATCTATTGCGCTCGGTGCGCGACTTCGCACCGAGCTACTTCGACGACGTGTTCGTCCACAGCCGGGCTGTGAACGGAAAGACGGACATTGAGATGCACAAGGTGCATCTCCGGAAGCTGCTAGAGCTTATGAGGAAACATAAGCTCTTTGCGAACCTGAAGAAGTGTATCTTCGGGGCGAGCGAGATACCCGTGCTGGGGTGTCTCGTGGGGAAAGACGGCGTGCGCCCTGACCCAGAGAAGGTCAGAGTGATCAATGAGTGGCCCACGCCATCCAATGTGAAGGAACTGAGGCAGTTCCTTGGGCTTGCCACGTACTTGTGCAAGTACGTGGAGAACTATGCGGGCAAAATTCGCCCGTTGTCACAGCTTCTTAAGAAAGAAGCTGAGTGGATTTGGACGACCGAGTGCGAGGAGGCATTCGGTGCAGTCAAGCAGGGCTTGACTGAAGCGCCGATCTTGGCCGTGGCGGACCAAGATCGTCCATTCCACGTAGTGTGTGATGCATCCGATTTTGCAATCGGATGTGCATTGATGCAGCACGATCACGAAGGGCGTGATCGTGTGGTCTACTATCAATCGCGTCAGCTGAAGCCAGCTGAGCGTAACTACCCCGTACATGACAAGGAACTCCTTGCCATGAAGTATGCACTCGCAAAGTTCCGAGTGTATCTACTTGGGAGTAGACCGTTCGTGGTCTATACAGACCACGCATCATTGCGGACGGCGATTAAGTCGCCGCACATCTCGCAACGTATGGCGAGATGGTTGTCCTTCTTCGCGGAGTACAACTTCCGGGTGGAGTACAAACCCGGAAGACTCAACGTAGTGGCCGACGCGTTATCGCGTCGACCTGACTATGCGGAGACGGTCGACGCCAATACAGTTGGCGTCGTGAGGACAAGTGTGCCGTCGTCAACGCTGGTTGACGACGTGAAGAACGCGTATGCAAAAGATGCAGACGCGAAGGGGCTGCTGGAGTTCCTCACAGCACCTTCCGACATGGCACGTCGGAAGCTAACCCCTCATCTTCGAGCTCGTGTACACCGCTATCGTGTACACGAAGGCCTACTGTTGTACAGTGCAGTAGACGACAATGCGGATCGCATTGTCGTTCCGAATGATCATGACCTCCGGTTGAGGATCATGTTCGAGTATCACGATGCCCCTACGGCAGGGCATCCGGGTCGTGAGAAGACATACACTCTTCTCACGCGTGACTTCTACTGGCACCACCAGTACAAGTGGGTGCGCAAGTACGTACGTGCTTGCGAGGTTTGTCAACGCGTGAAGCCTGCGCGGTTCTCGCAGGCTCCTCTTCAATCACTTCCGACTCCGTCGGAGTGTTGGCAGTCCATGTCCATGGACTTTGTCTTCGGTCTTCCGCCTGACAACAAGCGGAGGACGGGCATCGTTGTCTTTGTGGACCGATTCAGCAAGATGGTCCATCTTGCTGCCGTCCCGGCTACTGTTACAGCCGCGCAGACTGCGCGACTGTTTGTTGACATGGTGTTCAAACACCATGGCATGCCGCTCGACATTGTGTCGGACCGTGATCCACGCTTCACAGCGCGGTTCTGGCAAGAAGTGTTTACACTTCTTGGTTCACAGTTATCAATGTCGACTGCGGATCATCCGCAGACGGACGGACAGACCGAACGCGTCAACCGTGTACTGGGTGACGCGCTGAAGAGCTACGCTCACTCGTTCCCGCATTGGAGCGAGTGCTTGCCGATGGCAGAGTTTGCCATCAACAACTCGGTGCATGCCTCGACTGGGCATACACCGTTCTACGTGAATGCCATGCGGCATCCACGATTGCCGAGCATGCTCGGTGGGGTAGCTTCCTCCTTAAGTGGGGGAGGATCTACGGTTGCGTCAGAACAACCGCAGAATACAACTGATAGCAGCACACTATCAGCTGCGGTGACGCGTGCGACGTCTCGTTCGAGCAGGAACGAGCGCGCGATGTCTGTGCCGGGCACAGACATGAGAGATGATAGCGAGCAGGCAGGGCCTGCTGCTGACAAAGGCGACAAGCTGAAAGGATTCAGCTCGGGTGCGCTAGACTTTGTCCAGCGAAGACAAGCCGTAATACGGTTTGTCCAGGATGCTATCGCAGCTTCTGTCGATCGACAGAAGCTGAACGCTGATACTGTTGGTAGAGGCAACATCAATGAATTCGAGAAGGGTTCATTAGTTTTGTTAGCTACACAAAACCTACCTAGACATGCAGTGTCTGACTTTGGAGCAAGCAAGCTTGCTCCAAGATTCATTGGGCCGTTCAAGGTACTTGAACGGCATGGTAACGCGTACCGGCTGGACATACCGTCCAGCATGAGGCTCCACCCGACCTTCTACGTCGGGCGGTTGAAGCCGTACGTGGAGCACGGATTACCTAGAGTTGGTAATCCGAGAGAGGAGTGCGAGAAGCCTGGAAGGCCTTCTCGAGACCGTCAACACGGTCGATCAGCCGGTTCACTCTCGTCCCGAGACCGGACGAGAGGTTCGAGGCAGTCTGAGCTGCCTGGCCAACCTCAGCACGGAGGACACGGACCTCCTGCCTCAGAGCCGCTATCTCAGCGCTCTGTGACTGCTCCAACGCAGCAACCCGATCGTGCAGGTCACGATCGTCATGGTCATAGCGTTGACCATACGGAGGGAGTGTTTCCGCCCCCTCCGCCGCCGTTGCGCGACGCGCGTGGAGCGATCCGCTGGATTGTGGAGCGGATCGTGGCTCATAAGAGAACGAACTCTCAAGGGGTTCGTTTTCGTATTCGTTGGAGAGGATTTCCTCCCCAGCGAGATACGTGGGAGCCGCGGAACGTCCTGATGGAGGACGTTCCGGAAATGGTGAGGGCGTACGAAGCCCACCATAACTTGCAGGATTAAGTCCTGCACGAGGAGTGCTGCGGTCAACCACAGCACTCGGAGCTTCGCGTGGCTCGAGACGAGCACGGAGCTCCTTGATGTGATCGGGTACACGGGTGAGCGTGTACCCCGTAAGATCACTTTCGGAGAGACGTGCTGCCCCGGGCGGGCAGCACGGGCAGAATGTGCCGAAGGGAACGGCACATGGGATCCCCGCTTCCATGGATTGATCATGGAGGCGTTCACACTTACCACGGCTGGTGTAAGTGTAGAAGCGATCGCGAGTCGCGACAACGCGCTCGCGATATGCCTTCGGGTCTTTGTTGAAGTTATCAATAAAGGCGTTCCACGACTGACAAAGTGCCTGCCACTCTGGCACTTTGCTTTTGCGCGAAGTCTTCTTCGCTGCAAAATATCGGAGCTCATGGAAGAGTCCGATATAGTAGTCGCGTCTTTGAGTCTCAGACTCAAAGTCAACCTCTTTGGCGACATCGTCGTCGTTGATACTGTTGCATGAGTACAACAGTATCGGGTTCGGTGGAGAACTAGCACCGAACCGGTCATGGATCTGTGCCTCAGTAGGCATCCATGGTGCGCGCACTGGCGGATCAGTGCGTGGAGCAGTGAGCGCCCTCAACATGGGGGACGCTTCTTCATCACTGCGCGGACGCTTCGAGCTGGAAGCGTCCGGGACCTCATCACGAGGTCGTCGTGACCCCAAGGGTGGGTCTGGCGTGTCTTCAGATGAAGACACGGGAGCAGAAGTCTTGCCCTCAAGCTCTCCCTCCTCGACATCGTCGTAGTCGACGATGTCTTCTTCGAAGTCCTCTCCAAAGAGTTCTTTGAGAGAGACAGCAGGGTGTTTGATCCCTGCTAGCGAAGAAGACTTCTTCTTCGCATGCTTCTCTGTCGAACCGCTGGAAACAGCAGTGCTAGTGAGCACTGCTGAGGTTGTTGTTCCTGCTGCAGAGGCAGCAGGTAAGGCTTGCGCGTCCGCAAGAGCGGACGGAGACGTGGGCGTTGGCGAGTTCATCGTAGAATGAACTCGAGTTCTCTCGGAAACTTGACGGTCTTGTCAAGTTCTGTTGATAGACGTATCGGGACCGATACGTCGAATCTTAACGGGGGGATGGTGTAACGGGGTTACACGTACAAGTGGATACACCACTTGTAACTCTAACAGTTAGGATAACTGTTAGAGGTTGGAAATGGACCTCAGACCTTGGTGTGCTGTACACACCAATGGCTACATGGGCGAGCCACATCATTGTGTGGTTCGCGTGCATTTGTGCATGTTATTGGTAGAAAGCAACGGATTTCTACCAATCAATGCCCTTCACGGAAGCAGAGATTCTGCCAACCACACGTTGGTAGATCCTTTAGAAATAGATTAAACAGTTTTAGGAGGTTCCATAATGGCTTTGTGCCAATTCAATAACAGTTCTCATTTTTACGGTATTTTAGCAGTTTAGATTAATTGTATTTGATTTAAATATACTTATCAGATTAAGTATATTTAAATCAAGTCTATCTTGATTGCACGCTTCCTCATACACGTAAGCGCACGTGTACGCCACCTAGTGGGTCTAAGTAGACCCATTACACAACCTGACCAACGTCTTGCAGCCATTGGACGTTGCTGTGAACCGCAGCTACCAAGAGTACTATCGATCTAAGTACGATACCTACATCAGTTCGGCTCTTCGGGATCCCAGCCTCCAGACGATAGCAGAGAATCCAAGGGTCCCTCGGTACGGAGCTGTAGCCCAATGGACGCTTGACTGGATTGCAACCAAGAGTGCTGAAGACGTGAAAAAAGCCTTCAGGCTATGTGGGGTGGGCGCAAAAGATAACTTTACTTTGGATAACTTACACAAGCCCTTGAAAGATATACTTAGCTCCGACTTCAACGTGGATGTGTGACACGCAGTCTATCAACACCTAGTAGACGGTGACACCGAGGGAGAAATGGTTCTATGTTCTGCTCCAGACTGGTACATACCGGATCATGAACGATTCAGCTTGTTTTGCTGTCTGTCGTTTGGACTCAACGTATCTGTGCATGAGTACGTTTCAGATCTTACGAACTACATGGCGACACTAGAGATTTTTTACGGGCTGCTAGATGACGGGTGTCTGGGAGGGCGAGGTGGCCCCGGGCGAACTTGAAATTTACGCTGCCTCAAAATTGCACCGGTGGAACATCACCCTGAAGACTATTGACAATGACAGTCGTCTGATGTCCAGTTTCATCTACGCTGTAGAGAACTCTACCAACGATGTTGTACTTGTGCGTGGTGGTGGTTATTTCGCCGTTGAGACGAATGGATATCTGTTGTAGGAAATGTATTAATATACGGCTTATTCCATAAAATAAATTGTTAGTTCTGTTTTCTTCTGATGATTGAAATTGACAAGCGTTACATACCTTTCTTGCGCGGGGCATTAACGAGTTTTTGACTCGCGACAACCCTCTCCCCATACATGGGCCCTCAATTGGCACAAAGAGGTTTGGACAGTGGATCAGTTGCTTGCCAATCCATGCTCATACCAGTCGAGCCGTCAGCGCAGAGAACGGGGAAATGTCAACAAACGTGTTATTTCGTCAAAATACGTATGCCCTGCCCCTTAGCGATCGAATTCTTTCATGCGGCAATACCGCATACGTTTGTTGGCACAACGTGACAAATGTGTTAGCCGAGTTTGCGTCGTTTGCATATCTTCTTGTTGTGGCCAACTTGACTGCAATTACCACAGCGATAACCAGTTCCCCCGTTACTAACCTCGCCGTTACTTCGAATACGCTTGGTCGTTGGCCGACCCCGTCTTGGTGCAAGTCGTGGTGGTAACGTGACGTTATCTTTATCAGATCTTGGTCGAGTGGTACGTGCATCACCTTGTTCGCAAATGCCTTCGCTGTCGAAATAGTCGAACACTGCATCGAGTTGTCCGCGGCTATTAAGCATTGCAATCAAGTGTCGGCATGAGACTTTGTACTGGTCCATAAAGACATACGTACAGTGTTTAGCGCTCAGTGTGACTCGATGCCTGTCACGCATTGCGAGTCTGTTCGTGTCTCGAACGACGTAGCTGATATCTCATGATGCATGTTGTACTTGATAGTGTCCAGCTTCCTTCGACTCCACTTCGTACAGCTCCATGCTCTTGGGGGTCACAGTCATATCGTTTGCCTCCCAAATCAAATCATTCTGCTGTCTTTGGTAGGCTTTATCCAGCATTCGGCTACACATCGCCTTGACGAATTGAAGCGGTGGCAAATGGCGAAATCCCATGGCCAACTGGTTACCAAATTAATTTTCCACGAATTAGAAATTCTCCAGCCAAACAATGCCTTGATCCCAACATTGGCATGCACACACCAGTTTATCGGGGGGATCGATTCGAGATATTTGCGCACGTCGGGCCCTAGCGCAATCTCAATGCACACGAGCTCACTTTGGTAGGCTTCTTCCGTTTCAGCGGATTGAAGACTCCACACCATGTTGTGATCACCAGGAGTAAAAATTTTGAAGTTCGTGGTGAAATTGCGGATAATATGAAGCGTGCAGAAACGCACTGTAAGCTTCATATCGTTCGCAACGGAGAGCATAGCTGCACCTCTGTCGCAGAAGATCACGTGTTGTTTGAGTTCCAGACCCGACTACACCAAATGACGAAGAAACCAATTGTAACTAGGGCGATTTTCGCTTGGTACCAAAGCGAAGGCAACGATGACCGTCTAACGGTTACCGTCTTGGCTTACCAATGTCATCTGTACACCATCATACCACGGGTATTTCGATTGAGAGCAGTCAATTCCCAGTACGGGTTGATTGACCGATGCAGAATCTTCGTTCGCTTTGACGGCGACCATAGCACGCTTGAAATGATTCTGGCTGTCACGTTCCGATACAGCTATCGACTCAGGATTTAGCTGCTTGAACTGTTCCATGTAGGAGTAGATCTGTTGGTAGGCTTCGATCCTTGATGTGGCATCCACCTTGCTCGCGATTTCTCAAACGCGATAGACCGACCGCAGTCGATTTTGCAGCGGGATTCCATCGCGTTCACGGACTAGTGCCGTCAGTGATGCGGCTTTAGACTTCGGGGCTGCAGTAATCGCACTAGCAAACGTAGAATTCTCTGCTATTTGCCGAATGGAGGGTTTTGCAACTGATGTGCAATTGATATGCTCACCTGAAATCGAGGAAATGTACCACTCGCCATTTTTTTCCGTTCGACCCTCTTCGGCGATTGATTTGGGCCTTGTACGTGCATTTCGCTGACGAACACTGAAGAAGACGGTCCGTTCCTCCACTCCTTGCAGTTTTCATACTTTTCCCCTGAGTTAAAGTGAATTCCCGCACTGCGTTGGTTGCGTCCCGCCCTGTTAAGAATGACATCCCGCCGCCGTATCAAAACGCCGATGTTGCTCGCTGCATTGCTCATGTATACATGCACCTCATGTCTATTTCGAACGTCTCCAGTACTTTTGGCTGTAAATGTACAACTCGCACTACATTTTGGATGCTCCCCAAGCGAAGGTGTCGTCTGTTTGAATAAAGTAACTCTGTCTGGTGCCAGATCCCGATCGTCGACCGTTGCATTTGTCTGCAAATAGTTTGGAGCTGCCTTCGTCTTCGTTGCTTCACCAATGGTCGGGTGATATTCGTCTCCTGAACTATCAGCTCCGGCGGAGCTACCAGCGCTTGATTTGTTATGGCCAACGTACGTAGTCATCACATCTTTGACTATCGAGGAATGTCTTCTGCAAAATATCTCTGCATCACTTCGTTCATCAATTGTTCCATCCACGAGTATGAAGGTTCGAAGCTTACGCCACTTTGCGTGATCTTCACTAACAGCGGTTCCATCTAAACCACGTTTCCGTTTGACCCACATCAATGGTCCACTAGGATCACCGCTTGGTAGCTTGATTGGGGATTCCTTGGACGTATCCACAGTCAGCACCTTCGTAGTGCGGATCGACTGAGGTTTCATGACAAAGCCCAACCTGTAGTAGTCGATTATATCACCGGCATGCAGCGTTTCTTGTTGGAGTTTCTTTCCAATCAGGCCAACCATGTTGAATGAATCTATAGGTCCAAGAACCGGAGCGGAAATTTGAATGTGTGACCGGTTGAATCACTAGTGAGGTACATTGTCTATGTAGAAGATAAGATTTTGAGAGACTCAAGATCTTATCTACTACATAGACAATGTACCTGAGAGACTCAAGATCTTATCGAAGCGTTGGAATCAGCAGGAACTCCTTTGAATACGTTTCTTGGCATTATTGGCTACAATTAATACGCCTTCTGCTCAACTTTCTTGCAGCTGTGTACCGTATACGCCTACTGATGCAAAACTACGTATTTTGCCTTTACCGGCCGAATTATACGTTTGTTGACATTTCCCCCACAGAGAACGGCAATTGACTAAATACAGGTGTTTAGCTGTTTGTGATGCTGAACTTCTACGATTCTCGTTTTGTTCGTTGCATTGCGCCAATGCGGTCTAAACAAACAGTACGCACAGTGTGCGCTCTATTGTATTAATGCGCACGCGCGTAGTATGCGGGGTAAGACGGTAGTCACTCATCACAAAGTAGACGTTTCAAGAAGCCCAACAGTCACTCATCACGAAGTAGATGTCAAGTAGCTCAACCAGTAACTCATTACGACGTAGATGTACCAGTTACACATCACGAAGTAGATGTTCCAAGTAGGTTCATTCATCACAGTCAATAAGTACATCACTAGTCACATCCCGCATGAGGGTCAAAGTCACTTTGCCGAGTGGGCTCCTCACACACAACCACTTCACGTAGAGATTGTGTCAGAGTCAGAATTTCACTTCAGCTTGACTTCAACTGGTACTTCAACTTCACTATCAGCACCAGTGTTTCACTTCAAGTCCAGGTAGCAGCCAAAAACCCGGGTTTCACATCAAGTTCAGGCCGCCGTGAGCAGGTCGGTCAGGTCACTTCAAATTCAAGTAACGCATGTACTCCAGCCATACTTCACTTCGAATCCGAGGTGCCAGTAATTCAGTGAGTAATCACGCTTCAGGCAACAAGTACTCCAGTCAACTAACACTTCCGTCACTTGTGGAGTCAAACGCACGCAACTTTGATCAGTGTTCACTTCGGAGTTCCAAGGCAGTAAGTAGTTCATCCTGCAAGTACTTCAGGCAGCAAGTACTCCACTTCAGCCATTGTTCACCTCGAAGATAATCAGCACCAACTCTTCGTGTCGCGAGTGGATTCGAACAGCAGTAAGACCTTCAGTCGGGGGGCGGAGTCGATCACCAGCAGCTACTTCAGCCAGTGGCGAGGTCGATCAGCAGTAACTTCGAACAGTGGCGAGGTCGATCAACGGTAACTTCGAACAGTGGCAGAGTCGATCCACATCAGCTACTTCAATCAGTGACGGAGTCGATCAGCAGCGGCTACTCCCCGACCACATCCAAACCATCACTCCGGCCTCCTCGACCAGGACTGGGCTTACTCCACTAACTAACGATCAACTCGTCCTCTCGCGACTTCATCTGCTACCCCACCCTAACATCTCTCTCATCTAAACCGATAGGCACTGAGGTATCACTCCATGAGCCATCGACTACTTGATCTAGTTCTGTCTACTTCGTAGTCACTGCAGCAGTCATGATGACTAGTCCCCCAGGATCGAAAACTCTAGCCTGCATTCGGCCCACTCCAGTAGTGTCCACTTCCCATCTAGTTCCGTCAGTAGTAGATGATCTACTAGATACTTCACGTTGCTCTTCTCCAGCAGCATCTGGGACGATCACTTCTTCGCTTGGTATAATCATTTCATCTTCGGTCTTCTCATCAAACTTGGCAGTCACACTCTCATATTCGAAGTCACTTCTCTCTTGAGGCACGACGTCCCGCTGGTCATCGCGCTCTCATCCTCTGCTAGGACAGTCCGTCGTCCTTAGGTCTTGATATGCAGGTTCGGTAGTAGTGGTTGTTGTTGTTTTCGCAGCACGGGTCTTGGCACAAATGTTCTTTTGAGTTCTACGAATGAGGTGTTTAACGCCGTTTGATTCTGTCTGGGACCACATTCCTGGCTCCATCGTCAGACCACTCATGTAAGTGCCCATCCAGTACGCATCTACTCCTTCACACAGTCTTCGTTCTTCAGTTCCAGTCATATTCACTCCAGTTGCTGTCAGTACTCTCTTCGTAAGTCGTCCATCTAGTTCAGTCTCATTCACGCCAGTTTCCTTCAGTTCACAATTCACAAGAACAGCTCCAGTCACATCGACTCAACCAAGATACACTTCAGATAGTGACCTCCTCGAGGTACTTCCACAGACACCTCCACTTCAAAAAAGTAGATGAGCGAGTTCCTTGTCGTCCACTTCCTCTTCATCTAGTTGCTCATCTGCTAGTTCTTCGAGTAGGTAGTCCAGTAGTAGACTCTTTAATCCGCGCTCGGCATGATCCAGTAGCGAATTCAGTACTGTTTCACCTTCCGCTTGTTTGATCGAGGTTACTCGTCAGAACTACTTCGTCTGCTCTATCGGCTTCGGATAGATCACAGGTCGCTTCAGTTGAGTTACTCTCACGAGTTCCATTAGGAGTAGCTCGGATACCAGTCACTTCGGGTAGTTCTTCTCCAGGGGCATCAGGGGCATGAACTCGCTCACTCGGCACAAACACAGGACACCCCTTCAGGTTCTATCCAAAACTCTCAGAAACGCTAACTTTCTCCTAGAAGTCACCCAAAACGCTCTCCTCAATGGAGACTCTCTCGCAAGTGGGGTTCACAGTCACTGTCACCTGCTCCCTGGAGAACTTTTGTTCATCTCTCCCTGGACTAACAGTAGCTCCAAACTTCGACTTAGCAACTCGGTCGTTGAGAACTACTCTTGTAAGGCAGTCGACAACAGCGTGACCAGCGTCTTCGCACAGGAAACACACTCGACTCAAGACTGGTGACTGCAACATATGTAACGGGGTTACACGTACAAGTGGCTACACCACTTGTAACTCTAACTGTTATCCTAACTGTTAGAGGTTGGAAAAGGACCTCAGACCTTGGTGTGCTGTACACACCAATGGCGACATGGGCGAATCACATCATTCAGTGGTTCGCGTGCATTTGTGCATGTTATTGGTAGAAAATAACAGATTTCTACCAATCAATGCTCTACACGGAAGCAGAGATTCTGCCAACCACACGTTGGCTGATCCTTTAGAAATAGATTAAACAGTTTTAGGAGGTTCCATAATTGGCTTCGTGCCAAATTCAATAACAGTTCTCATTTTAAGGGATTTTGCAGTTTTAATTGTTTATATTTGATTTAATAATACTTATTTGAATAAGTTTATTTAAATTAAGTCTATCTTAATTGCACGCTTCCTCACACACGTAAGCGCCCGTGTACGCCACCTAGTGGGTCTAAAGTAGACCCATTACAACATACCTTCACTCGGACATACTTGGTGCAAAGACTGAGGGTTCTGCGACAGGTGACTCGGCGGGAAGTCATCAACTCCAGCTACTCCAAGGCCAGGGTGAACTAAGTAATCTTCAGGAACTTGGACTAGTTCGTAACTGGTAACTAGTTGCGGCTCGAATTCAACTTGATGAACTGGACGAACTTGTCTGTTTCCGAAGTCAAACTCGAGTACACTAGAGGCAGAGTAAATCGTACAGTTCTAGTAGATTGGAATGGCTCTCCGGAAAGGCGACTGATCACTTTGAAACTGGTTCGTCGAGTAGTACTGCGGTAGTATCTGGAGTGCTTTGGTGGTATAGATGAGAACTCGTCGGTTGAGATGAGATGACTTGCGGTAGCTCTCCGTAAGATTTCATGGTAAGTTCACTCCAATTTGACTCCTCGCTCGTTGAACTCCCTGAGTCACTCTCGCGCGTACTCGGAATTCACTCTCATCACTAGCTTGGAATGGCATCTCGGTTTCTTCTGTCAGGACTGTTCTACTCCTTTCCATAACACTTCCGCCCAGGTAATCCACTCTTGTAATCGAACACACAACTGGTTGGTACTGCAAAGTAGCTCGTCTACTTGAGTAGATCTTCACAGATAGTTCACTTCTGAACACCTCCACACACAAGTAGACGCTTTCCAAATCCGGATTGGTCCCGACCTCAAGTGTAGTCGCCGAGCACCTCCCTAGTTGATACCTGTCAAACTAGCAGTGACGCGACCCCCCCCTCCCCCTCCACGTTTTGGAAGTGAAAGCAGCTCTTTCTCCGGACGATCTTCTTAGTATGTGTAGTCTTCGTCGGTGTACACCGTGCGACTCCTTCTCCAGCAGACGAATACCCTGCTTCTCCACCACTTGTCGCAACCCCCGTTATAGGGGTCACTAAGGATCGGGTACCCGCGGGCTGTTTGAAGAGTACGGACCCGGACGGGGTGCACGAAGACTAGACTAGTAGTGGAAGAGTAGACGAGCGAGTGTAAAATGCAAAAGTTCTTGTTATGGTTTGTTGATTAGCAGGTAAATTCGAGACTGACTAGATTCAAGTGAGGTCTTGACCCGCACGTGTAGGGATGACACACCTCCAACTTGGATGACCTAGAGACCGAGAGGCGACCTCCGTCCTCAGCGCGAAGAGCACACAAACACAAGAGGTACTTAGAAGTAGTACACGTTCTATGTCCGTTGTCCAAGAGGGAGTACCTCCGAACAGAATAGACGATGCACCACGGAAGTAGACCTCGGACAGTACACTAGGCCCACCGGCCACTTCAGTGTCTGGACAAATCACAACGCCCAGCACTGTGAAGAACTCGAAGTCGACTATGTCGACGGACAAGAAGCACACCCGAAGCTGGTTCACACGTAGAATTCCCGGGTACGGGACAAATCTTTGCGGTTAAGAATCAAGACCGTAAAGTTTACGGCAAAATTTATCTGGCATAAGTTTACGGTAAAATTTCGGTAAACTTCAATGGGCAATCTGATCACCAGGTTCCCACTGGGAAATCTAAGGCTGGGAAATCTAAGGCTGGGAATTCTAGCAACTGTGAGTGAATTAAGCGGATACATTGTATCAAACTCGTTCAGCGTAAAATAATAAAGCCTGTACAGATATCCATTCAGTTGCTGCACCAGTTTGGAATTTGCCTCATTGCTGTGTGGACGCACCCTCCATCAGATATGCGTCTCTTTATTCTCCTCTTACTGGTGGTCGTCCTTGTCACCACCAACGCTCTAACGACAACCACGGAAAGCACCCAGTCGACCGGCGCGACCAATTCAAGAAGATCACTTCGACTCACCACAAAGAACAATGTCGACGCTGTGAAGGAAGACATGACAGACACCGAGATGAGAGCCCCCGGTGGCGGAGGGTTATCGTCGCTTAAATCCAAGATCTCCGATAAAATCCCACTGAAAGTGAAGTTAGCCTGGTGGCAGGAGGTTGTCGGCAAATCTCCCGAGTACGTGAAGAAGAAGCTGGGCGCGAACCACCCGCTCTACCTGAAGTACAAGCACAGGCATGAAGGGCTTAAGATGTTCGACTTAGCTAGCACCAGCTATTCAACTTACAAAGTTTGGAAAGAGCAGGGGCTCGACAGCATGATCACTCTTCAACCAGGTATGAAATTTGACGACATTGCCGCTCAGATCAAGAAACTAGAAGGCACAGAACCGTTTCGAGTCTACAAGCGCTACGCCAACGCGTTCGACGAACACCGAATTGAGACCTTTTACAGACCTAACTTACGTGACACGTACTTTATCGACGAGAAAGCGTCGACGGCGGAAAAATTCGTTAGGGCGCACATTTGGGCGGAGTCGAATAGATATGACGAGTACGTGAGAGAGTTCTTGGGGCTGTTTTACGCGAAACGCTCGACACTCAGCAAGGACCCGTACTACCAGTACTTTTTGGAGACTAGGAAGAAGCTCCATCCGAAGTTGTAGCTTTTTTTTTTTAGTAAGAACGCAATGGTAATGGAGCGTTTGGTTCATGGCAGAGTAAAAGCCCAGCGTGTTGTCTTACTTTCGATGAGGAACGCTCATTACACTCTTCAAGATAATAGGAGGGAGGCATGGAAACTCTACCGGACTTGACTGCACCTCTTAGTATCTCTGCCATGGATGGCAGGCAGATCAAGCGGTGCAAGCTTCCTCCCTGCTCAGCTCACTCTTCTTCCTTCCACCTCTCGGGCATTTCGGCAATGCACGACCAGACTCCATTGCTATCCCAAACAACCAACTCTCACACTGGGTGGGCCACGCCTTCCCGTGTCCTGGCAGCTCTCTCACTGCTCTCAGTGCTTGCTGTCGCCGTCGTGATCATCCCTTCAACTACGGATAGTCCTAGCCCGATTGACCAAGATCTTGCTCAACAATCATCCCTGGCTGATGCACCATCGCTCCGACTTCACTTCTCTCTCAAGCGCAGCTCAATGGAGATCTTCGGACATTCCGAGTTCGACATCTTCACTAACCCCGTCATATCTCCGGACAACACTACCGTCCTCTATGATGGCTACGCTGAGTTCGTGGATGAAACCACATCCCGCACCTTGCTGCTGGTGGACGGCATCGTGTACTACGTCAAGTCGGCAGTAGACAACGCCAGTACCCCCGAGACTGCTCGATGCATCGCTGCTAGCTCTCTACCGCCTCTCAACTCGATCATAACAGCACTCAACGACGCCATTCCGATCTCCAGTGCAACTTCCGAAGGCGAAGTTGTATCCTGTCCGAGAGATAGACTGCTTAAAAGTTCACTCGGTGGGATGACCTTTGTGGCCTGTTCGCTGGGATCGCAGGGTTTCGCCATCTACGGCAGTGATCTCGACGTCACTGTTGAGTACTTGAGCGACCCCGTAGACATTACTGCTCCGCGTTTGACCGAGGAAGAAGCACTTTCGTGTGAGGTAGTCGTTGAGCCATCCACCGTCACACCAGTGACTCTCGCTCTACTGACGGGTCAATCGATTGCTCGTCACAGTACAATCGCCCCCTCTCGAAACCTCCTAGCGAAAGCGAATGTGAAGTTGCCGACCTCTTCATGTTCCTGTAAGTCAAAGCCCCGCCCGTGTCTCTACTTCCATGGCATGGGCCAAACCCAAGAGATGAAAACCCCGCAACAATCATTCGACAGCTACTGGGGAAACTTCGGTGAGAATGCTCCGTGCTGCTCCTCCGTTCACTATGCGAGACTAGACACCGTCAACCACGCGTGGACCGAAGCTTCCCTACAGCAAAAAGTGTGCGATTTCTCCCTGTCAGTAAGTAACACGAGCAATATCTCGTCCAAGACGATCGCCGATACCATCATCATCACACACTCGATGGGTGGCCTGATGGTAGGTGGTGCCTTGGCCAATTCCAGATGCAAGTTCGCCCCAAGCACCTCATGGGTAGCTTTGAGTGCTCCAATGACTGGGAGTGTCGGCTCCGACTACCTTCAAGACACTTGCAGCGGAAGTGCTGGTTTCCTCCAAGCTGTGGCGCTGCTCATCGGCCGATGTCCCGCCAACACCGCAGTCAAGTCTTTGACGTACGAGACCGACCCACGTACAAGCCCTGCACTCAGAACTGCGTATAAAGCAGCCCAAGCTGCTTTCCAGAAGAATGTCAAGGCTGTCATGTGCAGTAGCAACTACGGAGGACTGCTTTCAAAGTGGCAACCCTTCTACATTATGGCAGGAACGATGATCCCGCACAAGTCGAAAGAGAACGACGGTATGATCGAGTTCCACAGCTGTGCAGGAGGTTTACCATTGTCCCAAGTTCGGCGATAGCTATGTGGACACCTTCTACTCAACAAGTATCACACTTCCTTCCGCAATGGCGACGGATTGCTCTCAAGTGTTTCTGTAGAGGGGTACCTCTCCCTGTACATGTGTATTTCTTTATTTTCCATTCGTTTGTGCACAAACGAACCCCGTGAATCCGACTAGAAGAGTATGATAGACTTTATGACTAGATAGATACTGATGACACAGGGAGGAAGCCCATTTCACTTTTGAATTAGCTGGATCAAGGGGGAGCTGCTAATCCCACTAGACAAAACTGTTATTTGTCAAGTGGGAATAACAGCTCCCGATACAAAGGAGAAACTTCTGGTAGCATAGCCAGCTTCCCTATCATGTGTCTGTAAGTTTAATCATTAAGTTTTAACGATTACTTGAAGTACTCGTCCTCAAAGAAGGCTCCACCTTTTTAATTCCTCTCCCTGCAGATTGCGAAGCTGTTGTGTGAATAACTTGCCTGAGTTCCTCACCGCCTCATCACCGCTCCCACTTGCTTTAATGAAAAGCTTCATTGCTTCTTTATCCCCGAGTCCGTTTCTGAAAACCTTGACCACACTCATTTCCCTGTATTTGTCTAGCTGGTTCAAGCGGGAGACGTAGTCATCCAAGTCATAGAAAGCCTTGCTGCGGAAGAGGTAATCCACAGAGTCGAAGTTCTTCGGGTCCACGGAGTTGAACCTTTTAAGTAAGGAAGTTCCAGTCGCTTTTACTATCTTCGGGTTGTCCATGGTCTTGACAGCCAATTGATTCCCGAGTTTCGAGATCTTTTTCGAGAGTGAATCCAATATTCCTCTCTCTTCTTCTTCGTTGACGCTAACTGTAGAGCGCAGGAGTCGCTTGAATGGAGTGTTTTCATTCAGTGCGGAGACATTAGCTGTAGCGAAGAACGCGGCGAAGACCAGGGTAACGACAAACAGGAGACGCATTGTCGCTTGTTGGTCTTTGCACTAGTGAGCAAACTGAAAAATGACCCTCTTTTCAGCGAATCTTTCCATCGTAGTCTACACTACGTTTACGAGGCATTACTTTGCGAGACTTTCGTAATACCATTGGTCTGCAAGAAGTAGTCCAGCTAAGGTCAATCAACTTTTACCTACCTACCATGGTATTACATTTGTTGTTGTGAACCTCGTTTTGTGATCACGTACTTGACCACAAGTCCTGTTGGCCATTTCATTGACGGAATTCAATTCTCTGTGCGTCAATTAGTGGTTATGTCTACGTGTGTATCCGTTCTTCTCAGTGTTTGTACGATGCTGATAGCAGCCTACGTCATCTTCCCAATTAATTTTTCAGTATTAACGATGACTATCAAAACTATTATGCGGCGCTGCACCATGCATGCTGAAGATATGGTATCAGAGGCTTTTTTCAATGCGATTTACGTGGCTACATGTATGCAGACCACGTCCTCCATTTTCTCCATCGTCATTATCATTATTACGGATCTTTCGCAGACAATGATCATGTTGTACGAACTGCTGCTGCCATGTCATTGATACTCGCCAATACTGTTAAAGATACGTCAAGTACCGATACGGAAGGCAAGCTACTACGGATTCTTTGTATCTTATGTCGAAATTCCGTCAAAATCAAGAATCAAGTCCAAACGGGGACTAACAATCAAGACGAAGATAAAAGCCGAAAATCCACCCGACGAAAAACTCCAGGACATTTGACTGTTTTGCGAGATTTGCTTGATGCTCTGTTCACCATTGAGTTTCTCGTTCTCACCATATAATTGGAGGTAGCCATTCCTCTGTTCTACACTGCTTATATACTAGTGATGGCGCATCTTCCAAGCGCCAAATTTCACTCGGGGATAGTTGGTATCACTGAGGAGAACATTGGTGGTAGAATTCTACCTGTTTTTCCGTTTGGACTCCTTAAAAAAAATTAGCAACGTTTGCATTTTTGATGGCGATGATCAAAAGAAACTGTAAATTGTAAGCCCTCTACCACCTCGCATTCGTGCTCGAGTCACAGAAGTTCAGACCAAACTTATCGTCTGGATGATGATTACTCTGTGCTTTCGTGTGATGTATTTCGGTAAGGATTTCGCTCACGACTTGTTCTTGAAAAGACTAACCTATTTACTCTGCAGGGTTGATTTCACCTTCAAATTCGTTGGCTTTGGATATAATTTTTCATCTGGACATTAAATAAATCTGAAAATGTGCTATCAACCTGTTTGATTTCATCTTGGGTGTTGTTGGTGTATCTGGAAAATCGCAAACAAATGTCTAACGATGTACCCAGCGCTAAATTAAACTGAGGTTGCAACCTCGGTTGTCATTCACGTCGACTGGAAATAGAACGCTGCCTGCGTTGGACTGAATGTTAAGCGGTGGCTAATCGAGCTTTTGTCTTCTGTCCCAGCGATGACTAACAAATTTTCAACGAGAGCATTGAAACTTCTGCACAGATGGAAGAGTCTGCAAGTGACCTATTACGGTGGCAAATATTCTGTCCATCGAGTGCTGGCCCTGGAGACCTATCTACAACAAGCATCAATTTTCAGGTCATTGCTCGTGTGTATTGGAATCCCGTTGCCTATGGTTGTATTGGTTTTCGTGCAAGAGTCTGTGCCGCTTCAAGATCCAAGGGAAGGATGGCGAGCAAATTACGGATTCTGGATTCGAGTCGTAATACTGACATTCGTAATTACCCACTTCTCCACGGGTCAAGCGGTGTATTTCATTGACGGTCTTACGATCTCTACGCGTCGATTGCTCATGCTTTCTGGAACTCTTTCGATGATTTTTACACTCTGTACTGTTGTAATTGGAGCTAACGTGATATTTCCTCTTCCCTTTTCGATCCTGACGATGACTCCGATCTTCAATTTTCTTCATATTGGATTGTTTCGAGTAATTATGGGGAATCGCGTCATTCAACTATTACTTGAACGTCGCGAACAGCTCGTCAAGTACCTATACTTCATGTACGCTCAAATTTTGATGATGTTCATTTATCCATTGTACGAGTTACTATTTCGTTTCTCAGAAGGTTCACACTACCAACTGTTCGTGATTTTACTACTGCCAATCATGAAAGTACTGGTAAAAAATGTGGTTTTAAGGTGTACTGACCACCTCGAAGATATCACACCGGAGGCTGTGATCTTCACTGTTGACTTCTTCAATGCGATTTATGTGGCAACTTGTATGCAGAGTGCTTCTTCTGTCATCACCATTTTAGCTATTACCATTACGGATCTTTCACAGACCTTGATCATGTTGTACGGACTACACCACAAGACCAGCGACATTGTACCCAGACTCCACCGCACTGCAAGTACTTCAACAGCATCAACTCCTGGTGAAATTAATTTACTGATCAATATTTCCGATTTATGTCGAGATCCTGAGAAGTTTGATCGACAGGTGCGGGCAAGTGTCCGAGTTCGTTCGTGCTTTCCGCACTCTTTATCCACAGTGAACTCTGGTTTACTGGATACGTTGTCTAGCTTTAAGCAACCTTTGGATTCTGCTGCAGTTGTGCCATTTCGTAAAACTTCCAGCGTATCTCCTATCACTACACCTTCAACACCAAAACCACGTAAATGCTGCGTCATTTGCACCCGACGCAACTCAATACAACCCCAACCGGATACCAAAGATTTAATCAGCCTGACAATTACTGAAGGTGCGGAGAACCGTTCGATAACAAGGCAGCGAAGCTCCAAATTGAATGCACTTGGAGAGCACGCGACGATTCTCCACGAGTCCCTTGAGGTCCTCTTCACGATGGAATGTCTAGTGGTTACTGCGTACTTAGAAGCGATTATCCCGTTCTTTTATACAGTGTATATGCTGGTGATGGTACATCTTCCAAGTGCTCCTTACCATACTGAGATGAACGGTGTTACCTGCGAAAACGTCGGTTCTACTGTCTCTTCCGTCTTCGTCTTCGGATTGCTCCAAATCATGTCGTTTTGGATGCTAATGGCGGTTGTAAAGCGGAATTGCGGGATGCAAGCGTTGTACCACCTCACGTTCGTTCTGGAGGAGCAGAGGTCCATGATTCAGGGTAAATTAATGATCTGGATGGTGATTACACTGTGCTTTCGTGTTGTTCATTTCGGCGTCGATTTCACATTCAAGTTCACTGGGCTTGGATATAATTCGTAACAGGAAGGATTTAGGCGTTTAAGGCTCGGAATGGCTCGACGATCTTTGTTGGAAAACGTTCTTCTCCCAACGGATCAATTCTTTCACAGTGAGCAGCTGTAGGAATTTGGATGTTAGTGCTTGGGTCACAGACAGACGAGCCACGAAGCGATAAGGATACCCACACATTCTCCTTTATCCACCCAGGAATTTCTTCCAGTTGTGTAAATTCTAGCGCCAAGTTAAATATACAGAAGCTGACTTTGCTAGGTAAGTGTCTAATTGCATTGTGAGAGAGCGCCAAGTCGTAGTAATTCGTTGACGCTGCACTGCTGAACGCTTCTTCGGGGATGGCGTTGAATTTATTGTCAATCAGTGAAAGTTCACTCAACGCTGGTAATTGCATGACAATAGTCGGGAATTGGCCGAGTTGAGAATGTTCAACGTACAAAACTTCAACACTTTTCCAAGACTTTATAATTGCTTGAGGGAGTGACGTAAGATTCGTGTGGGCAAATTCCAAGTCTGTCAAGAGCTCTGGAAGCTCAGGCGAAAGAATCCCAGCCGGGATTTCGGTCATATTTACAAACGAGAAGAACAAAAAGAGCATATTAGGATGCAGCTCAGCAGATACCCCAGCTTCTTCTCCCCATTGAACAAGTGTCACATTCCAGAGCTCAATACCCATTAAAGACTGGAACTCGCGAATGCTTGGTGGCATTTGGAATGCTGAGCAATGCAGAAACGTAATTTTACGCACCACTTCACGTTCTGACCATTGGAAAACGTCATGAGGTGGACTGACAACGCCTTCCTTGTAGCAATTGTACTTGATTACAGCACAACTCAAGTTAGGAGCGAGCCAGGGGTGCATTTTCTGTAGACACATTCTTGACATTACTTCGATATCTTGTACGTTTTCATGATGAGCTATAAGATGAAGAGCGAGTACAATTCCACCAGTTGACAGGAAGAAAAGAGGCATCATCGTTTGATATACTCGCTGGAAAATTTTCATTAGCCAGTGGATACTATCCGATGCTCGAGTCAAAGCTTCGATAGCACTTACGACAACGATGGATTTCTTCTTGCTTAGTCGGATTTTCGGCCAGGAATGGGATATTTTTGACAGAGAAAATTCAGAATGGAGCATGGATCCAATGGCATGTAGACAGAAGAAGAGACTGACGTGAGGAACACCTCTAATTGCAGCTTTATCCCACGACATGAAGAAGAAAGCACGGTTTTCAAGAACGAGATTAGGGAATGATGTATCTCCGTACAACATTGCGTCTGGGAAATCGAGGGTTGCAAAGTCGAAGTGCAGCATGTACGGCATGACGATAGCACTCGGGAGTAAAATAGCGGTCGCTGTAGATAGTAGAACGTCGATAACTACAGCCTTAAACTGGGTCGTTTTGCGACCTTTTCTCAATTGAAGTCTGTGGAGGATGAAGGCAGACCAACAATTCGCCACAACAAGACCCACTTTGACGCGATTTATCCACGTCCGAGTGATTAATTTGCTGTACAAATACGCGTTCAGAACTTGCATAGCAATTTCCAGTAATTTCCGACACGCGAACATGTGAATGTACACTTCACAACTAGTCTCTGATGCCTTATTACCACCACCAGCTATTAGCGCTGCCCGATGTTTGCCAAGCTTTAAAAACCTACAACGCGTTAAAATCCATTGTCCAAGATGAAGGCATTTTTCCAGAATAAAAGTGATGCAAGTTGCCATGTCTGGGCCAAAATTCAGCGGTCGTACAGTCAAGTTGCGAGCTGAGATCGAGAGAACCAGGTGACTGGAAAACTGGAGTAAATGGACCCCGCCAAGTATACCCAGAGAAACTCCTACAACTCGAAAGTGCCGGTCGCGCGGTGGAGCTAATAAATTTGCGAAATAATCGATATATTCATTTTCCATGATCCAGTAGAGCTTGGCACAGCATAGGAGAAACACTGCGCAAATCACGTGAAGAACCATCATGATTATCCACAGAATCGCGTACCTAGAACAAGATAATGAGCGAGCATTGACTATGGAGGCATGTCTAATATCAACTGGGTTGGGTGGCCCCACTCGACTCATGATGACTGAAACCAGTCAATATAGGTGGTTGGAGATTTATTTTTGCCGCATCGACACACAAAAGAGCGCATCTAGCAGGCAACTTCTAGAATTATGACCGGATATACTCCGGAGAATCAGCTTACGTCCATCACGCACCATTCACGAATAATTTTGCTGTTTTTGACGACTTTGTTGAGAGACATAACGTGATACAAGATAATAGACAAAAAATCATAACGCAATTTGCTTCGAGTAGCGCAACTACTACCTTTCTTTCAGTGCCTATCAAGACCATGAAGATTGTCGCTCTCGCTGTCGCCGCTACGCTTGCTGTCGCGAACGTTACTGTTGCTGAATAACCTGCGTTGCGTTCGGCTTCTGCACCCATTGAGGCGGCTCCTGTGAGAAATGCCGGCGGCAACAAGAAGAAGCAGTGGCCTTGGTCGTTGGGGAGGCTGGGGCTGGTAAAGAATCATGCACAATTCGTGACTGAGTACCAGACTCTTTTACTCCTCCGAAATTGGGCAAGTACCCGTTGAAGATCGATCAGTATCGTGTTCATTCAACTTTCTTTTAGTTTTAAAAATCAGATTAACGAGGTTTGACGTCTACATGTTTTCGTTTTGCTTTGAATTGCATGTATGTTATGTGTTGGCATGCATACACGCAAGTTGAAATTGCACATTGCTACTTCTACCATCCACCATTAACTTTCAAATTTGAGTAAAAGGGTATGGTAAAAAGCACATCCTTGATATTCAATGAAGGTACTAACAGTAGTCTTTCCCTAACTGTCAATTTAGCTTGATGTTTGGCGCTTTGATGTGGCATGACCCAATTTGATCCCTGTCATTTGCAGCAGCTTACTCTGGAACTTCCTGGCAGGAGCGAAAACAGCTTCACTATGGCTCAACAAGGCTTCAACAACGAGAATAATGAATTCACAAAAGACCAGCAAAACATCGTGGCAAGTGTAGTACTGCTCAAATATGTGATGGAAGACGAAACCAAACGAATGCAACAGCAACGAGAGCGTGTGGCCAATACCCAACAAGAACTGACCAACCTCCAGAAAAGACTTCGAATGGAGCTGCAACTTCTGCGTACAGCAGAGAGGCAAGTGGCGGCTCTTACTAACGCAGCGTCAACGCTAGAGGGCGTTCTCAAGTGACTGATACATGTACTGGATGAACCAGTAGCACTCTCTCTCTCTCTCTCTCTCTCTTCGTAGTCAATAATTCATTGAAATGAACAGAATCTGCAAATGATTACATGATAACCACCCTGGCAGCTTCTTACACTCAAAAGTAACTCAAATGGTCTTGATCTGTGCCACTGGTGCCTTGTATCCCGCCCCCATGGCTGTGTACACCGCCCCACTAGAGCTGCTTCCGTAGACGTTCTCCGCCGGTGGCGGGTTCCTCATCAGTTCCGCTCGGTACGCGTGTGAGCGCTGAATGGCAACATACGTAACGAAAAGCTGAACACCGAACGACAGCGTTCCGAAGATGATGACGCCCCATCCCCAGGCATCAAAATCCTTCCACTCACTCACGAGGATGAAGAGTACCACAGCCGAAATGGCTTGTAGCAACAGCATGAAGCAATTACCGAAGTAGTACTGACAACAGCACTAAAACGTTAGATAAACTACTCAAAAACAGTCTAAAAAGCTAGTAAACGACGTACAAATTGGATGAAGCTGACTTTGCTCTGGATGACAGGCTGTACAGAGCCGTAATAGCCCATAGCGGCCACAATGACGCCGAAAAGACCCGACCACCACACGGTGTACGTGAAGAAGAAGGACACGAGCGTCACGCCCAGCTGCAGCAGCGCGATGGCGTTGCACGGGTCGCGGTTCTCGTACAGGAAGCCGAACTGGTCGTTGCGCTCAAGGTCGGCCATTGTCTCTCAGCTTGTGGCCCGGAGGAGCGAAGGAGGAATGACGCGCTTCTACGGATCCTTTGGTCGCGGCGTTTCGCGGAAGATACCCTTGCAAACCTGTATGAATTAGAAACCTGTAGAAGGAGATATAGATACATAATATTGCAAAAACATATTTATTGTGGTACACATAAATAATTCCATTTGAATGACGTGGCTACAGTGTTTTTGATCTGCTCATCACTTGAAAGATGCCGAAAATGATGCAAGTTTGCGTGGTGCTAGCGCTGGCTACGACGCTTCTCGCTGCTTCTACTATGGCTGAGAAGAAAGCTGACGATGAGTTGGTTCTAGGACTATTCACTCCTAAGTGCTTCGAAGCTTTTGTGACTCACCATGACTTCGCGAATGTAGAATGTATCAAGGCGGTGGTCAGCAAGGGATTGAGTTATGCGATCATCACAGGCAGCCTCATCCTCAAGTTGCCGCAGATTCTCAAGATCCTCGGGGCTAAAGATGTCACGGGTCTTACTCCCAGTGCCTTTTACATGGAGGTGGTGCTTTATCTGTCCAGTACCATTTACAATCTGCTTCGTGGTTATCCGTTGAGCACTTGGGCCGAGAACTTAGTCATCCTGGCACAGAATATCATCCTGGTACTGCTTCTATGGGCCTTTTACACGCCCAAGATCCCAGTGTCCACTAGATTCGGCCTCGTTGTGGTGTTTGCTGCTATGGGCGCGGGTATGCTCTCTATCCCTGAGGAATATCAATGGCTTCTAGCATCTGCTGGCATTCCTGTGAGCATTGTCGCTCGTATCCCGCAGGTAATGAAGTAGTTGTGGTTAATTGCTGTTGATTCAAGAGAACTGACGAATCTTGTTGTGTTGTAGATCTTGTCCAACTTCAAGCAAGGCCACACGGGTCAATTGGCGCTAATCACGTTGGTGCTCAACCTTGGAGGCTCAATTGCTCGCTTGTTCACGACCATCCAGGAGACTGGCGATCCGGTGCAGGTGGCAGGCTTCGGTGTGGCTATTCTACTTAACGGCACGCTGGTGTTGCAGGTGCTGCTGTTCTGGGGGGCTACTAACAAGGCTCTGGCTCAGGCTTCGAAGAAGAAGGCTCAGTAAGGACACTTAACAAGGTGGGCGTGGTCATTTCATGCTGCCGCTCTAGCTGTCGGCGTGCTACTCTGTAACAAGCCGTGTTGCTGGTTATCCTTCTCTTCATAGTCGTCGTCCTGTACGCTTTCGTTGTCTTCGTCATTATCATCCTCCTCCGCTTCCTGCTTCAACCTGTTCAGCTTCAACTGTTGCGAACTGATTCTCTTCTTTGGCTTGGGCTGGTTGAAAATCGATGGGTAATCCAACGTATTCACGAACGTGATCGTCTTGGGTGCTCCCAACTTACTATAGTATCTCACCATGCTGCCCGTAAACGGCGCTTTAGGTGCAGCAGCTTCAGCTTTCTTCTCCTCTTCAAGTTGCTCCAGCCTCTGCAGCGACTGCATGTTCTCCACCTCAGTCCTCACAGCTTCAGCTAATAGCTGAGCTTGCGTCAATCGATTGCCAGTTTTCTCCACCGTTGGCTTCTTGTGTTTGGCTGCCAGTTTAGCAGCTTCATGTGACGCTCTTCGTCTCATCTCGGATGACTCGGACGATTTCCTGGCTGTTGAAGATCTCACAGTTGGAGCCACATATTCAAACACTGGCGTCGTAGAAGATGCAAGAGAAGCTACTGGGGTCTTTTGCACTGCAGCTACAGCGTTTCGTTTAGCTGGTCGAGACTGGATAGGCTCTTTGTATGTCCCCGAATTCGTCGCCCCATGTTTGCGTTTCTTGGGTTTTTCATCCTCGTCAGCATCATGAACATCTTCATCTGGAGCTTCTTCGGCATCAAAGTCCGAGTCTACAATATCTTCCTCCTCTGTAGACGAACACAACGACTTAAGCGGCTATAATTAAGGATGTAAGGAAAGATATAGCAAAAAATACCTGCTTCAGTAGAGTAATCGTCGTCCTCGCCGTCTTCTTGCCACACCGCTTGCCCCCAAAACGACGCGTCAGCTTCAGCTTCCTCTCCAATGAGCTTGTGGATGCGGGTGCCGCGAGAACTGCGTGCTGGCAGCACCCTATGCGGCTCTCCATCGCCCTCAAGACTTGGACTGCGGCGACGAGAGCGAGGCATCCTTTGTAAAAGAAGAAAAATACCACAAAAGTATTGTGGGTGTAAAAAGCTCAATATATTGTACTGTGGTGGGTTAAAAGAAAGTATTGGGCTTTTAAAGTTGGGTGATAAACATTTTGGCTGTGCAAGTCAATTGAGTAAACTCTGCACTTGCGTATATCGATTGTGTGCGATGGTTGAACTCTGTAATGCAACGCACGAAGGTCTAAAGCTCCATACCAGATATCGGTTCCATCACCTGCAGTGCGTTTGCTTCGAGGCTGGAGCCATGCACCTGGCAATGTGACAACTAGGATTGAAATGAGGGGGGAACGAAGCTCCAAACGCAGTTCCTATGCTGTTTCACGAAGTTCGAAATGGGTTCTGCCAACGCGTCAACCAGAGAGTACTCGGGCGAGACCGACCACCAAATAACGTCCTGCATTGCCGATTCGCCACACGACTCACTTCTGAACGGTGGTCCGCCCCCATGCGTCTAGAAATCCACTCCATTCGGCACCACCTTCTTTCTGCACTTTCGGTGCTGCTAATGGGCCAAGTGGACATTCCATTGACGCCATCTCCTCTCCAACGTCATTCACCCCCGTCTGGACTGAAAAAAGAATCAGGGGACAGACTTTCGTTCGAAGTGCAGCCCCCTGGATTGTATCTCTGCAGAGGCGCTGGCATGGGTTTTCCCGCATTGCTCCGGCCACTTCTCCCTCGCAATCACCACCAACTTCGGTGTGTCAACCAGGACTCGCCAAAAAGGCAACAATTCAGCGTCGCTAGCCAGCACGCATCAAGGCCGAAGTGGACGTCCGGCTTGTTTCTCCTCATAAATGAGCCCCAACATCATCTCTACGCGTAAATGTACCACTTTCACCGGGTCACAGTAACCCTTCCTGAACTGATAGCAACACTATACCAAGTCACTTCTACATTTAAATACGTCTACTTACAAACTGTTCTTCAACAAATGATTATTGAGATAGACAGTTTAGCTCAATCAAATGAGCAAGTTCATCTAGGATTGCACGCGAGCCCTCCGAGTTGACGACCAACGAGTCTCGTTACGAGATGGTGGCATCCTTCATGGCCCTCCACGCCAGCTTCAGGCCAAGAGCGGTCTCCATTCACTCACTCCGAAAAAAACTCTAGGGAGAGAGTCTCCTGTTCTTCTCCACTGGTACAGTGTTTCCTGTTGCCAGTACAGTGTCGGACTGATTCCCGAGCTTTCCAATTGCACAGCTGCCCACCGACCGAGCGGCTCGCAGCGACTCGGGTGCAGCTCTGGGTGCAACAAGCGTTTGTGCCCCAGTCAAAGTTGGAAGAAAAAGGCAGCGCCATCACCTGCCAAGCGACTAAGAAGCTTCACGAAAGCTTTCCCACTTGGGGGAATTCAATTGAGATTTTGACTCAATTCCGCAATGGATCGATGCCGTCGAACGCGTAGAAGGCAAAATGCAACGTTACGACCGTCCACGATGAAGGCGGGGGTGGCGACAGCACTAGTGTTGCTGATTCAGGGGACCACTGCGCAGACGTGTGGACTCACAACCTCGACATTGTCGACAAGCTGCAACGATGCGTGTTCGCAGTACGAGCCGTGTTTAGCCTATAGTGGGTCATCGTGTCCTTCTGGAGCTTCGTGTATCACAGACAACGACTGTGCCATTCAGTGTTTTTCCAAAGCATTAGACGATCCGGATACATTCACGTTCTTGGTGGGGTTTGGATCATACGAGAGCAGTCAGCAGAGCAGTGGGTCTTCGTTTAAAGAACAGGTTCTGGCTACTCCGGACGAGACGAGTTCGTACGCAGCAGCCAGTAACGATGTCGTCTCTAACGTCAGTACGATCGAACTCCAGTCGACCGTGACTTCATTGTAAGTTTTTCGTTTTTCTTTCTTGCCGATGATCACTGGCTAATACGGTTTTGGACAGTATGCTAGTAGGAGGAACAGCTAGGAATGCCTCAGTGAAGAGCAAAGTGGCCAAAGTGACGTTCGGCTCTGATGTCATTTCCACACAGACGGCTGTCTCGAATGTGGTGCTGAACAACTTGGATCTATCGACTCCTGCAACGTTACAGCAGCTTCCGGTTATTTTACCGACGTCGTTGCAGAATTTGAACCTCGCCAACACTTTGATCTCCACATTTCCGACTATGGTGGCCAACTTCACCAGTCTTCAGAGCCTGTAAGACTATCCGCGAGCTTTTCTGGCTTCCGATGTATCATCTACTAACGTTTTTGTTAACGAAACAGTAGCTTGGACAAGAACTTTATCACCGAAATCGCCGCTACAGCCGCACTCAACTCACTTGTGCATTTGTACGTCCAATATTTGAATCTATGCTTTGGAAATCTAGACTTACGTTGACTGTGTCTACCTACAGGAGTTTCAAGGACAACGAGATCCACAGCTTTCGTGCAGTTTTCCCGAACTTAGTAACGTTGGACCTGACTAGCAACAACTTTACAGATGTCCCGGCCAGTATCTACATCCACGGCAGCCTCCAAGAGCTTCGGATGAAAGGCAACCCACTCACTTCCCCTTGGTTCACCAAGGACGAAGCTGCATTTCTCACCAGTCTATCGACTTTCGATCTGGAAAACTCGGATTTTACGAAATCGATCGACAACTGCGGTGCCAGCAACCAACTCAAAGTCCATTCTCTTACCGTTTGCATCTCCGACAACTCAAACGACGACAACGATGACAGTAGCGAAGACCCCAGCCCCAGTTCCTCTTCGAACATCTTCGTCATTGTAGGGGCTGTCATTGGCGGTTTGTTAGTACTTGGGGCAGTGATTTTCGCTGGCATTTGGATCTACCGGAGGCGAGTTCGAAGACATCAGACCCGCCACTCCAAGATCGTCCGTGAGTCGTATTTTGGCGGTTTATCCCCTCCATTAGCTCGATCTCCTGCTACTAAGAGCTACCGAGGTGGTCGACGCACTCCAGTCAGCGGAGGGCCGAGATTTTGCAGTGATTACGAAGACGACGACAGCAACTATTCCCCACGTATTTCGACTCGCAGTACCCACAGCAACCAGAGTTCAACTGCGTATTCTCTATGGAACGATGAGGAGTTACTGTCCCTGCAGGTGAAGTACGAGGAGATTGAGGATATCGGAACTATCGGGAGTGGCGCTTTCGGAATCATTTGGTTGGTAAAATACCGTGGATCTCAGTTACTAGCGTCAAAGCGACTTCGATCTGATCAGGTGACGAAGCAACGTACCCAAGCTTTCATTGAAGAGATCAAGATGGTTGCTCCTTTCGACCACCCGAACATTGTACGTCTCGTAGGGTGCGCCTGGACCATTGAGACCGACTTGCAGGCACTTTTCGAGTACATGGAGTTTGGAGATCTACGTGACTACCTGGTAGACCCGAGTTCTCCTCGTCACTGGAGTCAGGAACTGTTACAATTGGCTGCAGATGTGATCGAAGCACTAGTGTATGTGCATTCATTCACCCCTCCACTGGTACACAGGGACCTCAAGTCCCGTAACGTGCTTTTATCTGGCGATATGAAGGCGAAAGTCACGGATTTTGGAGCTTCCAGATACAAATCAGTGGATGAGACTATGACTGCTGCAGTGGGAACTGGTCGTTGGTTAGCACCCGAAGTCATTTCAGGCAGTAACACGTACGATCAGTCCGTCGACGTCTTCTCGTTTGGTGTGGTGTTGTCTGAAATGGACACACACTCGATCCCATACGACGATGTACGCGGAGCGAATGGCAACCGGTTAAATGACATTGCCATTCTCCAGCTCGTGGCTACGGGTCAATTACGTCCAAAGTTTGGAGCTGGTTGTCCTCCAGAGCTACGTATGTTGGCTGAACGCTGTCTCGATCAGGACCCTACAAAGCGTCCGCCGGCCCATGTCGTAGCGTACGAACTTCGTGTCATTCAGCGTTCACATTACACATTGCTCTAGAGGAATAACCCCATAAGGGATAATCAATAACCTAAATAACAATATCACATGAACCCTTCACAATACTATTGCAATAGGCTAATAAAACGCCCCGGATTTCTGCATTGTGCGCAATCCGAATGCCACTTCAACTGCTGTGGGGCGACTTTGAGGGTCGTAGGCCATGCATCGCTTTGCCAGATCATGAAGCTCTGGAGGACACTGAGGTCTGAAAGTCGGGAGCAATTTACCTGAAGCAACAAGTTGCAAAATGGCTACATCCGCCAGAGGATTGCCTCCTGTGCCACGAGCGTCTTCATATGGGAGCATGTGCGTATCCAATTCGGATATAACCACTCCCAACGCAAAGATATCACTGGTCTGGTCGTAGTTTCTGTTTCCAGCAATGACCTCAGGAGCGAGCCAACGACCAGTTCCAACGCCACTTGTCATCGTATTGTCAGCAGAACGTACACGAGCGACACCAAAGTCACTCAAGTGGCCTCGAATGTCTTCAGATAGTAAAACGTTCCTTGATTTCAGGTCTCGGTGGACAATTGGAGGCGTGAACGAGTGCACGTACACTAGCGCTTCAGTAATGTCGGCAGCTAGTTGTAACTTCTCGGCATTCCATTGTTTCGATCCGGACTTGGATTTCTCCAGATAAGTTCGAAGATCTCCCTTGGCCATGTACTCGAACATAGCTTGGAGGTCACTTTCAATGGTCCAAGCAACACCAAGCAATCGAACGACGCGTGGGTGGTCCAAAGTGGAACATAATTTGATCTCTGCGATGAAACTCTGCGTGTTTTCATACGTGGCCTCGCCCTTTTTCAGTCTCTTGCATGCCACCAGCGTGTTCTTCCGGTATTTCGCCAAGTACACGACGCCAAAAGCTCCAGTGCCGAGCTTACGAACATCTTCAATGTCATCGGGATTTACTTGCAGTGATAACAGCTCCTGATCGTTCCAAAGTGATGGTCCGTTGCGTGCAGACGGATCGGACGGGTCTGTGAATCCTGTAGCAGTTCCAAAGCCTTTTCCGCTGCGCTTCCGACGTCGATAGAAACAGAACGCGAGAACTGCGATCACAGCTACCGCAAGAGCTCCAACAATGCCACCAACGATAGCTCCAGTGTTACTACTGGAGCTTGAAGATGAACTTCCGTCACTTCCTGTACCAGTACAGACCGCCACGCCGCTGATTTTCGCTTGGGCGGATTCCGAACACGAAGATACGTCACCGAAAGTGTCAATGGTAAAAGTATCCAGACTCTGCAGGAATTTGACTTGGTCCGCCGTCAGAGATACGCCCGTAAATGAGTTGTCGCTGAGGTTTAATGTCTTCAGGTTGGGCATGTCGAAGATGTTGGACGGGACCTCGGTCAATGTGTTTCCAGACAAATCTCTGCGTTACAAAACAATTTGTTAGTAAAATAAAGTATCTTTTGCGAGTAAGTAGCCGTACAATGTGGTCATGTTCGGGAAGTTGCCACTGCAAGCAGTTAACGCGTTCGTAGACAGATTCAACGTCTTCATGGTATTGTGCGAGAACTTGACCGGGTAGTCCTTGAAGTAATTTTGAGAAAAATCCCTGCCAGTAAAATAATTAGCCAAATTCCAATCTTTGACAGTGTAAAAACTTCACTTACACGTGCACTACTGACGTCATGAACTCCAAGTCTGCCGGATACGTGCTCAAAAGGCAATTGGACATGCGGAAGCTCTCAATATTCGTCGTCGGGAACGTCGACTGGGGCGGATCCACATCAAATCCAAGATTCACCATTGTACTGCAGTCACACATTTGTCAAATAATTGCAAAATGGCCACACTAGCTCTCTTCTAACTCAACGTACATGTTCTTCAACTGGTCATTGCCCGACAGAAACTCAGCACTGAGTTTTACTTGTGAGACTTTGCCTCTCACTCCCCATTCACTTGTTCCCCCTACAAACATCCTATCAACACACGTCACAGATTTATCAATCTTCCAAAAAATCAAGCAAACTTCCAAGTATCACTCACTTACGCTGATGTAGTTTTCGTCAGGAATGTCAATGGTTCCATGTCTTTAAACACCAAGTTCGATTCGCTTGGAAACGACTTCGTTTGGTCCTCTTCGCTGGCCAATTGGGAGTCCACGGTACTGGCTTGGGAGCTGGTCCAGCTCGCCTCCCATTTGCTCTCCTCGTTCCCATACGGAATAAAGAAAACGTAATCTGTAAAGTCGACAGCTCCATTGGCCGCAAAGTCGCTCGGTCCATTCGTGAAGCACTCGAAAGCGCAAGAATCCGTAGCGGATCCGCTGGAGCTGAGGCTGCTATTTGAGTCACTGACACACGTTCCGAAGGTTGTGGCATTGCATGACGCATCCGAAGCGAAGGCGATGCAGGGGCGACCTTCATTGCATTGCGAACTGCAGTCTGACGTGAGAGCCGTCGTGTCACGCGTGCAGGCAGCATCGGCGGAGGCTAACAGCAAGAGGGAGAACATAGAGAACTTCTCCATCATCTCGTTCAATTCCGGTATGATGCTCCGGGGGGCGAAGTGTCTTCTGCTGAACCCAGTGGTCAGGGAACGTTGAAGGGTTGGAAGTGACCGGCTGATTCATGCAACTTGTTTTATCATGTGCAACGGACAAGAACCTAGCTTGCAAACGTGGGTTCGTTTGACTATTGAACGCAACTCAGAGTGCTTCCTATGGAGAGAACTTGTACAGGAGAAGCGTTCGCTCTACAACAAGCACTCGAACCATTTGACGGGCTTTCGCGCTGTCGAGAGCAATCCGTCGCCATTGCGGAAGGAAGTGTCGATGTGGTTGAGCCCTGTCGAGTAGAAGGTGTCAACGTAGTTGTCGCCGAACTTGGACAATGGTAAACCTCCTGCACAGCTGTGGAACTCGACCATACCGTCGTTCTCTTTCGACTTGTGCGGGATCATCGTTCCTGCCATAATGTAGAAGGGTTGCCACTTTGAAAGCAGTCCTCCGTAGTTGCTACTGCACATGACAGCCTTGACATTCTTCTGGAAAGCAGCTTGGGCTGCTTTATACGCAGTTCTGAGTGCAGGGCTTGTACGTGGGTCGGTCTCGTACGTCAAAGACTTGACTGCGGTGTTGGCGGGACATCGGCCGATGAGCAGCGCCACAGCTTGGAGGAAACCAGCACTTCCGCTGCAAGTGTCTTGAAGGTAGTCGGAGCCGACACTCCCAGTCATTGGAGCACTCAAAGCTACCCATGAGGTGCTTGGGGCGAACTTGCACCTGGAATTGGCCAAGGCACCACCTACCATCAGGCCACCCATCGAGTGTGTGATGATGATGGTATCGGCGATCGTCTTGGACGAGATATTGCTCGTGTTACTTACTGACAGGGAGAAATCGCACACTTTTTGCTGTAGGGAAGCTTCGGTCCACGCGTGGTTGACGGTGTCTAGTCTCGCATAGTGAACGGAGGAGCAGCACGGAGCATTCTCACCGAAGTTTCCCCAGTAGCTGTCGAATGATTGTTGCGGGGTTTTCATCTCTTGGGTTTGGCCCATGCCATGGAAGTAGAGACACGGGCGGGGCTTTGACTTACAGGAACATGAAGAGGTCGGCAACTTCACATTCGCTTTCGCTAGGAGGTTTCGAGAGGGGGCGATTGTACTGTGACGAGCAATCGATTGACCCGTCAGTAGAGCGAGAGTCACTGGTGTGACGGTGGATGGCTCAACGACTACCTCACACGAAAGTGCTTCTTCCTCGGTCAAACGCGGAGCAGTAATGTCTACGGGGTCGCTCAAGTACTCAACAGTGACGTCGAGATCACTGCCGTAGATGGCGAAACCCTGCGATCCCAGCGAACAGGCCACAAAGGTCATCCCACCGAGTGAACTTTTAAGCAGTCTATCTCTCGGACAGGATACAACTTCGCCTTCGGAAGTTGCACTGGAGATCGGAATGGCGTTGTTGAGTGCTGTTATGATCGAGTTGAGAGGCGGTAGAGAGCTAGCAGCGATGCATCGAGCAGTCTCGGGGGTACTGGCGTTGTCTACTGCCGACTTGACGTAGTACACGATGCCGTCCACCAGCAGCAAGGTGCGGGATGTGGTTTCATCCACGAACTCAGCGTAGCCATCATAGAGGACGGTAGTGTTGTCCGGAGATATGACGGGGTTAGTGAAGATGTCGAACTCGGAATGTCCGAAGATCTCCATTGAGCTGCGCTTGAGAGAGAAGTGAAGTCGGAGCGATGGTGCATCAGCCAGGGATGATTGTTGAGCAAGATCTTGGTCAATCGGGCTAGGACTATCCGTAGTTGAAGGGATGATCACGACGGCGACAGCAAGCACTGAGAGCAGTGAGAGAGCTGCCAGGACACGGGAAGGCGTGGCCCACCCAGTGTGAGAGTTGGTTGTTTGGGATAGCAATGGAGTCTGGTCGTGCATTGCCGAAATGCCCGAGAGGTGGAAGGAAGAAGAGTGAGCTGAGCAGGGAGGAAGCATGCACCGCTTGATCTGCCTGCCATCCATGGCAGAGATACTAAGAGGTGCAGTCAAGTCCGGTAGAGTTTCCATGCCTCCCTCCTATTATCTTGAAGAGTGTAATGAGCGTTCCTCATCGAAAGTAAGACAACACGCTGGGCTTTTACTCTGCCATGAACCAAACGCTCCATTACCATTGCGTTCTTACTAAAAAAAAAAGCTACAACTTCGGATGGAGCTTCTTCCTAGTCTCCAAAAAGTACTGGTAGTACGGGTCCTTGCTGAGTGTCGAGCGTTTCGCGTAAAACAGCCCCAAGAACTCTCTCACGTACTCGTCATATCTATTCGACTCCGCCCAAATGTGCGCCCTAACGAATTTTTCCGCCGTCGACGCTTTCTCGTCGATAAAGTACGTGTCACGTAAGTTAGGTCTGTAAAAGGTCTCAATTCGGTGTCCGTCGAACGCGTTGGCGTAGCGCTTGTAGACTCGAAACGGTTCTGTGCCTTCTAGTTTCTTGATCTGAGCGGCAATGTCGTCAAATTTCATACCTGGTTGAAGAGTGATCATGCTGTCGAGCCCCTGCTCTTTCCAAACTTTGTAAGTTGAATAGCTGGTGCTAGCTAAGTCGAACATCTTAAGCCCTTCATGCCTGTGCTTGTACTTCAGGTAGAGCGGGTGGTTCGCGCCCAGCTTCTTCTTCACGTACTCGGGAGATTTGCCGACAACCTCCTGCCACCAGGCTAACTTCACTTTCAGTGGGATTTTATCGGAGATCTTGGATTTAAGCGACGATAACCCTCCGCCACCGGGGGCTCTCATCTCGGTGTCTGTCATGTCTTCCTTCACAGCGTCGACATTGTTCTTTGTGGTGAGTCGAAGTGATCTTCTTGAATTGGTCGCGCCGGTCGACTGGGTGCTTTCCGTGGTTGTCGTTAGAGCGTTGGTGGTGACAAGGACGACCACCAGTAAGAGGAGAATAAAGAGACGCATATCTGATGGAGGGTGCGTCCACACAGCAATGAGGCAAATTCCAAACTGGTGCAGCAACTGAATGGATACCGGTACAGGCTTTATTATCTTGCATTGCATCCTCTTAGTTCGCTCACAGTTGCTGGGAAGGAGAAGCTCCTGGGTGGTTTTCCGATTGCGTTTACCGAGAATTTACCGTAAACTTATGCCAGGTAAATTTTACCGCAAACTTTACCTAGATTTCGTACGTGTAGCTGGTACTGTAGCTAGAACTCCACAGACCCTAACAATGTACTTACTTCTCGAATATACAGTAGCCCGCAAAAGAGGAAAAACTCTCCCTGAATGTGGCAATAGAGAGGTATTTTGCCAAACCCGTACTCTTTTACGAGGGCTTCGAATACCTCTATGTTGGCTGCAGATATTGCTGCAGCCTGCTTCCGTGTATTCAGCTAAATCAAAAGTAAGAAGGGCTTCTTCACTAAATCACTTTCTGTGATTCACAGGTATCATCGATACGCTTTTCAGGTTATCCTACCTCTGCCAGCCATAGTCTATAATATCACTTGCACTCGGATTCACGGATAACACAAGCACTGCCATCTCAACAGCAATCTCAACACTGGAGCTAGTGCAATTACTTTATCTAAGTGACTTCGTGCAAAAGGAAGGAACGAAGTGCACATGTACAAGCTCTGTGCTACGTGTACTACAGGGAGAGGTATTCACTCTACAACAAGCACTCGAACCATTTGACGGACTGTCGCAATGTTGAAAGCAATCCGTTGCCATTGCGAAAGGAAGTATCAACATGGTTGAGACCTGTCGAGGAGAAGATGTCAACGTAGTTATCACCCAACTTGGATAATGGCCCGAGAGGTGCAGTCAAGTCCGGTAGAGTTTCCATTCTTCCTTAAAGAGTGTAACGAGTGTTCCTCGCCGAAATGAGGTTTACTCTAGGTCTCTCCATTACCATTGCGGCCTTACTTAACACACTACAACTTCGGATGGCGTTCCTTCGGATAGAGCTTCTCGAAAGTCTTGAAATAGTACTGGTAGTACGGATTCTTGCTGATTTGATCGGGTGTTGCCTTCAGCAGTCCCAGGAATTCTTTCACGTATTCATTACTCCTCTTGGACTCCGCCCAAAATTGCGCTCTTGCGAACTTTTCAGCTACCGATGCACTCTTGTCGATAAAATATGTGTCACGATAATAACCAGAGCCGAAGTTTGAAATCCTGTGGTCGTCAAATTTGTTTGCGTATCGCTTGTAGAACTCGAACGGTGCTGTGCCTTCCAGTTGCTTCATCCCTGCGGCAATTTGGTCAAAAGACATTTTTTCATCCAGAGTGATCTTGCCCTCGAGCCCCTGCTTTTTCCAAAATTCGAAAGTGGAAGAGCTTCGGCTAGCCAGTGTCCACATATCGTTCTCTTCACGTGTGTGCTTGAATTTCAGGTAAAGCGGGTGGTTCGCGCCCAGTCTGTTCTTCACGTACTCGGTCGGCTTGTTGACAAAGTGCTGCCACCAGGCTAACTTCACTTTCAGTGGGATTTTATCGGAGATCTTGGATTTAAGCGACGATAACCCACCACTGGGGGCTCTCTCTTCGGTGTCTGTCGAGTCTTCTAGCACAGCGTCGACATTGCTCTTTGTGGCGAGTCGGAGTGACCTTCTAGCATAGACCACGCTTGTCGACTGGTCTGCACGCTGTAATTGCCTGCTCTCCGTGGTTGTCTTTAGAGCGTCGGTGATTGCCAGAACAACGGCCACTAGAAGAAGAAAATAGAGACGCATGGAGAAGGTGTGACCACACAGAATGAAGCAGATTCCAAAGTGATGTAGTTGATATAGAAAACCAGTGGATATCTGTACAGGCTTTATTATCTCATCCGACTTCGCTCACAGTTGCTGGGAAGGAGGATCATACTTGGGATGGTGCCAAGAGCATGACTCAAGTGACCTCAAGTTGTGGCAAATTTGAGTTAAACTCTTCCCATCTACTTAGATCCTAGCCAGTTCCATACCTGGTATAAAAGGTTTCTTACGTGTAGCTCGTTAGTACAGTACATGCCCATGTACCGGTACTATTGTATGAACTTCGTACCGTAAGTCATTTTCTAAGAATCAATAAAGTTGCATGTACATGTTTTCATGCTCCAGTACTACATGACCTGTAGACTACATGGTATTTAATACATCCTTTAACAATCGAGAGGGTACAGGACCTGGTGGGATTAATTTGTCAAGAAAGGAATTGGCGAGATGATGATGGCACTAGTGTATCCTTGCCCTGAGTGTAACGGAGTATACGTTATACATATACTCCGTTTACTGCCAAAACGAGGCTACCAATGTTGATGCATTTTTGGTTTACTACCTAATTGAGGTCAGGAATGCTTACTTGCTAGAATGGTCGGCTAGAGCAGTAAGTAGAGTTCGTTAGAGAGAAACTAATACACTTTGCAATTTACCAAACGGATAAAAGCTTCCTCTACGCTACGTGACACTGAGCACCTGTCGACTGTTTTACACCAAGTTAGTGTCACTAACATTTTCACACTCGTAGGATAGAGGCAAGCAACACTTCCGGTTTGGAAATGTAGAATGTGCCAGTTGAAATTTCAGGTTTTGCACCCGCAAGACTTGCCGCCACCGCCATTGGGCGAAGGAAGTATCAAATTCAAACATCTATGTAGAGGAAATTCAACTTTGTAGAAGTTATGCCTGGCAGATTTCTAAAACGACGATTTGGGTGGCCGACAGCTTTTGATTTCGATGATTTACAACTAATATTGTCTCGGGCGCTTGCGATGGACATATTTGCGTTGTAGTTCCAACTGTCTTAGATATTTGACTGAGTATTGCCTCATCCCCTTCTCCAGAAGTATGAACTTCTATTTGAGGTGTTTCGCCAGTGGTGTGGTTGAAAAGGAACAAGTGCTTTATTTTTCTTAGCCGGTGAACTTTCACCCTCTGAAGGCCACAAGTCCGAATTCACAAGACGTAGTAGGGCTACATGCGGTTGCACCGATGTCTTCTCCTGAGAGAAATAGCTGATGTACTCGGTTTCTTTGCTTCGTTTCGGAGTCTCCACGTTGCATGAAAAACAATTGCAGTATGGCCCCGCCAAAGAATGAGAAGCGTCTCGTGCCTCTGTGTTCATTCCAACGCGATCGCTCCGTTTCGAGAGGTAGAAGCCTCCAATCTAATGTCGATGAGGGCGAATTGGTTTCAGGCGAATTCAAATTTTAATATCACTGGAGTAACTTACACTAAACTGGTAAGCTTTGCTACGAAGTAGCGAAAGTTAGCTTGAAAACCTGTTTACTTTTTGGGGAGTGTGTTGTGTTATACTGAATGAACTTTGATTACTTCGCCCTCCCCAGGAATTTGCTTAACGTAGGCATTTTTCTTTGTTGCTATGAAATTATCCACCTTTCACTAGACACAGTCCTTTGTAAGTTTGGCTGGAAAATGGGCTCACTCATAAACTTCAAGAAGAGAGTGCAACAGAGGGCAATTATTTCAACGCAGAGCACGAAGACGGTCGCAAGGTACCAAGATCCTTATTTCACCCAATTCATGTAAAACTGGAAGTCAATATTATCCCTGATGCCACCAAATGGGAAAAAGTAAAAATGTTTCAGACTTATCAGATGTCTTACAATCGGCAAAGGATAACGGATTACATGTAGTCTGTCCACACCTAAAGTTTTCGAGAAAGAGCTCCTTGTACATGTAGTCTGTCTCGCTCTATCCGAACGACGGTAGGTGAAAATATGTTTTTTTCATGGCAAAAGTGCGTGCTTGGATTTACTTGAATCATGGTGTGCGGGTAATTTTGTAGTGTGCATTGCAATACACATACGCGCGTGCACTTTCACACTTACGCTGCAGCTCGGTATTGCATTGCTGTTGTCGATTGTATCATTTTCCGTCACTACACAGGATGTTGCTTCAACTTTCCAGTCCGGTGTTGCATGGCTACATTTCGGTGGTCAACAACTAATTATAACCAATCGCAGAAATCCTTCACTCGAATATTCAGATTTACCTAGCCAATCAACGCTGTATTACTACAACCTACGTAGAAATGATGTTCGAACACAAAGTGATAGAAAAGCAAACGTGAGGACGTGTTTTCTTCCTGCACTAGCAGCTGGCAAGCGCCACACCCACATTATGGCCTTGAGAAATGCAGTATGCGGGGAGGAATCAGGTTCCGGCTAGCGTTCGGCAATGCCATCGGCTTGGCCCAAGGCCGATGGCAAGATGGGAGCACCATCAAGGTTTGGTGGTGGTTCTTCCTTTGGAGCAAATCTTGCTCTCATCAAGTCAATGATTGGACAAAGTTGTCCAGGACAAGAACCGAAACGGTTGATAGCTGGAAACTTCGCCGGTTCCTTCCACCTTCCCGTGCAGTTCGCTTGAAATGGAGCCTATACCAGAAGTTGGCTTGCTATGGTCGACTACATTGCTAGTAGCTGTATGATACATGTAGCGGTACGTGAAGTTACAATCGGTCTGAACACGGTGGCGAAACTGCGCCGATAAGCCGCCGCTCTCTCTAGTAGAGAGTCTCGACGATATCCCTTCGATCTCTTGCTTGACCATCGCCGCAGGGAGGAGCCTCCAGCTGCAAGCAGCACACATCGAAGCCTCCGTTTCGCACGCCACGACATATAGCATCTGCACGGCACCCACGCTGGCTGGCTCCAAATCAGCGAATGCCTAACATTGGTTTCACGGTCTCCGCTCTTCCGTTTTGGTCTGCAGCTGAGCTCGCGGCGGTCTTTACCTACCGCGCACAGTCGTACCGCTTCCATCGCTCTTGTAGTGGGACGCCGCCGCCGCCAAGAATGTGCCTTATTACGGGAGGCTCGGCAAGAGGAAACCGCCAGGTAATGACCATTGTTGCCGCTGGACGGCCACATATCCCCCACAGGAAATACTTGGCTTTCGACCGTAGTGCCCTGTGACGCACGGCAGCAACTTGAGTGTCTGCAAAGTGGCCTCATTGCCTGCCTCTACACGAACTCCCGGTCGACAGCCAGCGGGTTACTTACGGCAGCTGGGGCGGATGGCATCAAAGGCGCGTCCATCTGGTGGCAACTGAGCGTCGCCTTGGTGGCCGCAGCAAAATCGTCCACGTCCGGTTGATAGATGGAATTTTCGCTTGTCTTATCGACCGGCGACCTGCAGCCGCAGCTACCGGCATCACTCGTCTTATGCGAATTTGACCGTTCCAAAGCGGCAACGACAAGAAGAAGATAAGGCCAAAACGGCTTTCACTTGAGGTCAACTTCCACTTTTACATCAAGGTCAAATGGCTTCGACCGTGGAATTTCACAGTTCAACGCCTTCCACAGACTGTGCCGCGTCCGTTGGGCAGCTGGGCGTTATCTCGCTTCTTTTCCTCGCTTTTTCGGGCGTCCACGCCCCGTCTCCGAGCACTCACATCGCAGCCACTTGCTTCACGCGGTGTTTCACTTCTCATTCGGCTGCCGAGCGCGCAGCTCCCGACTGACAGACCGTTCGCAGAGCAGGGACTTATAGCTCACCTCCGTGTGGCTGGCGACCAGACTCCACTGTAGAAGCGTTGCCTCCCACTGCTGAAGAAATCAGACCCCTGCCTTCTCCATTGCCACTACGCAATTAGCCATGCAGAGTCCACGCGAGATCTCATCCGAGCGCCAAGGAGCGCTAACGCCGGCTACTGCTCGCCTGGTGACCAAGCTAGCGGTGGAGATGCCCGAGAGCGGCGCCACGCCGCGCATGCTCGACCCTTCGGCTGCGCGCCAGCCATGGGCTAATCTTAGTGTCGACACGGCTATTAGTACGGAAGAAGTGGTCGGCGCTGCTGCATTGGCTACTGTGGCTGCTACGCAAGCTACTACCAGTTCGGCTTCTTCGATGCGTTCTGGGTCGGGATCCAGCCAAGTTGCTCTACCTGCCGGTCTACTGCCGGAACGCTACACTGCTGACTTGGCCCACTGGCAGTCGCCTGCAGACCTGCCGGAGCGCAGACTTATGGTGCAACGCATCATTGCCATGACGCGCAGTAAGCGCGTGGACGCCGCAGCCTGCGCAGATGCGCGCACGCCGTCACTAGCCAAGCGCATTGAGCTGTCGCTGTACTCCCGAGCAGCCTCGTTCCACGAGTACAGAGATCTGAACACTCTGCGGCGCCGACTGCAATCGCTCGTGTCGCTGAGCTTCCACGAGGCTGCGGTCTCACGCCGCCGTGCAGCTGCTATGATGTCGGGCAATGGCCCCGTCACTGCGGTGCCTCAATTGGGCAAGCGCAAATACAGAGCAATGACTCCGTTTGGAGTTTCCAGACTCACAATCAAGCGACCGCGTGCCGAGTGCATCGGATCCACTTCAACTTGCACACCTCGCACCTCTGAGAGGATGAACGAGGAGGCCTCATTCTTCATCATGGATGAAGCTGTGCTTGGTCTCGTGTTCGCCTTCCTGCCCGGTCTGGAAACCGTCCGGTGTATGCAGCTCAACCGTTTCGCTCGTCGCGTGTTGCCACGATGTGTGTTCACTCTTGAGGTGGAGTTACGTCAGCTACGACTTGCCTACACGTTACACGCGGCTGCAGTGCCGACTCAACCGGCAGCTACACTGCTGTGCCAGTTCCCGAATCTGACCAGTCTCACTGTCTTCAACTCGATGAAACCGTTGTGTGACCAGCAAGAGGCCGGTCCGGCACTGCACGCTTGGGGATGCAGTGAGCTGGACATCTCGCACGACAACGCCGGAGAGGAAGTGGTGCAGCAGCTTGCTGAAGGGATCGAGCTTGGTGCCTGTCGACGACTGAACAGCCTCCGACTCGTGTCGGTGTTCACCAACACATGCCGTGGCAACGCACTGCACCTGTTGTGTGCTGCTTTGGTCAAGGGATCGTGCCCAGACTTAGAAGATCTGCTGCTCGGCGGCAATGGCTTCTCAGATGTGGGCACTGTGGACGTTGCGTGGCTGCTCAAGGTCGGATCGCTGCCAAAGCTGGCGCGCCTGGACATCCGCCGTAACTACATCGGCGAGTCGGGTTTGAAGCGGATCATGGCTTCTCTTCGCGCTGGTCGCTGCCAGCAGCTCAAGTATTTATGCATGGGCGGCAACATCATTACGGACAACTGCGTTGCACCTGTCGTGGAGCTTCTGTCGAGTGCACAATGCCCACAGATGCGTTTCCTCGGCCTGGAGGACAATTTCCTCAGTGCTCGTGGTGTGCAGTGCATTATCCAAGCAGCTGTGGCTGGCGGAATGATGCCGAAGCTGCACCACGTCTCCTGTGACGGGACGCTCGGCAGCGATGACACTCAAAGTGTCCGTGCCGCATAAGACAAACTAGAATTTGTTAAAATAATTTGGTTAGAGAAATTCACGAAACATTTGTACAAATTTAAAGGACTGCTCAACAAGAATATTTCGTTTTCAACAAACGCTACCGTCACTTTGCTATCGATCATCTGTACAGTACAGTAGCAAACCTCCTTGGAAGTGGCGCCATGTCGTACTTCATCCCGCCCGTCAACTACGGCATGATCGAGGAGGACCTGTACCGTTCGGGACAGCCTAACGAGCTCAACTTCCCCTTCCTGGAGCGACTGAACCTGCGTACCATTATTTATTTGGCGCTCGAGGAGCCCAACCCGCAGTTCCAGAGCTTCGTGGAGGAACAGGAGATCCAGCTCGTGTTTTTAGGGGGAAACACCCGCATGGAGAGTCGTCGTAAGGCCTGGGAACCACTTTCGGAGGAAACAGTGCTAGCTGCACTCGATATTATCCTAGATCGCTCCAATTACCCACTTTACATTACGTGTCATCTCGGTCGAGACAGAACAGGTAAAGGCGGCTGTGCAATTGAGAATTGGCTTTGTGGACTGAAATGGTGGCTGCTGTGTGATGCTTAGGTGCTGTGGTGGGTTGTCTACGCAAGATCCAAGGCTGGCATCTGTCGTCGATCTTCGAGGAGTACCGGCGGTTCGCTGGCAGCAAGGTGCGGCTGCAGAACGAACAGTTCATTGAGCTTTTCGATACGGACCTGGTAACGATCCCTGTGAATCCACCGTCGTGGTTAAGGAAACACCTGTGAAGCTGTATAACCTGCTTGAGTACACAGGACAATACACACGAATACAAGCTGAGCTAGCAATCCAACTTGTCGTAGTTATCGCTCTTAGATCTCGACTCGGAAGTTGGAAGCTTCTTGGTGGCGAATCAGCACGCAATGTGCCAGCATGAAATGGCTGAAAGACAAGCACACTGGATGATAAGAGAGTAGTGTTGCTTCATTGTGTTTTCCTAGTGGGGCTCACTCTCTCACATACAAAAAGACACTTTCGCCAATTAGCACCGGGAGCCGCCGACCTGCTCCAGCGCGCAGTCGATCTGATCCTGGTCCTCCAGCTCCAACATCTTGGGTGTCTGGTCACCACTGATGCGCGTGCCATCCAGCAAGAAGCGCAGTGCACTGACAGGCACGCCCTTGCGGTCTGCGTAGGCGCTGAAGATCTTCTCCATCTTGGTGTTGGGCTTCACCTTGAAAAACGTCTCCTCTCCGGACTGGTCCTTCACTCGGATGGTAATAGCCTCCGACTTCTTCTTGTCTTCGCCGTTAGTGGCATCTGCAGCAGGCGCTTTCTCCGACATTTTGACTGCGAGGAAAACAAAAGACGGTTAGATGGCGAATTTTTCACTTAGAATTTGCAACACTAAGTGCAACTTTTCTCCTCCTCCGCAAGTCCCCGCTGTCAGTAGGTTATTTGACATGGGAGACACGTATAGATGAAGAGAAACATGTGCACATACAGCTAAGAAGAGCAGATGTAGGCCCTAGAGCAGGCAGTTCCGTCGCATCACGCACCTCCTTCCTGTAGCTTGAAATTTAAAGTGAGAGTCCGTTTCTTTCTGCAAAAATTGACCACACCATCACTTTTTACCTAAATTAGGCGATTTATCCTAAAGCGATGTTTTATTTTTACCTTATTTTCGACACATCATAATTTGCCATCCAAACGATCAGAAAGGAGCGTGAACTGGGACGGACTCGCGCGCTATATACGACCAACATGGTGCGTTGAGAACGGAGTACAGACTGATGGCTGAGGCTGATGGATATGCTTTATCTGAAGAAGCGTCTGGCCGACTTTGGTCAGCTGAAATGGCTTGTGGGTGGAGATATTAACGATGCTTTGAACGTATCTTGATTGTTGTCTGTAGCTGCCACTTTCGCTGCTCAAGACGGCGCAAGGCCACCCCATGGTACGGATATAACAGTCTAGAAGCCAATGTAGCTAAGTGTATCACTGACGATTGATTCCTGGGGAAATTGCAGCTAGTGGAGCTGAAGAATGGAGACACGTACAACGGACACCTCGTCAACTGTGACACCTGGATGAACGTTAACCTGCGAGAAGTTATCTGCACGTCCAAGGTTTGGCAGCTTTAGAGTGCGTTGTAATGCTGTCGGGGGGTCTAATGTGGTTCCTTTGTTGGTTATATAGGACGGTGATCGCTTCTGGAAGATGCCCGAGTGTTATATCCGTGGCAACACAATCAAGTACATTCGCGTGCCCAACGAGGTAAACTATTGCAGCAAAATACGGCTAAGATATATTGACGGATTCTAACGTTACGGGTTATGGTGATGATGTGCAGATTCTGGATATGGTGAACGAGGAAGACTTTAACAAGCGCGGTGGGTGTCAATGTGGAGACATTTCGCTGTTTCTCGCCGTTTTGTGTCGGTTTTCTTACGACTCATCTTCTTATATATGTGTATGCGTATATGCGACCACCAACAGATCGCCAAGCCAATCGTGGACGTGGTCGCGGAGGCCGTGGCGGCTTTGGAAACCGAGGAGGTCGCGGAGGTCGAGGAGGCCGTGGAGGACGTGGCGATGGCCCTGGTGGCAGGGGCGGGCGTGGTGATGGAGGCCGAGGAAGAGGTCGAGGTGGGGGCCGTGGCCGTGGACGCGGTCGTGGAGATAACTAGCAAGCTAGAGGAGAAGAACACGCAAGTGCAGTGATGTGAAGCACTTGGAAGATACTTTTGAGCTCACAAGATACAGCGGTGAACATGCAGCTCCTGCAGTAACAGTAGAGGTAAAGAATTGAAGCCACGTACACTGCTCCCCTTGCTTCCTCTTTGTGGTTTTACGAAAATTCTTTGAATTTGAAAGAAGCAAATATGGTGCGTGTTGGTGATGTCTTGCCAGGGCTCCCCGCCTGACTTCTCGCTGAGACTTGATCTAATTACTTCGCTTCACCTCCAGCTCCAGAGCCCTGAGGGTTATGCTTGATAAGATAACCAGCCAACCACTCAATCGGGTTAGCTGGACGCTCCTTCACAAGCGCCGACATTCCCTGCAACAAGATTGGCACCACTGTCTGGTCCAGGTATGCACGAATAGGCAGTGCTTGCACCTCCACCTTGTCCTGGACACTCTCAGCTGCCGGTTCGGCAGCCTTCACCTCATCCTCATCATGTTTAGCTGCAGTGGCTTCGTGTGCTGGCTCGTCCTTGCTGTCAGCTTCTGGTGCGGCTTCTGCCTCTTTGCTCTCAGCATGAGCTTCTTCCTTCACCTCTTCAGCATCATGTGTAGGTTCAGCCACTTCTTCAGCAGGGGCCGGATCAGCGGCATGTTCCTCCTCAGCCGGTGGCGCCTCGACGGGCTCAGCGATTTCTGTATCAATTGAAAAATGTAAATGACAAATGAGTTATAAATCCCCCTTTAATTTTACTGTAGCAGCCTACGCACCAGCGTTGTGTGCGTCGTCTTCCATGTTTTATAGCTGTAGGACAAATTGACTTGGCACCTCCGACTGAAGATCACAAATGCGCAAGTGTGTAAGGCGGTCGAGTAGTTGCGGGCGGTTGAGCTCTAAAATAAAATAAGAGCCAAAAAAAAAAAAAAAACTCCTCATAACGGAAAAAGTGATAACGACTTGGGATTGGACAGAATTCCAAGTAAAATAGATGTGCCAATGTTTAGGTACCGCATCGTCATTACATGGCTACATTTCCATTAAGGAATAGTTGTGCTTCCTCCGAGGACGCTTCTCGTGACTGTATTTCAATGCATATATTAATCAGCCAAGGTCATGGTACACAACCTCATCATCACCTGAGTATAGACACCATGGCATAGAGCTGCATTTGTGCGACCTTTGTGATCAGTAGGAAAAAATTTCTATCTTCAAGGTGAACCCATTTGTGCGAACCCAAGAGCATAAGTCGCTTCGACGACGTCTCACACCGCAATTGACCAGCTCGCGCATATGTCGTCGTCTTCGAGTTGCACGAGGAACCAAACGGCATTGACAACGGACTGCAATTCATTATGTCCGGAAGGGCGACCGTGTATTGCCTATGCTGCTGGAAACGAGGGAGAATGCACGTCTGAAGCTTCGACGTTCGGGAATTGTACGGCCGACGATTTCTGCACGTACGAGTGTTTCGCTACTGGACCTGATGACTTTGCAGCGAACGGAGCGATTGAGTTCAGTGTCTACACATTTCTGATTCCATTTGGTGACGATGTGGACCCTAGTGACGTCGAGTCAAGCTGGTCAACAGAGCAGGAAAAGGCTGTGGAGTCGGAGTTGGCGGCTGTGGATAATCTAACGACTGAGTACCCCTCCAAGTCGAATGATGCACTGCAACACATCGAACCACTGGACTTGATGACGTCCACTAAGAGTGTCGTATTGGCTGGAGGCTCTAGTGTTTTTGGTGTGAGGGGGAAAGTGGCTCGAGTTCAATTGCCGCAAAAACTTTTCACAGAAGACACAGAACTTAAATCACTGTAAGGTTTACGAAAGCATTGCTTGTGGTGTAGTTTTGACGATTTTGTGTTGTAGGACATTGGCAAATCTAGGGCTGGAACAGATTCTTGAGTCGTCGCTGTCTTCTGGTCTATTGAACCTGACAATATCTAATTGCCTCATGACAAGCTATCCGGAAGACCTTCATGAGATGAGCGAGCTTGAAAATCTGTAAGTAGAATTTGAAAGTTGATGTAGCTAATGTTCTACTAAAAGTTGGTATTGACGCAGAGATCTGTCTAAGAACTACTTTGGTTACTTTCCAGCAGACTTAGAGTTACCAAAGCTGCAGACACTCAATCTCTCTATGAACACCCTTGCGAGCTTTGAAGGAGCAATACCAAGCTTGAATACACTGTAAGTACTGTCGTTTTCGTGAGATTTTGGTTAATGCTTGATGTTGATTTCTAATGGTACATAGTGACGTCTCGAGCAACAACTTCACGTCCATTCCGTCGTCAATATTCGACATGACAGCTCTACAGCGGCTTTATCTCGGAGGAAACAACTTTACACACATCAAGCTCACCACAACCCAGTTCAGTTTTTTCCAATCCCTTGACGTGTTGGATGTGGATTCGTTTGGTTCCCCAACGTGCAACACAACGGAAAAGCTCCAAACGAGCGACAGAACACTGAATGTGTGCGTTTCGACCTCAGAACCATCGGAAGAGGAGTCTTCGTCAAACAAAGCGCTTATTGCAGGGGTCACGGCTGCAGCTTTTGTGCTATTTCTCATTCTCATCATCATTTCCGTCTTCAGATGTCTCCGTCGCCGTGCTTTAGCCATGAAACCAGGCTCAGACGTCCTCAGTTTACATCGGGAACTAATCAGTCCATCGGGGAACCCCATCTACCATCACCAAATCAGTGCTGGGCAACACTCTTCAGGCTCAGAAGTACATGATCCACCTCGACAAGCGTTTCCTTACGGTGATGAGCTTGGAATGCTGGTCATCGATTCGGACGAGCTCGAATATATCCGCAAACTTATAAGTGAGCACCGGCCCAAAGATCGTGCCAATTCTCATCGCGAAGCCTTTTTGACAAAATTTCGAGGCTCGAGATTTCTAGTGTGCAAACGTCTGCATCAAGAACTGATCGACAATTCTTCAGAGGTCCAGCGGTTCGCGGAAGAAATTCATCTAGCTGCATCTCTGGATCATCCTCGAATTGTAGCTCTTGTAGGGGTTATCTGGAGTCGCGTTTACGGTCTGGAAGCGCTGTTCGAGTACATGGAAGGAGGGAATTTACGGTCGTATCTGGCTGAAATCGACGAATCGAAAGAGCTGAAATCCTGGCGATCACACAGTGCTTGGAAACTACAAGTTGCGTTCGATGTGGCTGAAGCTTTGGCTTATGCGCATGCGTTCTCCCCGACACTCGTTCACCGAAATCTCACGTCTCACAGCGTTTTACTGTCGTCTCCACCGGAATTTCGCGCCCGACTTGACGATTTCGTGCTGACTCAGCACAGTATCGTCAGTATGTCAACAATTGGGCTTTCTCATCGAGAAGAGCGTTGGCTTTCACCTGAAGTGATCACTGGTACCACAGACTACAGTCCGGCAGCAGACATGTACGCGTTCGGAGTGATTTTATCCGAAATCGACACGCACTCATTGCCGTATGAGAATATCCAAGGTGTCGTGAGTGGAAGACAAACGATAAATGACGGAGAGATCCTGGATCTCGTGGCATCCGGTAAACTACATCCTGTATTCACTCTGGGTTGTCCGACTGGAGTTCGAGAACTGGCTGAAAAGTGTATGAGCTTTGAAGCTTCCGATCGACCCACTGCATTGCAAACTGTCATCGTTTTACGTTCGTTGTTGTCTGAAGACCGAAGAACTTCATACACCGTGTAGTTGGAAATGAAAGTAAACTATTCGTAACTATTCCTTTCTCTACTGGGATGGAGGTAACAAGTCTCTCGTTTGAATGCGCCGTACTGATTCTCCTGTAATGGGGTTAATCCCTTCACGCGAGTTGTGATACTGCAAATTCTGGGCTCGTGTCATGGCTCGGTGCTTGATTGCAGCGTCAGCAGCTCGCAGTCGTTCGCCATCTTTTCCGTCGTTATATTGCAATGTCACGGGGTTGAACGGTTCTCCGCTTTTGTTGCGTCGAGCTTTCGAGCCCGAAGTTTGTAGAGCAATTAGCCGTCGTTTTTCCTCGGCGGAAGCTGCGTCCATGGCATCCCAACGTCGTATATCTCGGTTAACAGCTTCATGACGACGACGTTCCTGTTGCATTCGAGCTCGAGCACGAGCTTCTTCTCGAACAACTCGCTCTTCACCTGCAGTGTCCGAGTGGAAACGGTCGGCGTCACTCATGAATCCCTGACTCTGCGGTGTGTACACCAACATGGCACTTCCAGTAACAGACGTGTCGACGCGTACGAAACCTTCTTTACGTGCTCGAAGACGCTCTTTTTCTCGTTGTTCTTTGTCACAAACTGCCTCCCGTTGCTCTCGAGTTCGAGCAGGGATGTTGTTGAACTCACGAGTTGAAGCAGAATTTTCAACCTTGTTAGAAGCTGGCATTTTAGATCGGGAACTTGCGTTCAAGTCTTGAAGAAAGATCACGAGTGAGAGCTAATTGAGCTCTAGGTAATGCGATGGTGCGAAGTTGCTAACCAGATTTAGAAGGCTACTTTACGCCTAGAAGAAAGTAAATATGCACGTCTCGCACTTCTCTACAAGCGGCACGACGCTGTCTTGCCACGTCACTTGGCCGGTCTTTTGATTCGATTGTGCTTGGCTGTGTTGGCCTTGAGGTGGAGCTCCAGTACCGATAGCAGGGAACGAATGAGGAGAGACATCAACACCGTTTACATGAGTCAAATACACTTCATCTCGACGCATTCCAGCTTCGAAACACGGAGATCCAGGAAGAGCTTGCACGACGACCCATCCGTCCTGTTGACGGAATGGTTTAAGTCCCAACGCGCCATTCACCTTCGTCACACTAATGGTTTGTTCGCAATCGAAGCTGAACCAGAGTCTCACGACCTGCACGAAGCCACGCGTCATCTCATCCGGATTCAAATGATACACACCGTCGTACAAGATCCGTGGGCCTTGCTGCGAGATGGCACTGGGACAAGCTGCAGCGAGCGGCAACGTGCACGTCTGGATGCTAATGATGGTCACGGGACGACCTGCACGTCGAAAGTTGTTGATATATTCTCTCGCTCGGTTCGTCGTCACCAGCACATCCTCGTATTCTGCAGATGAACCTTTCATCAACGGTAATGGGGTTGCTTTCTTCTCTTTAACCATGACGGGAACCCATGTACCAATATTAATATACGGCTCGTGATAACCTTCAACTGGTGTATCGTGAAATCCTCCGTGGACAGCGTTCCCCAATGGTGAGATGGGTGTGGCACCGTGCATCGCACTAACTCGACGGACGTCCAAGGTCTGAAATGGCGTTGCAGTGACCCTGCGGACGCCTCGGATGGCATGATCTGTCTGTATGTGGAGGTCACTACGTGGACGAAATGGACTGCCGAATATATCGAGTACCCAACGCGAATCGACTTCCAACAGGCTCTTGACGTCACCTTGTTCTTCTGCCAGTAGACCATCGGGGAACGTGTAGAGAGCGATGTCGTCCGCCGACCCAACAGCGAAAAGCTCTTCTTCGCTGTAGAGCGCGTGCGCAAGCCCCATCTTGACGTCGCTCCATCGCTCGAGCCGGTGCAGCTCCGCCGGCTCCAACTCGAAGCCTCCGTCGTTCTTGCACACCAACACACGCATCATATTGGAGTTTTGCCGTGCAATGGTGTCGGTTAAGCTCCAAGCGCCACATTTTCGCGTTACATGCTCCGATGAATTTAGATCACGAGCTGAAGTTCAGCTTTTAGGCTTAAGACCGACCTGCACAGACAAAGGTGACACCTTGATGCAACAACACAACCTGGAAAAAAGTATCTTCCACTTGATAGAGCCACCTGGCAGGCACGTTCGTCCTTGTCGCTTCAACGAGGCCACATCGGGACACGAAGCAGCAAAAAGTCGCCGCATTTCGACTCGTCTGAAGCCTCAGCACCGATCCGATTTGCGGTTTTAGACAACTTTGACGCGGCGATCTGACTCGTGACCGTCACGTGGCTTCGCTAGCAGAACGAGTCGACAACCTTGGCCACAAGAACAGATCTGTGGTCACTTCAACCTTGCAGTGACTTCAGGAAGATCTTTTCGGTACCTGAGAGCTCTACCTAGAGCAGTAAACGATTACGAATTCGCTTGGGACAAGTTGTCCGCCAACGATGTAAATGGCATTGCCAACGGCAACGCTTGTCCGTCATCAGCAGCCGATAGCGACAGCCGCTGTTACCTGTTTTAAGGAGTGTCCCTGCTGGTGAGATTTTGAGACGAATGCGGTCGAGGGTAGCGAAATGGTCCTGGTTTGGGCAAGGCCAAGGAAGGACTTCAAGACGTCCCGGTGTCGGATGCGGTTGCTGGTCCGAGGTTGAAGTTTTTGCGGCGTTGCACGACTCGATGACCGAGCGCGATGCGCTTACCGTTTTGGCCGCGATCCGATCGGAATCCGATCAACTGATGATCAACTGATCAGCAACGGAGACCTCCGATCACAAATTTGAGCTTTTTAGTCCATGGCGAAGAAGTCGTGGCGATTTGCGGTCTGCATGCGTGTCCACTTCGGAGCGGAGCTGTTAGCGCACGCCACGAGCCTCACGTCGCTGGCACCGTCGAGGCTGTCTTAGTCGGCCGCTGACAGGCAAAGTCGATGGCACAACAACTGATCGTGTTGCCTTGAGTGCGATAAACATGTCCGCGCCACTTGCCTCCCAAGCAGCATTTCGAACCGGATTCGTCGCGCGTTTTCTTGCATTTCAGCTCACTGGGCGGCGATGACACCTCCCGGTCATAGCCGACGACTCGATTGCCACAGCAAAATGACAGCAAGATTCGCCAAAGCGAAATGGGGTCGTACTAAACCTTGGTATGGATTTTAACGCCGCGACGGCACACGCCTTCCCATGGAGCACTCGCGACGTTGCACGTCGGCAAATTTTCACTTTGCCCCAGTATCCGAAAAATAGATCCCAGTGAAGCAGGACCAAAAATGGCAAGCACTATAGGCAACAAGTACGCTGCATTTACCGCCTATGTCTACGCGGTTAGAGATCTCTTGTGGCAAGAGTATCATGCTATCTATCACCTTGAATCAAGTCACTTTACATCGGCCACACACCGACAAGAACTTCCAAATGCGAACGTCTCCTTTCGGGTGTATTTTTGAGAATTGGATTCCAGAATAGTCCTGACAAGAGTGATGGTAATATGATCTTTCTTTGCGCCCTCGCATCATTTTACATACAAAACCCAAGTGATTTCTCTGCGCGGCTAACTGCCGCGTCCCGTCGTTGCACGACCACAACCACCATACGAAAAGTCCGCCCGTCTGTTCAAACCGGAGATGCTTTTCTTTCTACTGTGACCGTCCCAAGATGTATGGGAAAAAAACTCTCAGTCTGTCGCACTAGTCGAGCTAATGCTCAATTCCGCAAGCTTGTTGTCGTTGCACTTGGTGGCTTTCATTTCAGAATTCGCCTCCTCGAGCTTAGTCGGTTACGTCCACAGTTCGAGTCCGATCCGAGCCAAATACAAGTCCCCACCTCACCAGTTAATGATGGAGAACCCACTTCCCTCGCATATCCTGCCCAAGAGCGGCGGCCTGCGCAAGTCCAGCTCCACGCGAAGCCTCGCGTCGCTGGCGGACGTGCAAGCGCTGATCCTCGCCCAGGACGAGGAGGAGCAGGCGCAGCAACGGCGGAAGTCGCTGTCCAAGCCGCCGCGCCATGCGAGTGTCCCTATGTACGCGCAGATCCTGCTGCAACTGTGGCAGAGCGAGCTGCAACGCAACGATATTGGTCTCACCAGCGACTTCTTCTACGACCTGAACGGCACGGAGGAGCAAGGAGCGCAGCTTGTGGGCCGAATGCAAGCCCTCGGGTTTAACATTACAGTCCCGCAATTCCTCGCGATGCACCGGTGCTCTATCTACTCGGTGCTACTGGTGGCGCTGTAACTCGCCTTGTCCCAAGAGAAAGCAGAGGGCATTTTCTATCGGCCAGTGCGTCCGACTGCTCGAAGCCAACTTATTGCTGCATATGACCAAGTTCTTCAGCCAGTGCAGCCCGTAGCGTCACGACTCCTCTCAGTAGCATAGCAAGATAATTTATAGCGTACGCACACGGTTGCTTCCCATGCATCGGTCGTAGCTCTTCAGTACATGTACGATATCCTACTCAACTGTCGGATCCTGAAGAATTTTTCGCATATTAATTGGTAGGTGATGGAATTGTCGTCAACTTAACGTCCACCCGGACGGAATTGGCTTTGCACTTTGCTCTTATGCAGGCGTCCGAGCTTGGTGTTCGCTCGCGACGACCGACGATGGAATTCACTTTCACCGCCCATGGTGCCGGGGTCCACGTACTCTGGGCGAGGGTAGCAGATCTTGTAGTGCAGCGCCACATCCACTTGGTTGTGGCCTTGACGCACAGCTTCCTCAATCGCAGCGGGGTTTGTCAACGTGCGGTTCTCCTCAAAGCGTCTCCTACACAGTCAAACGTCAGATACCTTTTTCCACATTTACAATCGCGAGAACATTCCCGTCATCAACGCAAACACTAGCGCAAGTGAAGCTGGAAGAATTTCTGCAGTGTGTAGAGCATTACCTGGCCTCAGCGCGAATCCAATTCTGCTCCACGTAGCCGCCTTCCCCTGCATTTTATCGACGCCAGATGGCAGAGGCATTAGAATTATGAAGAGGTGTTGGAGATGGGATGAGGAACTGGAACACTAAGGGCTATAAATGCCGCCAGCTGCGCTTCACTTCGCGACGTACATGTTCTTGCCACGCGCAAAATGCGTCGGTAGAGCGCGAGTGACATGGCTGATGTGGCGAGTTACGGCAAGTCCGGTGTGGCACGCACGTTGGTCATGGAGCAGCACGTTCCAGTGGTGGCAACGGAATGTGACCCCACGTTAAATTAAATGAAGTGTCGTCTGAAGGTCGCAGCAACACAAATTTTGCGACGAACCAAAAAGATGCGCTGGAGCAACACTCTGCTACGTTGAAGTGGACTAAACTGTGATCAGTTCATGTTGCCCAAAGCTTTTCCTATCTATTCCATCTCCTCACCTTCTTCCAGCTCTTCGCCCTCTTCGAGTTCACTGTCATCCGAACTGCTCTTGCTCTTTGCCTGCATTTTCAGCCGAGCCTGGCGAATGATCTCCTCCGCCTTCGCAGCTTCCTCTGCTTTTGATAAAACCTTTGATGGTGTCCGCAACGGCGAAAATGGTTCTGCTGTCACTGTATCCACCGCAAGCTTCATCTTGGCGACAGCTAAGCTAGGAGGCAGCGTACTGTCCCGGTCACGAGATCGGGAACGACTACGACTTCGATTCGGTCGAGAGCGTCTTGATTCCCGTCGAGATTCCGACCGAGAACGAGATCGAGAGCGTGAAGGGGACAGAGAGCCGTGACTTCGCCGACGCTTCCTTGATGACCGATGGCTTCGTCGCTTCTTGTGGTTCTTGTCATCCTCCAACTCATCAGCAGAGGAGCGACGACGCGAGCGACGAGGTCGCTCTTCTTCGTCGCTGTCATCCTCTGCACCGAAGTCGCGACTGTCCTTCCGGCTTCTCTTGCGGCTCTTGGACTTCTTTTCCAGATTCCTCCTACTATCTTCCTTTGCCATCGCGACCCACATCTCGTATACCTGCCGAACGTAGTCCGGAAACTCCACAGTACCGTCCTTCGCCTCTCGCTGTTTCTTGACTGCAGCTTCCAGAGCTGCCTCAACTTCTTTTGGCTTGAGCTTCTCCCTCTCATCAGTATCTCCGTCTGGACTACCACCTTCTACGGTAGCCTCCTTCTCGTTAGTATCACTTGACTCTTCACCCTCTTCCTCACCTTCCTCAGGAGCTTTATTGTCTAAAGAGACGCTGACACCATTCTCCAGAGCATCGATGAATATTGCAAACGTTGTGGATTCCGTCACTCGTAAAAGGGGCTCTCCACCACGATCCAAGTGCTTACGAATCACGGAGGCAGCAGGCGCAATATCCCGGCGTAGTCGACGCACGCATTTATCAAAAATGCGCCGTTGGAGTTTCCAGTGCAGATTCTCTCCACTATCTTCATCATCCTCTTCCCCTCCACCAACCTTTTCTTCACTTCCGGCCTCCTTAATTTGTTGTTCACTGGCATCTGGGAGGTGCTGAGCAGCAAACTCATCCCAAGTACTTCCAACTGTGAGGCTTTGGCTTCTAGCTAACTCCTTAAACCGTTCATTCAGTTCACGCCCTAATTTTTCAGCGCGCTCGGCACGTTCGACACGTTCACGTTTCCGTTGAGCATGCTCTAACTCGCGGCGTTCGCGTAAATAGTCTTCTGTCCAGTGATATACATCATGTCGATCCACAATTCGAAGCGCGTCTTCACCAATTTTACCTTTATCATCCGGCAATTCAACTTCCTCCAATAAATCCAAAACGCGGCGCTTAGAATCGCTATCCAGGCGCTTGCTAGAGCGATTATCGCCCAGCTCCAACTGCTTCGACTGAACACGCTGCTGCAGTAGCTCCACAAAAGCGACGTGCAACGCCTCACGCTGCTTCCCGAGACGAGCTTTCTGATTCCGCTCCAGGTCCTGCATAAAGGTGTTGAAAAGCTGCTGTTTCTCACGAGCCTCCTCAATAGCAGACCACCGGGCGTCGTTCCGCATAGCATAAAAGCTGTTGCCTTCGTTCACCTCCTCCCACGAGACTTGTCGGCGACGAGATGGCGGTGCCAGGCTGGACTCAAACAGCCCCAAAAGCTCAATAAAATCCTCGCGCGCTTTCTTCACTAGTCGACGCTTTTCAATCGTAGCGCGGTTCTTCGCTTGTGTGCAGTACTCAGCGTACGCCTGCTTCTTCTCACCGACTGTGTTTAGCGCGAACTTCCAGCGCGGATCGCTCTGCATCGACGAATCTTTGCTGATCAGTCGCTGGGCGTCTCCCCACTTCAATGTCGGTGTGATCTGTTTGTCCTCCAGAAACTGCTTGAACGCTGCCATCCGCTCGGCTCGCGGCATATCCACAAACTGTTTCTCCTGTTCTTGCTCCTGCTCTTGCCTCCTCTTCTTGCGCGCCTGTTCGTGAGCTCCCTGACGCTTAATTTCCTCTTCATCGTCCTCATCTTCCTTCTCTGTGGATGCCGCACTCCCGTGTTCAGGAACTGGCATAGGAAAAGAGACTGGTACTTGAGCTGCCAAAGGAGATACAGTCTGCAGCGTATCGTTCGCCATCTTAGCCACTTGTTCTCTGGCCTTCTGCATCCTAAATTCTTCCGGCTGATCCCATACCGTCTCCTTGGTGATTGTGTTGAAATAGTAGAAAGCTCCAGTAGCTTCATCCTTGTATTCTACCCACTTCGGAGCATGGCTAGCCTCCCTTGGAGCTTGTCCTGGGAAATCGTATGTACTTACCCCTGTAGCAGCATTATAGTAGTACGTAGCTCCTTGTGGTGTCCTGTATTCACTCCATCCTGGGGGTAAAACTGGTCCAGAATTGGCTGGAGATGGCGGAGCTTGGAACCCTGGCATGGCCATCATAGGAGGCATATTAATGGTCATAGGAGGTCGTGCCATTCCGGCTGGCGGGCCACGTACAGCAGGCGCACCGCGTCCCTGGAAGGCTGGAGGGGCCCCTCTAAACGCGAATGGAGGCGGAGGCCCACGCGCAGCGAACGGCGGACGGAATGGAGGTGGTCCGCCGCGTGGGAAACCTTGTGGAGGCCCGCGGAACGCAGGCGGAGCGCCACGCGGATAAGCTGCGCCATTGCCAGTGGACGAGGGGCCGTAGTGGCTCATTCTTCAAGCTCTGGAGACGTCACTAAGCCACAAAGGACAACAGACACAAGTTGCTTCAACAAGTCTGTCGTCGGGTCTGCAAAGGGGGGAAATGCGGCAAGTGGCGGACTGAAGGGGACGAGCTACAGTACTCACTTGGTGGTCGCAGTGCAGAGATCGCTGGGTGATCGTGCTCGCCAACGAATGGAAGAGTGAATCTCTCTCTTTTTCTATGGCATACAAAAAGTAAGTGAACACCAATAATTTATTTGCCAATTTAAGAAATTGATTTCCTTTTCGTGTTTGTAAAACAATTATTGTGGTCCAAAAATGCAGCAACCACCACCACCTCCTCCACCTCCTCTTCCTGGTGCTTTAACGGGGCCTCCGCCGCCGATGCCGCCGCAGTTACAGGATATGATGCGGCAGATGCAACAGCGTCAGCCTAAGTTCCAGCAGGCACGGCAGCAAGGTGGTCGAGGAGGACGCAATGGACGAGGAAGAGGAGGAGGACGCGGTCGTGGACGTGGAGGCTTCCAGCAGAACAACAGACAGAACCGTGGATATCATAACCATCAGTCTCAATTCAAGCGCAAGAGAGGACCAAGTGATGATGTGCCGGATGCCTCGAGGTTCTTCATGCCGTCGTTCCTGGAGGATCCATGGAAACAATTGGAGAAGAATGGGCAAGGCAATGTAGGTCACGAACATGAAGAAAAGCAGCAGCACAGTGAAAGACGGAGAGGAGAGATGCGTCCTCAACAAGTGCATTATCCTAAGAAGGACGGAACTGGACGTGTGTTCTTCCAGCCGTCGTTTCTAGAGGATCCATGGGCACAATTGGTGCATTGATTCAGATCTAGAAGATCACGGATGCAGAAGCTTCGTATACTGGCTCACGTCTGGAGAAGGAGACAAAGTTGGCACGATGCACTCGCGCGTTCAATTCTTTGCTGATGTGGGCAAATTCGATACTGGAGAGAGCAAACAACATGGTGAACGTAGCGCAGCAGTGGACAAGTCGAGGGTACAAGTTGTAGTGTGTGAGGTGCACTACGGACTCTGGACACGCCACGATTTGACTGAGATGACAGGAGCTCGGATGGACGGGGCTAAGGCATTTTATCACGAATTTAACTGACAATTAGCATTCTGGAATATTGGCACTCAAACATAAAGTAGTTGTACTTTACCACAAGGCGGGGAACGAGCAGCAGACACTGAGTGACAGGTGAAAGGTTGAAAACACGAGCGAGGCCAGCATGAGACTCGTTACGCCCTGATGAAGACACGAATTCACCAGCATACGGTGCACAAAGGTGCTTGACGCTCGTGAGAAACTGCAGGCGTAGTATAGTAGCAGCAATGCCGCTAGTAACTGTGGGACGGCAGTCAATGTGTACTTGATGGACATATCGTGGTAAAGTTCTCGGTTCTCGAGCTATGGCCAGGAAGAACGTTAGTATCATCATATTTCAGCTCACAGCTATTTACACGAACGTCGGTGATGTGATACCATTGACACAACCCGAAGCCGCCCTGTTGAGCAATACAGTTAGCCGAATTGGAGACATATAGAGTCATAGAAGCGTACTACTGCAATGAGCGCCAGGAAAGCGGGGTACAAACGGAGGTACAGGGGCATGACCTTCATCAGACGAACAGACTTTGAGTTCTTGTTTGAGTGCAACAAAAATTTACAACCTTCATGTTGAAGACTATTTGTCGGCAATGATGAGCTGTATGTGGTCAAGATATCTGTACATGAACTACATCAACATGAAACACACTTATTGTAACTCCGCAGATATGCAATGAAAGAAGGTTGTGTCTTGATGTTTCTGCTCGTAACCCAACCAACTTTGATCTCTACATGTTTCGAATAGCCTCTTCCTCCTCGTGCTCGAGACGCATGGCATCCTTGATGGCGCGGCTCTCGGCCTCCACCCATCCCTTCTCAATGTCGTCGTATTCGGCGGGGTCGGCGAATTCGATGCCGCGCATCTCGGAGAACTTCTCCAGGAAGCGATGGCTCTCCACCTGGTCGTACTTCTCGATGATCATGTTGAAAGCGTCCTCCTCCGGGATGCCGTGCTCAATAAGCGTCAGCTGTTCGTCTGCGAACTCGTAAGCCGTCTGAGGGTCCACCATGCCGTCGCGCTGCTTCATGTACAGCTCGGCCAGTCGGTCCTGTGGGAACGTAATGATCGGCAGCTTGTCGCGGTCCTGACGCGGAATAGGTGGAGGCGGGAAGCGGTCCACCATGGCCACCCACGACGGTTTACGCATGCCGCCGTTGCGTGACAGGCCCTTGACCAGGCGGATCATGTCCATCGTGCGCTTCCGAGCTCGGCCCATGGCTGCTACAGTCTCTTTTGGCTTGTGAAAGGCTGTCGGAGCCGCTCCTTTTTCAAAGCCCATTATTGGTTGAAATATAAAATAGTTTGTGTATATTCAATTGGGACTATTTTGCTGGAACAATTGGCAAAATGGACGCACCTGCAGCCTGCAGACAGAGAGCAGTATCCATGTACCAAGCTTTCGCACCAAGGTGTACATGTATTCACTATTACAACCCTTTCAACTGTACCCACAAGAGCTGAGAGATGCTGCTCCATATTGGAGTCCAACATTTTGTGGGATAAACGGTCAACTTCGATTTTTTTTTTTTCTCCTTTCAAGAGTGAAACACCTAGAATGAAGAACCATGATGATTATCTTTTCCAAATTGTACATGTCGACCAATGCAACAGCAATATGTGAAGGTTCTCTTCCTGGTTTGCAAAAAGAATTATCAAGACGAAGATAACCAAGCTGCAGGACAATAAAATGCTACATCTGGTTTCTGTGTCAACCAATCAGAATCAGGCGGAATAAGGAGAACAAGTCCAATCTGCCATTTTCCAGAGAGCCACCTGCCACCATGTCGGAGCACACGTCGGCGCGCGAGTACGACCCGCTTTTCCCACGCAGCTACGCGGCGTCATCCACGACCTCCACGTCCACTGCACCGCGCTGCTACGGCGGTTTTGAGCAACAGAAGCGTGTGTGGGCGTCCACTGCCCGGCGGTCGCAACGTATTCGGGTGATTGCTGGACTGCAGATGCTACTGGGACTTTTGGCGTCCGGCAATTACCTGTGGCTATCCAACATCTTCATGTCGGTGGTGGGAGTTGTCGGGCTTCTGGCTGTGCGTGCTGAGCGCATGAGCTGGACTGTGGTGGTACGTTCACCAAAGATCTTTTTCAATCAGACACAGCTTAGGATATCTGATTTGATGGTGTTGTGATACTTTGTAGTATTTGTTGCTGAGCGCAATGGAGTTCGCACGCATTGTTATGCTTACGCCACATCTGTACGAACGCTTCGAAGTGCCAGGATACGCTTTCTCTCGCTACGAGTACTTCCAAGTGGCCGTGCTCGTGCTGGAAGAAGTACTACTTGTGGTAAGGAGCTACTATTTTTTGCTTATTGGAGATTTAGTAGCCTTTTCTAATGGGTTGATGTGTGTATACTACAGCCCGCAGCATTCTTTGTCTGCATTGCTGCTGCCGCTGCCGTTGCCAATCCGTTGTGGTAACTGGGACAGCATCCGTGCTGATGCCCGATCTTTCGGCATCGATATATTATCAGAGAAGTACGTGAACAGCACGACGATGGACACGCTGCAAGTTGTCGACCTACCCATTGAGCCCAGATTTATTAGGAATAGCTTTTATAACATTGCAGATCGAGGGAGGCGATGGGGCAACGCTATTATTCTGCATGTAGAAGCTGACTGGGTGGGGATGCATCCAGCTGGGCCGCCTCTCTACATGTCATTGTCGTGTGTTCTCGCACAGCTAACTTAATCTATATCGCTTCACGACACAAGGATTGTCTGAAAGTTGGTATCTTCTAGATGAGGTCGATCGAACCAGCTTCGACGTGGTCTTTAACGGTCTGATAGCGCAGCACATAGCGATCCGCATCCGATACCTGAATGAATTCCCCGCCCTTATCGTCGCACTGTACGCCACCCGCTTCTTTGCCCTGACACAGCACAAAGCTGTCGAGATTCGGCTCAGCCACTATCGAAATAATAGACCCAGAAGATCAGATACAGTACAACAACGAAAGCAAAAAGCCATGGCCTTCTTACTCATGCCTTCAGCTCTGAGGCCACTGTGATCCTCCGCAAACTTGCTCATTGCCAGATCATTCACGTGTGACTCAAAGAGCATCACATATCTGCAATAAAAAAATACAGATAAGCAAACTCATCTCCAATAAGTGGCAGGACGAACGTTTGCGTACTCTTGGGCAAAGTTGCGCTCTTTCACTGATAACCGAGTCGTCAGCACCGCATCGCTTAGAATGTGCACAGCGAACTTCTCAATCTACAGTGAAATAACAAAGCAGCACACAAATCAGGAACGTAACAGTGATTGAGCAAGTCTACGTGGCCGAACAGTACCTTCCGAACCCGTGTACGGAGATATGACGACACCATGTAGCGCAGTCGGTCGATCTCCATTTGGTACAGCTTGTTAATGAACGATTTCTCCTCCGTAAGCTGCGATCGGTCTTCATAGACAGAGTCCACATACTCCTGTTGATTTCGGACCTGCTCCAGCATCTCAGACACCATTTCCTCGTCATATTTCAGGATCTCTGGAGCATTCTGTAACCAAACCGAAGCAGAGTTGGTTATGAGCCTGTAAGTCCATCAATTCGGCATCATTTTGAACAGAAGAAGGTGCGTAAGAACCACCAGATACAAACGTACTAGCTCATTCACCCAAAGCGTGCGCATACGAAATATATCTTCGTTTAACTCGTTCGGGTCGAACTCCGGCTGTGATGGTGTCTCCATGGTGACGATTGAATCAAAATTGCCGCGAAAAGAATTTAGTCTGGACTATTTTCCATCCTAAAAAAATAGTCCCAGTTGAGAAAGGCAACATCTAGGAACAAAATGTAGCTGCTCGCATTGAAGAGCTGCTCTTTCTCGTTGCGATGGAGCTGTCTAGAGCTGATCTCTTCTCAGTGGCAAATCCTTCTCAAAGTAGAAAGACGAAGAGCTCACGAGCGTCATGGGCGCTGTCAATTGCTGTGCACAGACTACGCCGGATGGTAAGAGGGTCGTTCATTCCGGTGTTGCATCCACATTGGTGACTGAACTTGCTTTGACTTGCAGCGGATGCATGGAAGACAGGTGACCGCCAACGCTCACTGAGTAGAGGTGAAGCTAGAGTGTTGATGCCCATGTACGACTACGAGCCGTCACTTTCGCTGGACAACGAAGACAACGCGTCAAGCACTGACAACGGCAGCGCTGGAGTCTTCCCGGACACACCGCAGTCGATGTTAAGCTACAAAGAGTTTGCAGACAAGTCCACTGTGGTCGTGTCTGCGGACGGTGTGGTGGAGATCCACAACGACCTGGAAGAAAAGACGCCTTCAGCAGACGATGGAGAAGTGGAGGAGCTGTCACCGGAGGCGCGTGCATTGCTGCCAGCTCCTAATTCATGTCCTCGATCAGGTGAGTAGTCGAAGATAGGCTCGCTTTATCGTTTGTGTCGCTCTAACTGTATTTCGTTTGGACAGCCATCAACATGCGTCGGCTGTCTCCGACTTTCGGCAGCAGTAAGTCTCATACATTGACGCTACGTCGTGCGCAGTCGTTTGATGAAGGTGCTTCGAGTTGAGCACTTTCTATTGTATCGATTTTCCTCTGACGATTTCGTCTGTGTGTATGTGAAGCTTCAATCCAGCCACGCCTCGAGGACTACCTGTGCACGTGCAAGTACTGCCCACGTGCGCAAATGATCCAACGCGCCTTTCAGCTCTACGGCTTCGCACTGGATCACCCACAGAGTGACGCACTGCTACGAGTGCTGCGTGCCTGTGCCAATTACGACGAGACCATCGTGGATGTGGATCCACTGCTTGTGCTACATGCCGAAAAGATGCTGGAGACACTCGGCTGGAACGAGGATCAAACCTTCCGTCTACTCGTCGCCTCACACTTCCAGCGTCCATGAAGCTAACTCAGATCTACCGGTCTTCCTTCACCTAGCAATAGCCCGAAGTCCTCCGAAAGAGTACGGTCAAGTTGAAGCTGTCAAGTTACGACCACCAAGGTGGTGCCGTCAATCAATCACAATTTTCATTATGATGATTGGATGAAATACATAATCGTACTTCTCTGATTCGTTAAAAATTGTTTTTCGTGTCTTCCACACCAGTGAACCACTGGCTGCCACATGTCCATTTTGCAGTGTAGCTCCTCGTCATTCCCCAAAGATCTCCGCCGATCTCAAGTTAATCCAAGCACCATGGCTCGCGAACAGACCTACATCATGATCAAGCCCGATGGCGTGCAGCGCCACCTGGTCGGTGAGATCATCAAGCGCTTCGAGACCAAGGGCTACAAGCTCGTGGCTCTGAAGCTGGCCCGCCCGTCGGTGGAGCACCTTGAGGCCCACTACTCGGACCTTGCCAGCCGCCCCTTCTTCCCGGCTCTCATCAAGTACATGAGCTCGGGCCCCGTGACCTGCATGGTCTGGGAGGGCACCAACGTGGTGCTGGAGGGCCGTAAGATGCTGGGCGCCACCAAGCCCACCGAGTCGGCTCTGGGCACGATCCGTGGCGACTTCTGCGTGGACGTTGGCCGCAACGTGTGCCACGGCTCGGACTCTGTTGAGTCGGCCCAGAAGGAGATCGCTCTGTGGTTCCCGGAGGGCGTCATTGAGTGGGGCGCTTACGATGACGAGTGGGTGTACGAGAAGTGAACAGCTCCACGGTCAGCAGCTACAGCACCAGCGGTTAATCCAGCGCCTGCTGTCGCTGCAACAGTGAAAGAAGCAGAAGCAGAGCTCTCGCCCTCAGGATGTGCGCACTGCACTCTTCTCTAGCTGTTTTCAGTCGTTAACAACATAGTAATGAAAGCTTTTTCAGCAAATGAAGTCGTTCTCGAGCATCGTCTGCTCGTTTTTGATCTCTTCCTTCTGTCTTGGCATTTGTTCCTCCATTTTCTTGATGCAGTTTCGTCGTCTTCCCCACCTAAAAATACAAGCCAGCAACGTTCTGCGACGATGTTCCATGCGGTGCTGTGCAATGGCAGCTGGAGAACAGGATAAGGACAGCGACACTATGAAAGTGACTATCGGACCTCGGAGTCTCTACCACTGCTCGCGTCTCTGGTCTTTGTGCTGCTTCACACCCACAGACATAGCGCGACTCACGGACATTCGACCGCTTCCTGCCGGAGCCCTTCAGTATTGGCAGTGACTGGAGCCATCACACTGGCCACCTATTGACGTCCACTGACCTTCCCCCCCCCTTCATTCAGAGGACCTCACTCTCATTCCAAGATGGTGTCGGACGAGTACGAGGTGCATGTGCTATCGGGCTTCGTCCCCATCTTCTGGTGCTTCGTGGGCGTTGGTGTTGTGCTCTTCTACTATTCTCTCGGGTATGCAAGGAAATACTCCACTACCGCTGCGTTCCTGTTGCCTGTAAGTTCTTTTCCTTATCCTGAAGTAAACCTCCATTATTGTGCTAATGCTGTATACATTCTGTAGCCATTTATCTGCTTCAGCCTCGTTTTCGACAATGCCATTATGGCTACAACTGGCATTGACCGTCGTCGTGCCAGTACACAAGCTATGTTGGCCTTCCACGCCTGTGTGACACCTATGTTGCTGCTGGTATGCTACGAATTGGCCTACCTAGTGCACAAGCATAAGTCTGTCAACTTCTGTGGAATCTCCTTTGAAAGCGGACACCGAGAACGTGGACGCAGCTGTACCCATGCAGGAGCAGCCTCGAATCTGGCTAAACGTCGGTTGTGGATGTCTACGTGCCTTCGCTTCTTCGTTTGGCTCGTGGGTTGTGCTCTACTGGTGTTGAATCTGGTTGTAGCATACAGCTGGACGTCGGATCTCTCGTCTCAAGTTACCAGCGTGTATGAGCTGCAAGGAGACAGCACAGCTCACACGGTATGTGCCGTTCTACCTGCACTAGTGCTTGTAGCTCTTTCGCTCTACCTTGGCATGCGGATGTGGAATTACGGCACCAATTACTCGTATATGGTGCACGCAACTTGCTTCAACCCGTGGATCTGGATGCTCGTGGGAGCTGTCGCTCTACTTGTAGGCTACCTCATGCCGTCTCCGATCTACGCTCTGTCTTCGAACGCTGGAGAACTCATCATGATGGCTACAATTGTGCGGATGTTCCGTGAAGTTCATCACGACATGCAGCAAGGGCTCCAGTTCGGCGAATTCATCGATCCTGAAGGTGCTGCAGCTCGTAGACAAGGGCCGACGAGTCCGAATGGACGAAGCAGGAGTCTCAGTCTCAGCAAGAGCGCGAGTCTCAGCAAAATGGCGAACGATCAACCAAATGGCTACATGGCTGTGACGACTCCGAAGGAATCGGAGCTCCCAGTATCATTTGCTAACCGTCTTCGACGTGGTGATGAAGAGGAAAATGGTCAACCAAGTGCAAGTGCTGCTTACCTGTCGGTCGTTGTGGCTCGAGAGCGTACGAACCCGCTGTGCGAGTAAAGAAGCAGCAGGACCTTTTTGATTCGGTGCAGATGTACACGTAGAAGACTCAATCCACTTATTCTCCCATCTAAAACTTTTTGTTGTTGTGTTATTTACACTCCACTGGAGAGCACAACGTGCGCTTCCTTGGAGTGTTTCTGTTTCTTCTCCAACACTTTCATGATCTTGGTGCTACCTTCACCCGAGAGCATTTTCTGAGCTTCAAGTTCTTCCTTCAGCTGCCTCAATCGCTTCTCCTTCTTCTTCTTGCCAGGTTCATGACCGTGGAACTTGTACGACAGCATACGGAAGGCCTCCTTCTTGGTGAGCAGACGGCCAAACTCGTCGCGATAGTCCAGTTTCACACCGTTCTTGACTCGTAAATCGTCCTCAAAGTTGCGATCACGTGAATCATTAGCACGACCAGCTTGTCGCTCTACACGAGTCTGTCGTAGGTCTCCAGTCTTACGGAGAAGCGCCAGTGTCGCACCCATTCCTGATCCCACCAGTGGCTGCTCTTCACCCCACACTTCGTTCTCTTTGGTCTCCTCGTCCTCATTGTTCTCCTCCTTCATTTCTTCATCAATCTCTATTTTCTCTTCTTGTTTCTGCCCTTCAATTGCAGCTTGCGGGGTAGTCTCGGTCTTCAAAGAAGTTGGAACATTAGTACCTGTTGCAACTTGGAACTGAGCAGCTCGTTTCTCCATAGCGTCACGTAATCTGGTCTCGAAATCAGTGGCTTCGTTGAACACCACTGTGTTCGAGGTCGTCCCAACATCTCCGAATACGTGACCAACAGGCTTGGAACTGGTAGATCCATCCATAACAACGTCCCCAGTGCTATCCGTGGACACAACAGGAGTTGTATCTTCCTCTCGGCTGATTGTTTGACTCACGAGCTGCGCAATACGGTCCTCACTGGTCGCTGGAGCCACTACAACCTTCTCGTTCTGCGTCTGATATTGTGCTACTTGCCGGGCACGAGCCAGTGACGCGCCAAGCTCCATCTCGATAGCAGCAGCATCATCAACGATCTCGCTGTCGTCAATCGGTCGCCGTTTCATCTTCTTCTTACCGGAACTGGCTGCAAGAGCTTCGGACGCCTGTGAATTCGCCTTCTCACGAGCTTCTTGAAAGCGGAGAAGGTTTTCCTCCTCCTCCGCGTCGATATCGTCGTGACGATTACGCTTGCGTCTTCCACGATCCTTAGACCTCGATTCGCCAGCCTTTAACGCTTCTTGCTCCAACTGAGCGACAAGCGACGCAGAATTTCCGCCTTCTTCCGAGTTCAACTGCACCTCCACTGCATCATTCTCGCCCAAATCTTCATCATGGCGGCGTCTTGACTTTTTCTTCTTCTTCCTCAACTTCTTGTTCTTCTTGTGCTTCGCGAATTGCGCCTCAACCTCCTCTTTCGTGTAGTAGTCCTCCGCTCGCTTCGTTTTATCCATAGCAAGAGAAATAACAGCCACATCGTCCTCTTCTTCACGTTTACTCTCACTTTCCACTGCAGCAGATCCCCCAGAAGCATCGAGTTTAAACTTCCTGGCTTCTTCAGCTTCCACTGCGTCCTGTTCTTCATCATATTGTGCCAATAACTTCGGTCCGGTCTTCTTCTTTCGAGAAACCCCCATCTCAATAAACTCGTCGTCGTCATATCCTGAATAAACCGGCATAGCTGCACGTTTCGCCCTGGCTTGTTGAGCCATACGGCGGTCTTTTTCACTTAACTCCACATTGACAAGCTCATCGTCTTCTTCATTTAGATCCTTGCCATCTTCTCCAAGAACTCTCTGGTCTTTTAACGTGAGCACAACCTCCTGTCCGTCCTCGAAAGTGTCCAGTGAATGACCCACTGTCATGCCAGCAAGAGCAGCAGCATCGTAGTTCTCCTCCGTCTTCTCGTCTCCTTTCTCCTCTTTAACCTTCTTCTCTCTGGACCGTTTAACCCACTCCAGAGCGTCATTTTTACACTTTTTCTTGGTTTCCAAGTCAGCTTTTAGCTGTTCACCTAGGGACTTGCCTGCTAATTTTTGGGTTAATTCTCGTCGGGTCTTGGACTGTTGCAGCTTCTTCTTAAGATCCTTCTGCTCCCGCTCAGCGTCCAATTGAGCGCTGGTCTTCTGCACATTAACCACCGCCTGCTCCTTCTTAGAAGGACCCACCGAGAGCGGCTTAAGACCCAAAGACACACGCAGTTTATTAGTCTCTTCGATACTTAACGAGATCTCCCCATTCTTCTCGTCAGAAGCGGCTGCAGGAGCTTCACGGGGCTCATCGCGATGGCGACTGCGGCTACGACTACGACGACGAGATGACGCGTGTCGGTCACGACGGGAAGAGCTTCCGTGGCGTCGGGAACGCGTAGGTGATCGCGACGCGCTGCGACTTCGACTCCGAGCCATTTCTTCTGTTTCGGATTGGGTTTTAACGATGTCAATTGGCTTTTAACCGGTTTTATCATAAAAACAGCCTAAACTGTACTAAACCGGCTGTGGAGCTGTCTGCTCTTCGACCTGATCAATCGGGGTGTTCACCTCGATGACGGAACAGAGCACTGATTCGGTTGATCTCTCTGAATTATGGTAAACTTCCTCGCGGCCTTGGACTAGTCTTTTTCATGAAGAGACTGGGGATACTCATCCAAGTCCGGTAGATTTCCTAGCGACCCGGCCTTAAGGGAACTAAAAACTCTCCACTGAAGGTCTTGATCGTTTGTACGACCGTCGCTAGTGATGAAGTGCTCCAGTCCTCGTAATACCGATTTCCTCTTTTTTGGTTTGAGAGGAACCGGCGGTCAACATCGCTCCTCCTTTTTCAAGGGAGGAGTCGTTCTCACGCGAGTGAGACCACCCTACGGATGGATGGGCTGAAGATTGGTTATTGTCGTGGGAGGCTAATGCCGGAGACGGAGAGGCCACTCGGAAATGCCCGAGAGCTGGTTCTGCAGCATGCTGAGGCTGTTCTTGGCCGCGTTGACGTCTCGGTCGACTGATTCCCCACATCCGCCGTGCTTGCGCAGGCAGTGCAGCACCTTGTGAACGGGAACCTCGGGCTTGCTGAATGCCCTGAGCGTCTGCATCATCACGAAGAAGTCCAAAGTCATATTCCTGGCGATGCGGTCCTTGACATCTTGGCGTTTGACTCTCTTCGGGGGTGGTGACTGTGGTGGAGTCTCAGGGACGATGTCGTCTTCGTACATTCGCTTGTCCGGCGGGAGGCGCAATTTCCCAGACATGGCGTATTGCAGAATGAAACGAATGTCGACGACCCGCCCGAGGCTTGCAGAGAGGCGAATATGGGGCCGTAGTAGACTGCCACGTGCGCTAGCGTACCTCTGGCCTATGATTCCACCATTAAAAGTAGGTACTCCCACAATTCCACCACCTGCAAGGAGCGGTGCTCCCACGTGCCAAGTGTGGTCCCAAGGCGTCTCTCGCAATATACATTCTGGTTGGAGAACGGTGATTCACCACCCTTTGCGCGATGTCGACCGATCGGCCAACCTTCATAATGAAGAATGGTCCGTCGTACAAGCCATTCTTGAAGTCACGGGTTGACCAACAATGCAGAGGTAGACTCCTGGTCTGTTGTTGGTTGTGCAACGTACGGAGCCCGGACCCTCGTACAGTATACAGCGTAGTTTCGATCTGGTGCCCTTCTCATCAAACCCGGAGTTGGTAATGTAGTCGCCTTGAAGACGTATCAAACTCTTGAGCATGCGTGGACCAAGAATGGCATGCTCAAGTCGGAGATAGGTTTCGCCGCGTTCGATCTCTCCTCGCGGAATTGAACCCGTTAAAAGCGTGTGGCCGTTAACCGAGACGTTCCCGAAGGAAATGGTTCTCGGCCGCATCAGCTAGATCCCTTGGTGCAGTTGTAATCTTCGGTTAGGCTCGTCCAGGGGAAGAATGGCACTTTCATGTAGTAAATGAACTTGGGGGAAATCTGCTCGTAAATGCGTACGATAATATTAATGATTTTCCACTATCACGAGAACTACAACTTCCTTTGAATCTAAGCCAACGGAGTGGGCCCAGCCAATTTATGGTTCTCCTTGCTAGCAGTGTACCAAGTGCAGGACTTGGCATGGGAAAGTGTGCCTTCACTTTCATCGACGTGCCAGCGCAGAAGTAGCATATTGAAGTTGCGGAGCATCTTTCTCGGTATCAACCGAGCCAGCAGTAACAGCATAACAGCGGAGACCTGGTAGATATGCTCTCCGTAGTACAAGTACCTGGTCAGTAACAGAGCTTCCACGGCGATGCATCGTTTCCCGTTGTACATGACGTAGGCCATGTCATCGCAGTCTCGGAAGAGTTTCTTGAAAGGAGCTCCAATACAATTCTTCTCAAAGGTGGTTAAATGGTCGGTTGAGTCTTGGTTCTTCCCACCAAAAGCAGCCACTTTAGCTGCTAAATCTCGAGTCGATTCGCTTGTGTAAGTCCCCGCCAACGACATTCGAGCGGATCGAACTGCATTTTTCACCTTTGGGCTCAGTTTCTTCACGAGGAAAGAAGTTACCAGAGCGATAAAACCCAACAAGACGGAGATGATAGCCACAACGGAAGGCATGTTGTATGTGAACAGGACGCAAGCGTCGTTCAACCCGCAGTATTTGGCTCCTCTCGTGGACGTCTTGCGTAAAACTTCGGCGTTTTCAGAGAAAATCATCACAAGTGGAGTGCGTTGAACCGACAAAAGAATGGACCCGACACAAACGGTGATGACGATCTGCATGGCTTCCCACGTTAAGCGGAAGTGGCGGTCCAGTTGTTGATCTCCCGAACGAGCTTTCACCAGGTTAACGAACGAGTAGGAGAAGGCGAAGAAGCAGCACGTGAGGTTGGCGATTGATTCTCCAGTCAAAGTGCCTGTAGCCATCCCCAACATGTACATGTCCGAGTTGTAGACGAGATGGTACGAAATCTACTTGCATTCGCCCATTCTGGCACCGATAGGCCCAGATTTGAGTCAACAGGACGGATCTTTTGTGGGACATCACTTGGTACAAGCTGACAATACCCATGAGAAGAATCTGCATGACGACAACTCCAGGCAAAACGCTGATAGCAACAGTGTCAGCATATCGACTTCGAAAGGTATTGAGATTCATCCCAACTCGATCAGGTTTCTCCGGTGCGATATAATGTTCCCATTCCCACAACGAATTAAAGTAATTGTGTACACAGACGTCACCAGTACTGCAGAGTGGAATATCATCAGGAGAATGCACCATTCACCCATACCCAACCCAGTGCTTGGAGATTTCACACGTGTCTTAAATGTAAACTCCCGTAGTATTCACTGCCCGAACACGACAACCGCCGTAATAGCCACGGAGTAGGGACTGTACGACAGTAGTCGCTCCATTCTGCGTCTTTGATGGGTCAGCTGGAGAAATTCGAAAGATCTTAGGTAAACTGCTAGTGAAACTGTAGGGAAACAACGTTAGTTGATCCGGAACAACTTTCAGCAGGTCTTGGCCATTTGTAGGAAGCGCCAACTTCGAACCTACAAGACCATCAATATCCACTGCAGGTCGACACTCAGTGTAGTCTGGGAAAATGTGTGTGTCCACAGCAGGTACTTGGCCAAAACCGCCGGTTGTAGGGTACTGGAAGAGTCGAACAACTGACATCATCGTCCATCCAGATACACACTCTTCTGCGTGTTGAATGACTAATTCCAGTTCTCGCACCATTTGAGGCGCAAGATTGAGATTCGCCATGTGAACGATATTCAATAGTTCTTGAGCTGAGCCAGTGACGACGATGGGTGACGTCCCCCACTCGTTCTTGCTTGACAGAGAGTTCCATTGACATCCAGAGCAGCAGAGAACGCCAGAACCTCGTCACTCAGAGGACTGAAGTCGTAGAGCTCCACTTTTGGAGGAAGAGACGTGAACGTGAAGAATGGCGGCGCTGACGTGATGGCTACATCTTCCAGGAGTTTGTACTTGAGCATGACGATTTTGCACGGCCCAAGACACCCAGTGCAACCTCCGGCCATCGATGGATCTCGCTCTGTGAAGGCGAAAATGCTGTGGTTGGCCTTGATGAAGACGGTGGCGTCTGTTAGGTATCCAGTAAAGGCGAAGAGCAGGAGGAGAGCGACTGGCCCTGCAATAATCCGACCGATGATAGAGATGTAAGCTGCGATAGCGGATGGACGCAGAAGTGATCCCCAGCTCTGCGTCTTCCGAGCTTGAGCCTGTTCTTGGTAGTACGTCAACGCCCACTGCGTCGAGGTTTTATCACTTGAACCCTTCATTTGGAGCGTCAATCTGTAAGTGAGCTAGAAAATCGGACGGAGCCTCGTTGGTTTCACTCCTAGCTTAACTTGGGACGATCTCTCATCCCTGACGTTTGCTGTGGTGACTCATTCCTATCTATGAGTCACCGATTTAACGTTAAAACAGAAAGGTTTAAACTGTTTAGCTACACTCCTTTGGACAACCTTCGCGTAACATTCAACTTCAACGTACCCGGTTAGTCGCCACTTGATCACCGTCGGGATATCCTTCTCCACCTCATCCATTCTACGATTCTCCAAGACTCGGAAGCTCCCAATGATCGTTCCTATCGTCGACATTTCCCCGTTCGTGAGCGAAAGCTCCAGTTCCAACGCTGGGCGAGACGCGATCGTCTCTCAAGTGGCAGACGCCTGCCGAAACGTCGGCTTCTTGGTCGTCACAGGCCACGGAATCGCTCCGACCACCATTGCTGATGCTTTTAGAGCTGCAAAAGACTATTTCGACCAACCAACAGACGTCAAGAAGAGGGTTTCCATGACACCGGAGTACCCTTACGGCTACGAAAGTGCGGAAATACTGTCCAATTCGATCGAAAAGGACGGTGGGAAAGCTCTTCCGGACTTGAAAGAGACATTTCAAGTGTGTGTGGGACCGGAGGGACGAGAACCCAATATACCTGCTCGATGGCCGGAAGGACCCGAGGGGTTTAAGCACACGATGATCTCATACTACCGTAATGTGGAGAAACTGGCAGTGGTCATGATGAGGATCTTCGCCTTTGCGTTGGAGCTTCCTGGTGACTATTTCGACAAGAAGATTGACAATCACATGTCATCCTTGAGGATCCTGTAAGTACAAAGCGAGAGAGTGAAGAATCTACTGGAAATTCTAAGTTATTATGTTTATTTGTAGGAATTACCCGCATCAAGACCAGGAGCCGGGAACGGAGCAGATCCGAGCGTCAGCGCATACGGACTACGGTAGTATGACGATCTTGGCGGTGGATGATGCTCCTGGAGGGCTACAGGTTAAAGATCTTCAGGGCGAGTGGCACAGTGTTAAAGCTCCTGCCAACTCGTACGTGGTCAACCTGGGCGATCTCATGCAGCATTGGACGAACGATCAGTGGCGTTCTACCATGCATCGAGTGATCAATCCACCGTCCGGATCCAAGAACAACCGCCGTCAATCCATTGCCTTCTTCCACAATATCAACGCCGATACACTTGTGCAGTGCATCTCAACTTGCCAATCACCTGAATACCCAGCCAAATACCCTCCAGTACTTGCGGGTGAATACCTCATGGCAAAACACCATGCTGCAATGGGAAGTTAACCTGAACAGGATACGAACGCATTGGAAATCGTGAGAAAATCTAATTCAGAAGCTTGAGAAGGAGCAAAGTGTTTTTATCCTGCTCACTCACACCACATTCACCTTTCCCTCCAGGAGAACGCCAGACATGAAATCGCTGCTCACCAAGATGCACGACCCCGGAGACATACAGGGAAAGAACTGGGCCGCGGAGTACTATCATCAGATAGATCTCGTCCGCCAGAGCCAAGGATTGCGTACTCTTTGCCAACCTTCCGTGCTGATGGCATGTCTAGCTATTGCTGGTCGCATTCTCGTCGGACCACTCGCTCTCCTTCTACTCTTCTGCGCTACCGGTTACTTATCCAACGCTACAGTCCTCATTAAATCCGACAACAGCTTCTTCGCCTTCACTCAGAACGATCTGTCCATGGCTGGAGGCTGCACTGACTGCTTGGGGCCTTGCAAGATCGTCCTGCTCAAATACACAATCTTCAACGTAGTGCTCTTACCGGCTCTCCAGAGTTTAAAGCCTTTGGCGCTTTGGGTCCATCGGAAGCTCTGTATGATTTCGGTCCTCTTAGTGCTCAAGCTCTAGCTCTTGGAGATGAACTAGATGCTAACAACGCGATCTGTCAGAGTGGCAAACAACGAATGGGGATCTACAACGAACGTAGTCACAGGAACAGCACAAGAAGTTTACAATGCCATCCAGTTCCTGAACCTCAGTGTGCCACCTCAAATGGTACGAGAACTTGAAAGTGCCATTGACAAAGCGGCTGAATGTGTGTCAATGTGGAACCTGATGATGGTCACGAGACTTTTTCAATAGCCCACCACGGGAGATAAAAACTTTGCGAAAATCCCTGCGGTCGCCTTACATGTCTTCCCGGATTTCACAGAATGCCGCCCAATAGTGGAGATTGACGACAAACTCGTTGAGTCGAAGCTCGCCTTCACCGCTAACGGGAAGGATTTACTGGTAACAGTTCCGGAGATCTTAACGCTTTTCCCGTACAGCTTCACGAGTAGTTTGCCTGCCGTTTCCCGGGCAGTTCCTTCGTCGAACACTCACTACCAAGCGTCTACAGTGCTTGTGCCTTTGTTGCAGGGCTACTACGGTGCGTGTCGTGTTCGAGCAGTGAATACTACGGGAGTTTACATTTAAGACACGTGTGAAATCTCCAAGCACTGGGTTGGGTATGGGTGAATGGTGCATTCTCCTGATGATATTCCACTCTGCAGTACTGGTGACGTCTGTGTACACAATTACTTTAATTCGTTGTGGGAATGGGAACATTATATCGCACCGGAGAAACCTGATCGAGTTGGGATGAATCTCAATACCTTTCGAAGTCGATATGCTGACACTGTTGCTATCAGCGTTTTGCCTGGAGTTGTCGTCATGCAGATTCTTCTCATGGGTATTGTCAGCTTGTACCAAGTGATGTCCCACAAAAGATCCGTCCTGTTGACTCAAATCTGGGCCTATCGGTGCCAGAATGGGCGAATGCAAGTAGATTTCGTACCATCTCGTCTACAACTCGGACATGTACATGTTGGGGATGGCTACAGGCACTTTGACTGGAGAATCAATCGCCAACCTCACGTGCTGCTTCTTCGCCTTCTCCTACTCGTTCGTTAACCTGGTGAAAGCTCGTTCGGGAGATCAACAACTGGACCGCCACTTCCGCTTAACATGGCAAGCCATGCAGATCGTCATCACCGTTTGTGTCGGGTCCATTCTTTTGTCGGTTCAACGCACTCCACTTGTGATGATTTTCTCTGAAAACGCCGAAGTTTTACGCAAGACGTCAACGAGAGGAGCCAAATACTGCGGGTTGAACGACGCTTGCGTCCTGTTCACATACAACATGCCTTCCGTTGTGGCTATCATCACTGTCTTGTTGGGTTTTATCGCTCTGGTAACTTCCTTCCTCGTGAAGAAACTGAGCCCAAAGGTGAAAAATGCAGTTCGATCCGCTCGAATGTCGTTGGCGGGGACTTACACAAGCGATCGGTGCTTTTAACCCAAATTTGGGCTTATCGATGCCAGAATGGACGGATGCAAGTGATTTACCTCGCTCAAATCGCTTACCACTTCTACTACAACTCGGATTTGTACCTGTTGGGGCTGGCAACTGGCACTTTGAGTGGAGAATCGATCGCGAATCTCACGTGTTGTTTTTCGCCTTCTCGTACTCGTTGATTAACACGATTAAGGCTCGTTCAGGAGATCAACAGCTTGACCGCTACTTCCGACTCACGTGGGAAGCCTTGCAACTTCCTATTACCATTTCTGTGTGGTCAATTCTGTTGTCTATTCAACGAACACCTTTAGTGGCAATTCTCACCAAGAATTCCGAGATTTTACGTAAAACTTCAGAACGAGGAGCCAAGTACTGTGGGTTAAATGACTCATGTATCCTGTTCACGTACAATATGCCGTCGGTCGTAGTAATATTGTCTCTCGGCTTGGGGATCACGACAGTTTTCGCGTCATTTGTGTTTAAACTCATGAGTCCGAAGATAAAAACCGGTTGGCATTCAACACGTTTTTCCTTGGCAGGTGAACAGACAGAGGGACCAAAAGTTACTGTAGCCCATGACAAGACCAAAACGAAAGCAGTACAGCAAGTGCAAGATGAAAATCTCACCTCGTTCGAACAGAATTGTATCGGTGCTCGATTTAACCGACTTTTTCAAGATTGTGACGATATAGTCTACGTCTCGTACAATGGCAAGAAGTGCGTGACACTGGAGGCTTTAATACTCACAGGTTACCTATATCACGGCCAACATATCTACCAGACTTCTTCGGTCATGCTTCTTTTAGCTGGTCGTCTAGTGCCGACCGCACATTCAACGTTCTCTTGCTACGTTGGCGTGTGGATCCGAGAGAAGGTACACTCACCCACGCTTTAGCATGCACCTGGTACACTGCAAGTGCTGAGAGCCACAAAGTATCTGCGACCATGCCGGTAGCCTAATACAACACTTTCATCAATCCAATTGCACTTTGGCTTCATTATCAGCAATTCAAACGCTTATTTATGTGCGAGGAATTAACGAGGACTGGAGCACTTCATCACTGGCGACGGTCGTACAAACGATCAAGACCTTCAGTGGAGAGTTTTTAGTTCCCTTAACGAGGAATCCCCAACCATTTCTCAATCTACACACCAAGAAACAAATTCTCCATGCGTTCAATTAAGATACTGCGTTGCCCTTTACTGGTCTGGGTGACGATTTGGCTCTCAGTGGTGGGATTCGGATTTGTGGAAGGTTCAAATACGTTGACACTGACAAATGACCTTTTCACCATTCCCGATGGTGTTTTCCACTTGCTAGAACTCGAGGAACTGTACGTGCAACCTCAACTGTAACTTGGTAGTTGGAAACTTAACGCTACGTGTTACTTGTGTAGACGCTTGACCGGGAATGTCGCGTTGTCTAGGAGTTTTACGACAGCTCAAGCCAAATTTCTCCAAGATCGGACGTGGAACCTGGGTGAAGATGACTTCGTGCGTTTAGATAGTTGCGGGTCGAGATTGGATCAGATTCACAACATTACTGTCTGTATCGTCGATGCTGGTGGAGATGCAAGGCCTGAACATCTGCGAAAGCTGGTTGGGGAGAGGTATGGCTGCTCGGGACAATTGTCTGGAGGGGAAATTGCTGCTATAATTGTGGGCGCCATCATTGTCGTGCTTATCATCAATGGCATTGTTTACCTTTGGAAGAAGCAGCAAGTCACACGATCGTAAGGATAATAAACCATTTTGAGAATTTTTACCACTGCAGAATCTAGACTACGGACAATCCGTGTTTTCAAGCTAGAAACCTCATCCTGCAATAATTGCAAACGAAAAGGCTATGTCGAAGCTCCTGTTCGTACAATAGCTTTCCCTTCGGTCATCCAAAATTGCGTACGTGTACCAGGTATCTGCTGTATCAATATCCAGCGGTTCATGCACTTTGGCTTCATATATCCCGAAGGATTGTAGGCGTCATCGTCGATGACTCGTGCCAATCTTGATGACAGGACCCAGTCCGATCCGTTCTTGCTTTCGTACTCCATTTGTGAAAATTCCATCGTACCATGACTCCGACGGTGGCTATTTTGACGACGAGCTGCAGTGGCCACTGTGACCAATTCACTCCTTGCATTGCAAGCAGGACCAGCGTTGAGTGTCTGGACGCAATTGTAGACGGAAACAGCACATTCCGCTTCAGTTTTGACGAGATTAGCGCCGTTGGAGCCGTGGTGCTGAGCCCAAGTACAACCCACGTGTATGTTGATCCTGTTTATTGTGCGTTTTGACTGATATACTGACGTGGACGTTGACTTGTCCAGTGTTCTTACAGATGGACACACTTCCGATAAGCTATCGCGAGGCGAAGTGGAAAATGTTGTCTTTGATTCGACTTTCGTCCATTTTACCGAACGGAATAGTAAACCTTCGACTGGAAAATGCCTTGCTCAAGGAATATCCGACAACCCCACTACTGCAGCTTCGGTCACTTTCGGATCTGTACGTTTATGTGGAATTCTATGCTTCTGTTAGGGACTAACGACTAATGTCTGTGTGTTTTTGTGGTTAGAAACTTGGATTCAAACTTCATTGAAGAGATTGGCACGGGAACATATTCGGACAGTCTTCAATCTCTGTACGCTTTGGTCTATCAGTATTTGCTGTGATGAATCTAACAATTTGGATACGATTGTACATGTAGGAGTCTACAAAACAACGAAATGGACAAGTTTCAAGGATATTTTCCCAGTCTGCAAACCTTGTAATAACTCTATTTCTTAATGTTTAAAATTTCACATTGATTCTGATACCCTTTGGTTGGTTGACAGGATTCTGAGCCACAACAAGTTCATTGCCATTCCTGAAGTCATTTACCACCTACCCAAACTCAAGACGCTGTACGTATGACTCATATACTTCGAAGTGTCTGAAAGTACTCACACTCCTACACATCTTTGAGCAGACAAATGAGCCACAACCAGCCACTTTCTCGTACCTTCACACGCGAACAAGTTGATTTCCTTCGAAACTTGGCTTGGGATCTCCAAGATCAAGATTTCGTTCCATTTACCGACTGTGAGGCAACTTCTGATCGGATTCATGGCGTATCCGTCTGTATTAAGAGCAACCCAGTCCATATAGCAGTAGAGCGGAAACTGTACGACTACGAGAGATACGCTTGTCCAGGTCGATACTCCAGCGGTACGCTTGCTGGCTGTATTATCGGCACTATAGCAGCGATGCTGGTGGTCGGAGTTTTTGTGTGGCGGTGGCAGAAGCAGCAAGTCCAAGGAGCTCCCAGCATCCAGGAAAAATCGAGAACTACCAACTCGTCCGTCTCAGTGTGGAGCGACCCACACCTTCTGTCGATCCAGTTGAAGGCCGAAGAGATCCAAGATGTGAGGAAAATTGGCGGTGGAGCATTCGCTGACGTTTGGCTCGTCAAGTACCGAAACACACAGCTTCTAGCGTCCAAACGATTGAGAAAAGTGCACGAAACTCACCAAACCACACAGAATTTCCTCGAGGAAATCAAGATGGCTGCAACATTCGACCACCCGAACATTGTCAAGCTCATTGGTGCAGCTTGGACAATGGAATCAGACCTACAAGCGCTGTCCGAGTACATGGTGGGTGGAGATGTGCGCGACTACCTTATTTACCCCAAAACGCCTCGAACCTGGACAGCTCGGAAGCTTCAAATTGCCCTGGATGTTGTCGAAGCTCTCGTGTATCTTCATTCTTTCATCCCTCCAGTTGTGCATCGAGATTTAAAATCCCGTAATATCCTGCTTTCAAAGGAAATGCGAGCGAAATTGACTGATTTCGGAGTCTCACGGATCATGTCGGAGGAAAATACAATGACGCAAGGAGTGGGGACGAGTCGATGGGAAGCGCCCGAAGTGCTGACTGGAAAGGACGATTACAACCAGCAAGCAGACATCTTCAGCTTCGGAGTGGTGTTGTCCGAGTTGGATACACACGAAATCCCTTACGACGATGTTCGTGGTCCGAATGACAACACACTTGCGAATGTAGCCATCTTACAGAAGATCGCCATGGGGGTCATTCGACCGAGCTTCTCTGCGCATTGTCCGCCGGATATTCGTGCATTAGCTGATCGCTGTTTGGCCCACAATCCGGATGATAGACCTTCAGCGCCAGAGGTGGCGTACATACTGCGAACTGCAACGATTTAACCCCTTTGAGCTGTTTTGGATATTCAAGTTCTCTGACTTTGATAAAAATGGACCTGTGCAACGGACCAAGGCTTGAAACTCCTCTGTTTGATGGTATGACTTCTCACTATTGTTTGTGTCAGCTGAACAGGAATGGCCAAGGGTGATAAATACAAGGTGGAGGCTGGAGGTAGTGGAGATTGGGCGACGGAGTACTACGCCGAGCAACAACGACACCAAGATCAGCAGAATTGGTCCGTTCTCTTTCAACCTTCGGTCTTTGGGGCTGCGTTAGCTGTAGCTGGTCGAATTGTCGTGTGGCCGCTCACTCTCCTCATCGTTTTCACGTCGACCAAGTACCTCACGAGTGGGACTGTCCTCAAGCTCGTGGATGAAAGTATCTACGCGTTCACGGAGCAAGACCCGGTGATGGCTGGAGGATGCACTGGTTGTCTGGGTCTCAACAAGATCTGTCTCGTGAAGTACAGTATTTTCGCGCAGGATGGCATCATCGGGGCCACAACGTTCAAGAGTTTCGCTGGTCGTAAGCCAGACTTGTCCTTGTATGACTTCAGCAACTTAAGTACAGAAGCTCTCGCTCTCGGTGAAAAGCTGGATGCTAAGGGAGTTTACTGTCAAAGTGGAGTGAACGAATGGGGCTCTATGACTGCTGGCATCGCTGGAGACGCTCAAGATATCTTGGATGTCGTTAATACGTTGAATCTCAACATTGCCCCTCAATTCCGACGTGAACTTGAGATAGCAGTGGCTGGTAAAGCTCCGTGCGAATCTGGATGGAACATCTACACGATCACTCGCTTGTTCTTGTATCCAGCAGCCAAAGGTAGTGCCAACTACGCGAGTATCCCTGGAATTGACTTCAACATCTTCCCAGACTACACGGAATGCCGTCCGGATGTGACAATCGATGACAGTCTGGTCGGTTCGAAGCTCGTACTGGAAACCAACGGGGAAGACCCGTTAGCTGTTATTCCGGACATTTTGAAATTGTTCCCATACAACTTCAACAGCAGTATTCCTCTAGTACCAAGGTCTGCTCCGGCGGGAACCACGAAATACCCTGTAGAGACTGTGCTTCAGCCACTTTTCAAAGGTTATTATGGAGGATGTCGTCTTCGTGCTGTGAATACCACAGGCGTTTACATTGAAGATACTTGTGAGGTGTCGAAGCGCTGGTCAACGTATGGATTGATGATCCACTCGCCCGACGATATCCCAATGTGCAGCACAGGCGACGTCTGCATCCACAATTACTACAATTCCATTTGGGAATGGGTCAACTACATCAATGCCGACAATCCGTCACGTATCGGCATGAATCTCAATACTTTCCGTAGTCGATACGCTGATGGTGTCGCTGTCAGCGTCTTACCCGGAGTTGTAGTGATGCAGATGCTGCTCATGGGCATTATCAGCTTGTACCAAGTGATGTCACACAAGAAGTCTGTCCTGTTGACTCAAATCTGGGCTTATCGATGTCAAAATGGACGCATGCAAGTGGTTTACCTCGCTCAGATCTCGTATCACCTCATCTACAACTCGGATCTGTACATGCTCGGACTGGCTACGGGGACGTTGACGGTCGAATCGGTCATGAACCTCACGTGTTGCGTCTTCGCCTTCTCGTACGCCTTTGTCAACTTAGCAAAGGCTCGTTCAGGAGATCAACAACTGGATCGCCACTTCCGTCTCACGTGGGAGACCATGCAGATAGTCATCACGTCTGTCGTCGCTGCGATTCTGCTTTCTGTGCGTCAAACGCCTCTGGAATTCATCAACGCGAACAATGGTGAGATTCTACGCAAGACCTCGGCTCGAGGAGCAAAGTATTGCGGCCTTAATGACTCGTGCGTGGTCTACAAGACCAACATGATCGTTTACATCACCATCTTCTCCGCTGGTTTAGGCGTCGTGGCCGCAATAACTTCAGTCATCGTCAAGCGACTAAGTCCGAAGATGAAAAGCGCCGTTCGTTCCGCCAGGTTTTCGTTGACCGGCCAAAACAGCTTCAAACAGACTCGCAACTCGGGTCCCAACACGAATGCAGCTATTATTCAGAAACCTGATGGACAGGTGAAGAAGAAATCGCTGAACGAGGACGGACTCACGTCTTTCGAGCGGAATTGCATTGGTGGGCCCTTCCGAAAGCTCTTCCGGGACTGCGATGACATGGCGTACGTCACATACAAAGGGAAGCAATGTACGACCGTCGAGGCGCTACTGCTCACTGGGTATTTGTACTACGGCGAACACATTTATCAAGCTTCGTCGGTTATGCTGCTGCTATTGGCTAGAGCTTTGCCCAGGAAGGTACTGCGGACGTTCAACATGCTTCTACTACGCTGGCACGTGGACAAAGACACGGGTGTCCTCACTCAAGTGCTGTCGTGCCCATGGTACGCTGCTAGCAAGGAGAACCACGCACTAACAGGAGCTATGCCTGTGGCTTAAATAACAATATATTGAAGTTGAAGAGCAATAATTATTGTAACTTAACTGCTAGCCACCAAAATGTTACATAACAGTTATGTTAAAGAACATGGCTACATTTCACAATGCACGACGGTTACAATAAGCTGACGAGCCGGTCATCTCCGAGTTCCCCTCGGGCTCCACGCAAGGACCAAGACCTGGAGGCTGGTAACCCTCGGAGTAGACGGACATCTGCTTCAGTTCATCATGCTGTGAAGCGTCCCGTGTGGCATTACGTGGTTCCTCTGTTATTGGTGTTAACTCTGTTGTATTCCTTTTCGGGGGGAGACGACAGTAAGAGTCTTGCAAGTGTGGAAAACAAACCCTCTCTCCAGGAATTACCCACTGGAGAGGAATATGAACGTTCCTCTAAAAACAAAGGGATCATCATGTGCATGCACAACGGTGCAGTCCCTATGGGTCTTTCACTGGTGCGGGAATTACGCTGCCTCGGCAACAAAGAGGTTATTCAGGTTTACCACTGTTTCCCGGAGGAAATATCCAATGCTTCTCGCACTTTGTTACTGGAAGCGGACGATAATTTGGAGATTGTGGACGTCTGTACGGATCTGGTAGCCAAGGGGAAGTTAACGGAGGACAGAGCGAGACATTTCCGCAGTTGGTGGATTAAACCACTTGCCATGTATCATACAGACATCAACGAGGTGTTGCTGGTGGATGTTGACGACATTTTCCTCCGGGATCCGGCCGTGTTGAGAACTACAGAGGGATACAAGAGGACAGGAACGACATTCTTCTATGACCGAGTACTATCCAGCAAGGAGTTCTTCAATCAAGATGTTGACGGAGATCAGTACCTCAATAAACTGCTCAATGAGTTTAACTACGAACAGTACGGATTGCCGACGGGAGCCACGCCATCGAATCACTTGAACCCTAAGACTTCGTATGCCTGGAGACGGCAGACTTCTCATGAACAGGACTCGTCTCTGGTGGCTATTGACAAGTCACGAGCAGGTCAAGCTTTGAACGTCATGTTCTACCTCATTACGGAACAGCATTTCGTCCACGAGTTCTCGTTCGGCGACAAGGAGACGTTCTGGATCTCGTACGAATTGGCCAAGCAGGAGTATTTCTTCTCTCCCTGGGGAGTGGCTGGTGTTTCTTCATCGGCTAACAAGGATCTGGAAAAACACAACGATTCGCTTTGTGGTAGTATCGCCCAGTACCTACCAGTGAAGAATGAAACTTCCGAAGTGTTGTACGTGAATGGCAAAGCGCTGTTGAATCCGTTCCCTGTACCAATGGACAAGTTGGGCACAGCGTCTCATAATGTGCTGTTCAACACCAACCCAACACACGTTACGAAGCGTCAAAAGCGAAGGGGAATTGGCCATACAGAGACAGGTTACAAGGGCGCTTACGCCATGGAATGTCTGATCGGCTTCGGCTCCGTGCCGCTTCCGGAGAAATTCGCTGCTCAATTGTTACGACGACGTATGTTCTACTTCGGTATTCGGATGGGGGTTCTCTCAGCATTGGACCAATGTTTCGCCTTCGACGGAATGAAGTAGTTGACATTTTCCAACAAACTTTACAATAAAAAGTAAAACCTTCCTCTAAGTGGGAATGTGCTACATGACGTAACGGACTTTGAAACGTACCCCATGGACGTCTTTACTGCAACGGATAGTGTATTCTTCCTTTCTTCTTGCTCCAAACACTTTGGATCATGCGAGACGTCAACCACGTTCAGTTCAAAGGCCTCAAGTTCTCCGAAGTCGAAGAGATTGAGGTGGCAATACGCCATTCTGCTATTAGGGACGTGTGTTGTGCTGTTTTCAATGGTAAAAACCACATTACCAGTTGAGCAGAACGTCGAAGCCACTGGTGTTACACCGTCTTCCATTACTTTAGCTTTGCGAGCGGAGGATACCAATAGCCACACTGTACCAGCCTCAAACCCTCGGGATAAAGGAATTATCTTGTGTATGCACGATAAAGTTGTGGGCTCTCCCTTATCCGGGAGCTGCGGTGTTTAGGAAACCAAGAGCTTATCCAAGTTTACCACTGTTTTCCTGACGAAATGTCGAATACATCGCGTAATTTACTGTTGGAATTTGATGACAATTTGGAGGTCGTGGATGTCTGTACGAACCTTGTGGATCGGAAAATGATGACACAAGAGGGTGCTCAGCCTTTCAAGAGCTGGTGGATCAAACCATTGGCAATGTACCATACAGATATCAAGGAGGTGCTTTTACTCGACATTGATGACGTTTTCACTCGAGATCCAGCAGTGATACGCACCACTGAAGGATACAAACGAACCGGAACGACATTCTTCTACGATTAAGTCGTACCAGAACAAAAGTTTTTCAACAGGGACTATGAAGGAGGGCAGTATCTCAAGAAACTACTGGATCAATTCGACTATCAACAATTTAACTTACCGCAAGATACTTCTCCTTCGCCCCGTTTGGATGCGTCTTTCCCGTGGAGGGGGGAAACGTCCCATGAACAGGATTCGTCGCTTGTGGCTATCGATAAATCAAGAGCAGGAAAAGCCATAGACGTCATGTTCTACCTCATTACAGTAGAGATCCACGTACACGAGTACTCTTTCGGTGACAAGGAGACCTTCTGGCTGGCCTATGAATTGGCCAAGTAGGAATATTTCTTCTCTCCATGGGGAGTTGGCCTTATTGAAGCCATTTTGAACGAAGACATGACGAAACATAACGACACGCTGTGTGGGAGTATTGTCCAGTATATGCCAGTGGAAGGGGATTTGTCCGAGCTCCTGTATGTGAATGGGAAAGCTCTTCTGGATCCGATTCCAGGAGCTATTGACCGCTTAGACGGCACCAACCTCAACGTTTGGTTCAATTTAAACCCGAAACGCGTCACGCCTCGACAGAAACGCAGAATGAATGGCTTTACTCAGACAAACTATCAAGGAGGATTTCAAGATGAGTGTCTTGTGGGCTTTGGTGCTGAACCACTTCCAGACACGTTTATGGCTCGACTACTACGTCGTCGCTTACATTATTTCAGCATTCGCATGGGCGTACTCAGTGCATTGAATGAGTGTTATGCTTTCGAGAATATGTAGTCACATGTACAAAAATTGATTCCAATACATACAATTTTTCTTAGGTTAAATGTTGAATGCCTCCCTTTGAAGAGTTCGAAGCGCATAGGCTACTTTCAAAGCTGGCGGTCGATCACGAGGCTCCTGGTTCATACATTGTTTCGCCAATTCCAAGATGATCGGAGGGCACGTCTCACTAAAAGTTGGCCGAAGAACTCCTCTCGCCACGTTTTGCAAAATAGGCATGTCGTCGTCGTCAATATCAGCGTGTGGAGGACTGTGAGTGTCAAATTCCGAGAGCAGTACGCCAAACGAGAAAATATCTGCAGATTCATCGTAGTGACTCCCGCAGAGAATTTCAGGAGCGAGCCATCGGTTTGTCCTCAATTCTGTTGTCATGTTTGCTTCGGATCGGAATCCACAAAGCTTCGCCTGCATGTCTGTCGAAATCAAGATGTTCTGGGATTTTAAATCTCTGTGTACCAGTGGCGAAGTCAAGGCGTGAATGTAAATCAACCCTTCGATCACATCCACTGCAAGTTGTAGCTTCACTCGAGTCCAGTATCGAGGCCGCGCAGGAGACAAATACGTTCGTAAATCCCCATTCTCTACGTATTCAAAAAGAGCTTGGATACCGGAGCCTGTAGCCCACGCAACACCCATGAACGCCACAATATTCGGATGATCCAGCTTCGAAATCAGCTTAATTTTCTCTAGGAAAGCTTGCAGTGTGCGCTCTGTGACGATTAAATCCTCTCGTAAACGCTTAGATGCAAGAAGCTCAGAGTTGCAATAGCGAACGAGCCAAACAACCGAGACATTTCCACTCCCAATAACTCGAATATCTTGGATATCGTCGTAGTCTACTTGTAGGTCGGCAAGATCACGGTCGTTCCAAATCCCTACGGCCTGTTGTTTACTCGAGCACCTTGGTATGTTGTAAGTTCCCGTCGTTTTCTCTCTGATGTGTCGCCTCCAGTAGTACATCCCAGTCGCAATTACAGCAGCAAACACTACTAACGCCACGATGAGAGCAATTACGAGCAGGGAGCTGGTTTCAGCATCACTACTGCGGCTATTTTCCATTCCATTTGATCCGGAAGAGTAGGAAATTCGAGAAGTTGGCAGACCGCTGGGTGCAGATGAAGACAAATCGGATGGTAACGAGCCCGAGGAAGATGAAGAGAGCGAACGTGAATTTGTAGGGAGGTCGCTGATACACACCACAACGTTATTGATCACTCGCTGCTCGGGGACACTGCAGTTTGCAGCAATTTGGAAGTCATGATCCGTTAAATCCAAGCTAATTCGTTGCAGGAAATCGGCCTGGAATTCTGTAAACGTTCTGATAGTTAACTTGGTAAGATGCTGTAGATAGAAGATGCTTTCTGGAATCTCCGTCAAACTGTTGTCGTTCAAATATCTGCAATAAAATCAATTAGCTTCAGAAAATAGTTGTGTGTTGGTTGAGCACTTACAGTTCCGTTAATCTTGGAAAATTGCCTTCAAACGACGATACATTGTTTCGGCACAGATCTCTACAACACAGTCACATTTTTCTCGTCAGGTTAAACTCAAACTCGATAATTTACCGGAATTCACGTACAGCACCGTCAATTTCTCCCATGAAATGGACTCGTTCACACTCGTGATGTAGTTGTCGCTTACGTTCCTGTAAAAACATAAACAAATATTAGTTTATTGCTGGAAGATATCCGAACCACAATACTCACAAGGTTACTACATCTGGCAGCCGTGGAAATTCCGTCAGCAATATATTGGAGAGTGTCACCATTGAGACGGAGTTTGGCAACATACTGGGGATGTCGAGTATTCTTGTCGATAGGTTCATAGAGACCAAACTCACCGATGTCACTTGAGACTCCGTGAGTAAATTGTCAGCCAAATGCAGTTTAACGACGTCACCTTTAACGATCTGCTGGTATTCGCCACCTCCAATCCAAACGCTGGTGGTTTGAGGAGACAACGTGAGCTGGTCAATGGCAGTGAGAACGTCGTTGCTTGCAGTCGCGTAGACTACGTCATTGCTCATATTTTTCGAGTCGAACGGGATTATGAAGAGAAACTGGGTCGGATCCGAGTTGTAAGCTCCGAAAGCTCGGAAACACGTGTAGCTGCATCCGTTGAAGTCGCTGATGCAGTCGTTTGTGCACTCAGTTTCGTTGGCAACCAGACAAGCTTCATACGCTCCACACGAATCGTTACCACACTTTGTGGTTAATGTTTTTGCTGCAGCATCACATTCTTGAGCTGTTGCAGGAGCTGCAACAAGGAAAGCGGACGTTAAAACTGTCACAAAGCGCTGCATTTCGTTGCTGTAAGCCAGAACGGGAATGACTAGCAACGATCCCAGGACCCTGCTCGTGTCATCATTCGAGTCCATTCTACTTCGATAGAACTCGAGAGCCGGAAAACCTTTATCGGAGGACTTGTATTTGCTTTTTTACATCCTCTACTACTGTTTATTCCTTCTCCACTTCGAGCAACGCCGGCGTCTGCGTCTTGGACTGTCCCGCTGTCAGTTTAGTGAATCCGTAGTCGAGTGCCAGCCCCACAGCTCCCCATTTAAGGGGTCGGATCCACCCACGTACACGACGCCAACGACCGACCAGCGGGTAGACGGAATTCAGAGTCGTCCCGTACACAGCGAAGGCAGCGGGGGCCAACTTGGCGTTCCGAGCAGTTTGACTCGTCTCGTCGTCCTTGCCGTCGCTAAAGTACGACGTGCCCCACACCAAGAGCTCAGCGCCTGTGACGCCCAGTACGAGCGGATACACCATGAGCTTTGGGAGCTTCTCGGTCGTCCGCTTGGTCAGGTACGCGATGCCTTTGGCGCGTTTGTGCGAGCTCACGGCCTTGGCGAACTGCAGGCCACCAGCCATGACCGAGAAGCCGGCGTAGCTCTGCGAGTCATGATTCAGGAAGCGCCGCCAGCGGTGCTGCGCGTGTGCAGCGTGGTCGAAGGCCTTGACCGGCGTCATGATGATTTCCGTCTACGCGATAGACTGAACCTACCGCCTGGTATCATACGGCCAGTAGACGCTGATGCCACGTGCTACAGCAGAGGGATTTGCTCGCTTTCAATTCGGTCAACGTCAAGTTGAGCCTAGAGGTGCCAACGTACAGGACAACCTATTGCTTTCGCTTTATTGATCATAATGTACCGCTACTTCTTTATCTAGATGATGTTGGGTGAACTGGTCACGACGTCCGATCACCACTCGCGCGGACTGGCAACGAGCGGCTCGAACTCCAGGCGGTTCTCCTGGTAATGATGCAGTAGCATCTGCTCTTCCTCGTGCATTCGCAGCGCGTCCTCATACTTAAGTTGGTGGTAAATACCAAAGACGTAGTCGGCTCCATATCCAAGCGCAGCGAGACCCAGAGCTCCCTTGGCCATTGCACGTGAACCACGGTGTACGTTGAGTAGTGCGCCACACACAGGGAACGCCATGAGCACGTTGTCGCGTGAGAAGTCCTGGCGGTAGTGCGACACAGCAGCGATCGAGAGTTTCATACCGGCGATACCTACAGCAGCTGAACACACGAGCAGCGGCACTTTGGGGCCTGTACGACGAGCTGCGAGCGCCAGACGCTGAGCAGAAGGAAGCAGCTTGTTCTTGGCGGCGTGGAATTCCTTGCCCACTTGGAAGACCGTGAAGAGTGCCGAACACGTGACGAAAGTGCTCAAATCTTCCTCAGCAAAGCGAGTCCATCGTTGCTGCAATGTCGTCTCCATCTCTGACGTATTAATCTGGAACTTGTCTTTGCCGCGAGTCTGTTAAACGCAAAATGAATTGCAGGGCAACAGGAACAAGCAGAGCCGTCCATCACCGCAGATCTGAACTTGCGTAACGGTCGGACACATCCCCACTCTATTTTTAACATTGATGTGCACCACACTAAGTGCAATATTATTCCGGTGACAATAGCAATTTTACATTTTCGGTGTTGGAAATGTGTCGTTCGCAATCATTCCTGCGCAGACTGCAGGACACACTTGCCCGCCCCGAACGTCGCCTTCTCGCCCCCTTCCTGGCCATGAACACAGCACGCACTTCTTCTTCTGCTGTTCATAGCGGCATTGCATCGCTGCGCAATGCTCTAGCCACCAAGAGCAGTCTCCCAGAAGGTGCAGAAGCTGCCGTTGATGCATTTCTGGCCAATACGCAGCGTCTGCAGCAACGTGACAGTCGCTCGGGCGCTTCAGGCTTTGAACATGAGTACATGGAGCTCTGCTGGAGTATTGACAAAGCTCCGGGCTATGAGGCAGCTCTCACGCCTCAGACGAAAGCTACGAAGGCCAAAAACCGGTACCGAGACGTGCTGCCTTTTGAGAAGACGCGTGTGAAGCTGCAGACAGATAGTACCAAGCCTGACGACGACTATATCAATGCGAACTACATTGAAGGTGGCTACATCGCTTGCTGCGCGCCGGTGCCCGCTGCCATCCGCGATTTCTGGCACATGGTGTGGCAGTGCGACGTCCACGTGATCCTTATGCTCACCAACTTTGTGGAACGAGAGAGACTCAAAGCCGACATGTACTGGGATCCGCGTGGACAACCTGTGGACTTTGACGGCGTACATGTAAAGGTCTTGGACGAAGAGCAACATCCTGCTAGTTTGGGATTTATTGTGAGAAGGTTCAAGGTCTGGAAGGCGGACGCTAAGGGCCAGGAGATCGAGAGTCGTGTTATTCAACATATTCAGCTTACGACGTGGCCAGACCACGGAGTGTTGCGAGACTTCCGGGTCATTGCGCCTATGCTGGATGCAGTCAATAGCTATCGCGAAAAGGCCTCGAGACAGCACAAGGTGGAGGCCAGAGTGGTCGTGCACTGCAGTGCAGGCATCGGAAGATCAGGCACGTTTATTGCCATTGATATCTTGTTGAAACAACTGTACCAGGTGCTGACCAGTAGAACTGGGGATACCGACGAGAACGCAAACGCGATGCAGCAGGCTCTGGACATCCCGCGTTTGGTGTATCGCCTGCGATCACAGCGACCTGGTATGGTACAAACCCCGGTACGTTCGTCTGTACATGCTTTGACTTAAAGGTATAGTACTGACAAGTCGATTATTACTTTGTCTGTGCAGGAACAATATGAAATGATTTATCAATATTTAGCAGCCGTGGTTAGCAACAACCAGCCATGGTAACTGGGGTTCGAGATGCGGGCGGGCTTGTACAAATCTAATCTACAGGCAGGTTTACTGACCTTAGATAAATGAACCTTCATGAAGATCACTACCAACTTCCGTATCAATCTTTCGTTCATAATTGAAAATATGATATGAAATCATATCATATTATTTTCATGTTGAAGCGATGAAACGTTGGTAGATAAACCGCTGGTCGATCATAACGGACAAGAACAAGTAGCACGCAATGTGCTTTCCTGCCTCGCCGACCCAGTATTATCCTAGTTGCGCCGCTATCCTGCCGCAGAGCTCCCAGGGAACGGTACTATCCCCACATGGCGAATATCTTTCGTACTCACTCGAGTCGTCGGAAGCCCCACCGGATCACAAAAGCCAGCACAAATGGGATTTGTGCCTTGCCTTTCTCCAGCTAAACGTGGTACAACGTGTGCTGTCGGCACTTGTACTAGCCCCAGCCGTGACGGCTTTCTTGTGGCTCTCGCCAGCGTTCGCTACGTCAACTGTGTGCAGCTTTGTAGTGAGCGCATGCTCGTATGAGTACGCGTGTTTGTCCAACCGGATTCGTCTGCGAATTCTCATTCGACTTGACGGTTTGGAAGGTATTTGGGATGAAGATTCTACGGCCTCACGCTCGAACGTCGAGGTACGTAGGCAGACGGTAGCGGAGGAATTCATGAGTGACAATACCTTCTCCCATTCGCAACAGTGCAGGTCCAGTACCACACTCGAAGCAGATACTATCCTAGAAAGACTACGATCGTCACAGACAGATCTTCGCTCTCACTGGGGAGAACAGGAGGAGGAGGAGATTGTACGTGCTGATGAAGAACTGCACGATCAAGAGATGAAACTGGGACGTCACGCAGTGAGTGCTCTAGCTTCAACATATTGCTTCGGGAACGATAAATTGGCAGCGGCTTGCATCTCGTTGGTGCTTTGTGCGGTTTCGTCAGTGTTATTCCTTTTGTCAATTCAGCATGCGAAGGCTATTCAGTCCACGGAATTTTACGAATCAAGATGGTTTTACTCGATCACCACCAGCTTTGTAGCTGCTTTTTGTGCTTGTATGGCGCCGGATTGGCAGTACGCACTTACGATTCTCGTGCAATACGGCGTCTTCACTGTTCTCGCGATGTACTCGACGGGGTGTCCACTCAATGACTTCAGTTGTGGGATTGGCTTGGATCCAGAGGTGGCTCTCCTAGTTGGTATGCTGATTGTGTTGATTTGTCGGTCTACTTGCTGCAGTAGTGGTGCTGAGGCGTTTCTCACGTTCATGCTTGACGTTCTCGGACTGTTCTACATCTCCGGCACGTTGTCTGTTCTCGTGGCGTTTGTGGACGATGAGCGACGACTTTTGTATCGCGAGTTACTGATTGCATTGCTTTACATTGTGTGGGCTTCCGACACTGGTGCTTACATTACGGGCAAAGTGCTGGAGTATGTTAAATATCCGTACTATCATCCACTTGCAGCTCATCTATCGAAGAACAAGGATTACGAAGGGACCATAGGAGCTATCATCTTCGGGATCGGAGCTATGGCTATAGTATCCAAAGTATTGGAGTTGCCTGGATCGTTCCAATCGAAAGTTCTGTTTACTATCGCTGCTGTCATCATTGGACGGATCGGCGATTTATTCGAGAGTTTACTGAAGCGTGTGGCAGGAGTGAAAGACTCTGGTAAATTGATCCCTGGTCACGGAGGTATGCTGGATCGGATCGATGCTCTGATGTTCGCAACGTTAGTATTCTCCCGGTATTCCGCAGTTGGACCATATTGGTAAAGAGCTTGAGATTAAAAAAAGATTAAAAGTAAAACTAACTGTAAGTTGAAGTTACAGCTACAAAATATAGTCTACAACCACAAAATACGCTGAGACGGGTACGTCCACTACACGTTTTGACACAAAGCAAATCATGGACCTCATAAACATGTCCATGTAACATTTTAGTCGCGCCACTCATACTGGAGACTTAGGGCAATGACCGCCGACACCTCAGTCCTCTTCTCCTCCATTATGGACGCCTCCTGCACTGTACCATCACCACACTCGGGGTTTCCCTACGTCCGTGAAGTCTCCGTGTCTCCGCGTTCTGCCACTTCGTCACGACGACAACGCAACGGCGACGCGTCTCAGTCCCTTGGCAGTCAGTGCGCCGAATTCTTCCGGCGTAATGCGGTGCAACGAGTAGTTTCCGCTGCGATATTAGCACCAGCAGTGACGGTATTTCTATGGTTGTCACCGGCGTTCGCGACGACGACAGTCTGTAGCTTTCTAACGAGCACTTGCTCGTACGAGTACGCATGTTTGGCGAACCGTATTCGACTGCGGATTTTAGCACGGTTAGAAGCGATGGAGGGGCCGAGTGAAGGTACAAACAGGTGCTCAAGGTTTAATAGTGATACGCTGTACCATCATACACGGAGTAATGCCAGCAGTGAAATTTCGAGCGCCGACGGGGACGATGAAGGCGTCTCACCTACGAATAGTCGACAAACCAGCACGGCTTCCACTGCGAGGATACGTAGTACGGGACGTGGATCACAGGTGACTGCGAGGGAACTACAGGCGGAGAGGGAGAACATGGAGATCGCAGTTGTGGACTGTGAGCTGAAAGATCAAGAGGATAGACTGAACAGTTGTGCAGTCACGGAACTCGCGACGACGTACTTTGATGGCCACGAGTGGGTTGCTGCTGTGTGGGTTGCGCTCTTCATATGCGCTTTCACTAGTTGTACCTTGCTGTTGTCGATCCAGAAGATCCCACAGCTGCACAAGACCGAGTTTTACGATTCCCGCTGGATGTTCGCTATTGCGACAGGCTTTGTGGTGGGGCTCTCTGCTTGCTTTACACCGGACTGGCAGTACGCAGTCATCATGTTGATCAAGTATGCGGTGTTCATCTTCCTCACGTTGCATTCCACTGCTTGCCCTATGAATCAAGGAGGTTGTGACCTCGAGGTCAGTACGGCCCACGTGTTTCTCATTGGTTTCCTGGTCGTTCTCGTCTTCCGCTTCGCTTCATCACGTAATAACGCTGAAGCTTTTGTGACGTTTATGCTGGACGTGGTGGGGCTGGTGTACATCACAGGCACCCTCTCCATACTCGTGTCGTTTGTGGACGACGATATTCGTATTCTGTATCGGAAACTACTGATCGCGTTGCTATATATTGTATGGGCGTCTGACACTGGCGCTTACCTCGTTGGGAAGACACTGGTTTTCTTCAATTATCCGTACTACAACCCTCTTGCAGCGCACTTGTCCAAGAACAAGGATTACGAAGGCACACTAGGCGCTATTGCATTCGGTATCGCTGCGATGGTTGCAGCATCGGATATCCTGGATTTACCTGGTTCTTTTGGGACGAAAGTGATCTACACAGTGATTGCAGTGATAGCTGGTCGACTTGGAGACCTGTTCGAGAGCTTGTTGAAGCGTGCTGCTGGAGTGAAAGATTCCGGGAAATTAATTCCGGGACACGGTGGAGCTCTAGACCGCATCGACGCGCTCATGTTCGCCACTGTTGTGTTTTCTCGGTATTATTCTCTGCATACGTAGTTTTCAGTTTCTGCCTTAGTTCAAAATGAGCGAAGAAATTAATAAAATACTTTAAAGCAGGATAGTTCAACGAATTGGACTTGTTGCGGGACAAGCAAAGCACGATCAAGCTCGTCAGGATGAATTCTTCTCCGACTCAGATCCCACGTTCACCACAAGAAAGTTTTCCGTACAGAGAACACCAGGTCATGCAGACAAAAGTGAATTGGAGATTAAAGTGCAGCCTCCTGTTCCGTCGCAATGTTGTGCAGCGTATAGTTTCAGCCATCGTGTTAGTGCCATTGGTGACGACATTTCTGTGGTTTTCTCCCGCCTTCGCAACAACTATTGTGTGTAGTTTTGCCACGAGCGTCTGCTCCTACGAGTACGCGTGGCTAGCGATCCGAATCCGACTGCGGATCCTTGCGGGATGGCAGAAATTTGAGGAAATGAGTGCTCGCCCTGGAACAGACACAAGCGACCATGATAACGAACATCAAGACAGCGTCGATGTCAATGAAACGGGACCCCAAGATGAAGCACTTGAACGCTGTGCAGTAACAAATCTCGCGCTACGATTTTGTCGTGGAAATAATTATCTGGCTGCATTTTGTATTGCGATTGTTGTGTCCATGGTATCATCAACGGCTCTTGTTCTGCTGGAGGGATGGCTTCATGAGTTGCAGTCGACTGAACTGTACAAGCACCACTGGGATTTTCCCGTGAGCTCAGGCTTCGTCGCCTGTTTGTGCGCGTGTTTGGCTCCGGACTGGCAGTTTGCAGTGGTGACGCTGATCAATTACGTCATGTTCGTCCTCCTCGTGATGCATTCAGCAGTGTGCTCAACAGTGCCCGGGTTCTGCAACTTCGTGATAATGCGGCGCAAAATCTTTCTCACTGGAGTGACAGTGATCCTCCTCTTCCGTTTCACCTGGGCTCGCAACCGCATTGAAGCGTTTGTGGCGTTCATGCTGGACGTACTTGGCTTGGTGTACGTTCTCGGACCTCTATCCGTGATCGTTGCATTTGTGGACGACAACAACAGCTCCCTCTTCCGGAAACTATTGATCGCACTGCTGTACGTCGTTTGGGCGTTGGATACCGGAGCTTACGTTGTTGGAAAAACATTAGCGTATTTCAAATACCCATACTACCATCCACTGGCTCCGCACTTGTCCAAGACCAAAGACTATGAGGGAACACTGGGCGCCATCGTCTTTGGGGTCCTAGCGATGGCTGTTGCCTCTGCGATTCTTGATCTTCCCGGATCCGTCGCAACCAAAATTGGATACACTGTTGTTGCAGTGATCTTCGGACGATTAGGAGATCTGTTTGAGAGTATGCTGAAGCGCGCAGCGGGTGTCAAAGACTCAGGTACATTGATCCCAGGTCACGGCGGGGTATTGGATCGCATTGACGCTCTGCTGTTCGCTACCATTGTCTTCTCCCGTTACTACGGACTGCGATTCTGAATATTATTTTTTTTATTTTTTTATTTTGGATAACGGTCATCCGGATACGTTTATCCGGATGAGGTGTCGTCAGAGGTGGCTGGTCTCAGTGCCAAAGTCTCTTTGTGCCCTCATTCGCCATGGCTGCCGACCGAGGAGGGTCCGTGGCCGTGTACCACAGCAGCGTTGCAACCAGTGAAGACGGCATGTTTGAATCACCCGGAGAGCTGCAGAACTCTCCGCACGAAGATTTTCCTTACGTGCAGGAGCAGATAATGACAACCGAAAGGTCAAGTCGACGACACCTGTGGAGCGAGTTTTTCCACCGCAACGCAGTGCAACGCGTCATTTCAGCGACTATTTTGGCGCCGGCTGTGACGATGTTCTTGTGGCTGTCGCCGGCTTTTGCCACTACGACGGTGTGCAGTTTTATGATCAGCACGTGCGCGTACGAGTACGCGTGTTTGGCGAACCGCATCCGACTGCGGATCTTGACGCAGTTGGAAGCCATGGAGGGCGTACTGGAAGGCAGTGAGAACGATAGACGGTTTGGTAATCACACGTCGCTTAATGAGACCAGGAGCAACCACAGCATCTTAAGTAGCAACTCTGAAGGTGAAAATGTTCGAAATAGCGAGGTTCGAACTAGATTGGTGAGATCTCCACTTCCAGATGCGAGGGCAGTCGAGGAAGAGCGGGAAAACCGGGAGATTGCGATTGTTGATGATGAATTACGCGACCAGGAGGACCGGATACACCGATGTGCAGTGGCTGGTATTGCCGTTCTATACTTTGAAGGACACGTGTGGTGGGCTGCGGCTTTTGTATCGATTCCAGTTTGTATCATGACGTCGACAGTATTTTTGCTTTCGATCCAGTGGGTGGATGAGTTTGGATCGACTGAGTTTTACACGTATCGATGGTTTTTCGCAATTCCGACGGGATATGTGGTCGCGCTGTGTGCGTGCTTGACACCAGATTGGCAGTACGCGGTGATCACGTTGGTGAAATATGGCGTCTTCACTATTCTCACACTGCACTCGACTGCATGCCCAATGAACGAACTCAACTGTAACCTATTGATGGGTACTTCAGAGATTTTCCTCGGCGGAATGGCAGTTATCCTGGTATTTCGTTTCGCTTCAACACCTGGCAAGGCTGAGGCGTTCGTCAGCTTCATGTTGGACGTCGTGGGCTTATTATACGTTACAGGCACGCTATCGATTCTCGTGGCTTTCGTTGACGACAACCACCGCACACTTTATCGGAAGTTGCTCATCGCTTTGTTGTATATCGTTTGGGCGTCGGACACTGGAGCTTATCTCATTGGCAAAATACTAGATTATTTCCACTACCCGTACTACAACCCTCTAGCGGCCCACCTATCTAAGAACAAGGACTATGAAGGTACACTAGGCGCGATCATCTTTGGAATTGTTACGATGGTAGTGGCCTCCCGATTACTGGACTTGCCCGGCTCCTTTGGCATGAAAGTTGGCTTCACAGTGTTAGCGGTAGTTGTTGGACGAATGGGTGACTTGTTTGAAAGCCTACTGAAGCGAGCCGCGGGTGTCAAGGACTCGGGAACACTCATTCCAGGTCATGGAGGAGTTTTGGACCGCATTGACGCGTTGATGTTCGCCACGATCGTTTTTTCACGCTACTACGCATTGCAATCCTGAAAGTAAAGTGCAGGCCCACCAATATTATCTAATCTCAAAAATGCAGCCCATATATACATATTCACGACGGTGATTTTGGCTGCTCTCGGTTCTTAGAGTTTAAAAATATTTTTCATTTTACTCTCCCGCCCGGCTCATCTGAAAAGCCGGTGCATCATCTTGCCTGCCTTCGGCGATGATGCCTGTCGAGTCGAGCCCCGCCAGCCAGCACGAGGCCATCCCGATCATGCCACAGCCGTCGATAGACGTGCAAAACTCTCCGCTCGCGGGGTCTTACCACCTCCGCGCGGCTTCCCCGCCTCTGCGAGCCAACCAGTCCATAAGTCGCTGCCCGGCCTTCCTCAAGTACAATGTGGTACAGCGCACGATCTCCGCTGCGGTGCTGGCACCTGCGGTGACGGTATTTCTATGGCTGTCACCAGCTATTGCCACGTCTACAGTCTGCAGCTTCATGACGAGCACGTGTTCGTACGAGTACGCCTGTCTGGCGAACAGAATTCGTCTACGACTATTGACGAGACTCGAAGCGCTCGAGAGCTCCATTTGTCATGCAAACAGACCTGGAGCTGTCGTCAGTGACGTTTCCCACCCAGATACACGCAGCGACAGCGAGAGTAGTGGCAGCTTCACCAGCAGTAGATCCTTCAACTTCAATGTGACTGCCAGTCGGACATCATTCGTGTTTGATTCTGCAGAGTCCCAGCTACATCAGAGACTGTCGATTGACGCGGATAGGTATACTACACGGACGACAACAACCAGGGCATTCCAGGAAGAACAGGAGGCCAGAGAAATTGCCCGAGTGAATGGTGAACTGAAAGAACAGGCACCCAGGTTGCGCCGCTGTGCAGTCACAGATGTAGCCAAGTACATCTTCGGAGGTCACGAGTGGCTCGCTGCGGTGTGTATTTCTGCTCTGTTGTGTACGATTTCTTCGTGCATTTTCCTCCTTGCGATCCAAGATACCCTGGCACTAGTGACGACCGAGTTTTACGAATCCCGATGGTTTTACACAGTTGCTACTGGTTTTGTTGCTGCCATGTGTGCGTGTTTGTCGCCGGACTGGCAGTACGCAGTGGTGATTTTCCTCCAGAACGCTATTTTCACGATTCTAACGCTACACTCGACTGCGTGCCCAATCAATCAGCTCTCATGCAACATGGCAATCGAACCCGCGCAGGTTCTGCTCGCTGGCATGTCAGTGTTTGTCGTGTTTCGGTTTGCAACCAGTCGAAGTAATGCTGAAGCCTTTTTGACCTTCACACTGGACGCGGTGGGGCTGGTTTACATCATTGGAACACTGTCTGTGCTTGTAGCGTTCGTGGATGACGAGCGACGGACGCTTTACCGGAAACTGCTCATTGCGTTGCTCTACGTGGTCTGGGCTTCCGACACTGGCGCTTACATCACGGGAAAGATGCTAGCGATGGCGAAATATCCGTACTACAACCCTCTAGCAGCTCATTTATCCAAGAACAAGGACTACGAAGGAACTCTGGGCGCGATAGGGTTTGGAATCGTCGCTATGGTCGTATCCTCGGACGTGCTAGATCTGCCGGGCTCTTTCGGTACTAAAGTGGCTTTCACTGTTGTCGCTGTGGTCATTGGACGGCTTGGAGATCTGTTCGAGAGTTTACTGAAGCGAGCAGCAGGCGTGAAGGACTCGGGGACGCTGATACCTGGTCATGGAGGAGTGTTGGATCGAATCGATGCCCTCATGTTCGCAACACTCGTATTCTCGCGCTACTACGCCATGGTGTACTGAAGAACGTCACCTTGAAGCTTCCACTACGAGGCAAGGTCACGTTATTCTTTCTCCACGTGAGGCAAGTGGAGACAATCATATCATTAGACGTGCGTGTTGTAAGTCAGTTTAGCTATATAGATATCAACTCCCGTTCCACCGTCCTAAGGTTTAACTGCAGGGCACAACATTCGCTTCTCTTTAACTGCAGTTATCTCCTCAATATTTGGGGTCCACTGCACGTGCCCAGTTCTATCATCAACAATTATCAGAAAAATAACCACAAGTACACCACAAGCTGCTGATACCTCCTACCTTGTAGTCTGGATCGAACTTGAAGTCTCCTTCATCGAGGAACAGCAGGTCCGTCATGAGTAACATCGTCAGGAAGATAACCAGCGTCGCCTGCAGTTCACATAATTATTAGATTCTTTAAAGCTGTTTATGACTATAATTTAACATTTAGGACACTCACCCAGGGCATCCAGGCTGCGTCAGACGCCGCGAACGCCACGAAGATGAAGAAGACAATGATGAGCAACTGTAGCTTCTGTCGTAGCGCTGAGAACCACATGATTCCTTCGTAAGATGGAGAACAAGCGCCGCAACAAGATCCGGTCGTTATGAACTGAGGTCCCCCCAAACGAATAGCAATTCCAGCCACCGAGGTACCATTCCAGCCACCGACTCACTCGAGTACAGTTAGTGGCAGCAGCAGCAGCAACAGCAACAGCAACAGCAACAGCAACAGCAACAGCAACAGCAACAGCAACAGCAACAGCAACAGCATGATAGTGCGCAGCATCGTGGAGAGTATGGCGGCGTCCACGGACGACGGCGCAACCACCCATTCGCTGGAGTCACCAGAGCGAGGCAATGTCTACGGACTAGTGACGTACTACGATGCCCTGGCGGTGATTGAGGAGACACCAATCATCCTGCCCACCAAGACTGTGCGCATTGGCCGGGATCTGGCTGTAGTGAGTGCCGATTTGGAGTTGGAGAGTGTAGAGCAGGCACAGGAGCCACAGGAACAGGAACAGGAACAGGTTGAGAAGGAAGCTGAAGAGCAGCAGGAGGACAATCAAGACACAAGCGAGGTTCCAACTGCGCCGGTGTCGTCCTTTGCTTGACTCGAGCGAAACTTCTTGCTACCCGCGAGCAAGATCCCACAGGCAAAGTCACGCGAGTTCCACCTTGCGGCTTGCTCGGTTCGCAAGCCTAGCGCGGAGGACTCGTCGCGTATCCGAACGTTCTCCTCGAACTCAAATGACGCAAACCAGCAGCTTTACGTGCCTCCTCTGACGCCTGTTTCCGCTTGGATCCGTGCTCCGTACACAAGCTGCGTTCGTGACTCGGATCGAGAATTCGTCGTCTCGATTGCTAGACTTTGAAAAGGACGAGCGGTGGCTAGGACAGGTGGAAACCATGAAGGGCCGTGTGGAGACGCTCAAGCGGAGGAACCACATGAATCTGGTGAGGGAGGTGGCTTGCACCCCGCGTAAGAACAGGAGTATGAGCGAGTGCAGCAGCGTGTCCACAGCATCGATGTCATCTAAGGATACGCCGTGGTCACTTGCCAGTAGGTGGATTCTCCCCAGACAGTGCTTCGAACACATTAACTTATTACTAGTGTAAAGCTGCGCAAGCAAATGTTCTCAACCAAGCTGTAGTGGCCATGACCAACATACCAGAGCCCACCAAGCATCGTCTTGCTGTGGAATGTACTGACGTGGCGCTCCCACTCCAACAGCGACGCAGCGCGACGACGTCGTTAAAACCGCACTCGCCGGCGGCGTCGCCGCTAATCAGTGATGCAAAGGAGGACTCAACAAGCAAGAGTTAAGTATGTGTTGCTGAGAGTCTCAGCCTGAGACCGTTACAGCGGCAGTCCAAATTCGCCGACGTCATATCCAAGTGCAACGCAGGAGACTTCGTCGGCGGCACCGCCGCGAGCTCAGTCGTGTGCGTTCGTGGTTTCATCGTCGAAGGGAAGACCCTCCTGGAGAGGTTGTGGGACGGATAAGGGGGCTGCAGCTAGCTGAGATTGCTGAGGTCGCAACGCGTACACGAGAAGTTAACAGGCGCAGAATCTTCCGACGGCATCTCATACATGCTGCCCAGCAACTCATTGCCGTCAGCCAGCCACCCCAGCAACTGTTACTGAGCCACTTCGGTAGAAATACGTGGATTAAAAGAGGTTGGAAAGCTACAGCTTTGACGCGAATGAAGTTGCAGATGCAGATGCACAACTTCAATCCCTTAGTCGTCGTAGGACGGGATCTGATCGTAGTTATAGCCTTTCCAGCCTTTCCAGGCACCGTAAAGCTGGTAACTCGCATAGCTGCCGGGGATAAACGCTAGGGCAATGAAAACCGTCGGTCAGTAAGCCAATTCCATTCACTGATAACCCGCTGTAGCTTACCTATAAGCCCGAGAATTAAGAACGACAGTCCTCGGCGCTCTTCGTCCAGACCGATGAGAGTGCTCACGTAGATGAGGATGGACCCCAGTCCGAAGAGGCTTATAGCTGCCAGACCTGTGCGCACAGGAAAAGTCTTGCGCCGATACTCCAGATCCTGAAATAAAGAATAACATAGAAAAACACTCCGTTATTAATCTCGACAACGTCGAGAATCAGTGCTGGTTGTGTCAAAACACACCGGTACAGCAGCTCGAGCCGCATCTTCCTTAGAAAGTGACGCGAACTTTGGGTCTTCCACTGCCTTTATAACTTGCGCGTTGGCATTTGCAACGCGATGCACGTCCTTCGCCATGTCTGGAGCCGTGCTGAGTATCTCTAGCTGATGTCTCTTTGTCTTGCTGCAGCGACAACGTAAAGTGTGCTGATCTAAAAGCCTCTTGGCGTTCAAGCAACATTATTTTTTCCCTCTTAAACTTGATTTCCATTCAAGCAACATCCATTGTCAAAAACTTGTCGAAAATGGCAGATCCAGTGTCGAAAATGCGTCAGGGTCTCGTGTGCGTGGAATGTGGCGCCTCCGTGCCTGAGCTGGTGCGCGACTACGGCAAAGGCAACCTCCGTCTGGCCATCTGCGGTGTCTGCAACTCGGTGGCGGACAAATACGTCGAGTACGAGACGATTCTGCTGTTCCTGGAAGTGCTTCTGCTCAAACCCCAAGTGTATCGTCATGTACTGTGCAACCTCCCTGCTCCAGTATCAGCTCGTACGACGTTAAAGCTGTTCGTGATCCTCGTGATGTTGGACATGAACGTCAAGGCTTATCTAGTGGACAGGGACGTTGGGGTGACCTTCCGTTCCGAGTCCATGTACAGAATGCAGGAATCTCTTCAAGCTGCGACGTCCGGACTCCGGATCGGACAGTTCTCGTTGCATTTGGTGTGCCTTGCACTAGTGGAGAACGTTGCATACTTCCTCAGTATTTTTGCTACAATCTGGTCCGATCTATTCCGTCGTGGATGGAGAGGAAAGCTCTTGGCAAATGAGGAAAGTGTCGAGAATGGAGTTCGAGCAGCGTGGACAAGATACGCCAGCGCTATGTGCATCTCAAGCTTCGGCAAGCTCTTTGCACTGCTGACAGTCATCTGGGAGTTTCATTGGAGCTTTATTCACGTCATTGGAGCCCTCGTAGTGGTGTCAAATGTGCTAGCACTGCAGTTGCTACTTGGAGAGGGAGACCATCCACGAAGTAAGTCCCCGCACGTTGTTGGAGTTGTAATGGTTGGATTGATCGTCAGAGGAGCTGCTCAGCTCGCATTGTATGCAATCGGTAACTCTGTACTCTTCCACGTGCTTGTTTAGTGCGATAATTTTGGTTGAGGAACACTATTTCAGTCGACTGACGAGAAACGGAGGCACTTTGACTACAAGACGTGGTGTGTAAGGGCCCTTGAGCGTCAAAGCATCTACGGCCAAGGTGTACGTCGTGTAATCAGATAATAACAAGGTCAAGCGGATCTTCAAGCCTCCACTTGGAATACAACATGAGCACTGTTGAATTGCCATTGGTGCCCAGTGCGCGATCCACTAACTCGTCTGCATCTTCGAGCCGTAGTCGACAGCACTCAGCAGGATCAAACAATTCAGAAGTGAGCGCTCGAAGTACTCGGAGTCAGCGCAGTTTATACCATGCGGAGAGTGAAGAAGAAGGCGAGTACGATGAGGATGAGCAGTCGGACGAAGGAGAAATGCAAGAAGAAGAAGAGCCTCAGGAAACGAGTGGCGGGCTTTGGGATGAGGTTGAACACTTTCTGAACAAACCGTCGCCAAATTTCTCGAACCTGTCAGTGAAGGCGTCAAAGGCAGCAGTGAGCAAACCTCAGAAGAGCACGTTGCCCAAACTAAATGTTGGAAAAGGATCTACAGACAACCAAACATCAATGCCAAATCGACCACCTCGTGCTGCGCCAACTGGGACGAAGACAATCGATCCAAAGCTGCTTCAAGAGGCATTCGCGTATGCTAACCAACTACAGCAGATGAATTTTGACGACGATGATGGAGGAGAGCAGCAACAGTCGTGGAGGAGCAACAAGACCAAGATGTTGATGCAACGCGCAGCACTTAGCAGACAAAACTCGTCATCGTCGAGTAACTCTGTATCCAGTGGTCAACGTGGAAGTCGATCTGGAGTTGTGAGCTCTTCTTCATCAAGCAATGGAGTTCGAAAAAAGAAGGCCAAATCGTCCGTGTCCTCGGCGTACAGCTCCTCTGTCAAGCCTAAAGCTGGTCTACGAAAGAAGCGAAGTACCTGTGAGGAGAGTCCATCCAGCGCAGGCTCTGAGTCCAGGTCGAAACCAAAAGGACACATGGATCCCCAGACTTTGCAGTCTCTTGTGAGTAATTTCCAGAACGGCACGACATTAGATGAGCTGCGTCGAGAGCTCGCAGCCTCCAAACACAGCATGGCGATGTCTCGACAGGTCCTCCAAGACGCAGCTCAAACGTTCTTCCAGTCGCAGTAAGTCCACAGCATCATACACTTGAGCAAGAAATACAAATAACCTAGATATTCCAGTAATGAATGTCCCTCTCATCATCTACACCCAATTAGGGAGCGGTAGCGTAGTCCTTGGCGAGATGATTCACCTCTTCCAACTGAACAGCAACTCGCTGCATCCGCTGAACATCAGCAGTAGCTACACGTCGTTTCTCCTCAACCGTTTTCTGCAGCTCTTTGTTCTTGGCTTCCAAGGCTTCTACAAGAGCTTCCAGCTCCCTCTGCTCTTCCTGTTTGGCACGCAGTCGTTCCGCCCGAATCCGAGCTTCCGGCGACGCGTCCTGTTGCTGATCATCATTATCCTCCTCTTTCCCCTCGTTCTGCAACTTTTTCTCCTCCTCTTCTCGTCTCTTCTCCTCCTGCGCCGTCTCTTGACGGATTTTCCGTTCTTCGGCCTGTTGGATAAAGTCTTCAAGCTCCTGAAGCTCTGCGTCCACGTCGTGCGTCTCACAGAGCCACTGGAAAAGCGTCTCCACCTTCTGTCGTAAACTCAACACAGCTTGAGCAGCTACTTCCTCGGTATTGTGCTGTTCGGGGCTCTCGGGGGTCGGCGGCGGGAAGAAAGCGACCAGCAGTTCCTCGTCCCCGCGACATTCGCTCTCCAGACACGCACGCAGGTCCACGAGCGATGCGGCATGGACCGACACATCCAGCGCCTTCTGAAGGATCAGCTGCATGCGCTTCATACGCACAGAATGGCGTGGCTTGGCCGTGGGCGGCGCTGGAGACGAAGGCATTCCCACTTCCTCTGACATCATGGAGTGAACCTATCAAAATTAATAATAAATGAAAATAAGTGAATGTTATTTTGTTGTTTAGATTAAAATATTATTTGTAAAACTGTCTGATTGGCTAAAAATAAATTGAGTGCGGTGATTGGCTGCCTAACGCAACCTAATACTTGTGCAATATGTGCAGGAGACTCAGCCAGCCCATAACGAAAAGCAAGCGGCGAAACTTGGCCGAAACCCTTGGCATACATTTAGAAGGCATCTTCACGAACACACCTGCCTCGCCTCACAGTGGAGAAGCGCTTGCAGCGAGCGCACCATCGATTTAAAGCAATGATTACGGGATCAAAATCGGGGCGCTTGTGCAGGGTCTGCACACGGTCGTCTACGTCAACATCGCTCCTGATCGCTGATTGGCTGAGTGATTACGTCATGTACTTGTTTTAACGTTAAAACAAACTAGGGCATAGAAACGAGGGAGGTTTTTAAGGAACCCGAACCCTACTTGTCGCAATCCTCTTCGCCTACTCTTTCTCATCTCCTTTTCCAGTACCCTTATATAAGGTTTCCAGTACTCTTATCTATTCTCAAAATTTATTTATATAAATACTTCCAACACCGAGAGCAGTAGGCAAAGGCGGTAGTGAAGCTGCGTCGCATCATCACATTCCCCAGTCTTCCTGATACATACAACAACTTCATTCTTCTCTTTAGATCCACGTTAATCATGTGGTTCATTGGCTGGCCGTTAGGTCTGCTGCTCTCCGCCATCTCCAGTATCTTCGGTATCACAGGGAAGCTATTGCTCAAGTTGGCGCACAATGAACGGGAGAAGGAAGAAGCAGCAGTGGCTCAACAAGAGCTTCGTAAGAGCCACGGGACTGTACCTGGCCCTACGGTGGTGAAGACGAATATGGGCTGCACGTACTTCTACTGCGGACTCTTCTCGATGCTGGTGATGAATCCTGCACTGGGAGCTCTCGCCTATTGCTTCGCTACACAGTCATTACTGGCACCAATGGCAGGTTTAACGATCGGCTGGAACACTTTATTCGGACCGATCTTACTGCCTCACGAACGTCTTACAACCAACGACTTTGTCGGAGCAGTGCTGATCTTCACGGGTTGCGTACTGGTTGGAGTCTCTGGGACGCATGAGAGCCCGCCGCTACCTGTGGAGCTGCTTGGAGCGAGGTTCAAATCGTTCTCCTTCATTCTCTACTGCGTGGTGCTGTTAGCAGTGCTGAGCTTCTTGATTCATCATGCCAAGCACGCGCTACACTTCACTACTACGACGCGACGTGCTGGAGTGGAAAGCTCTCCTGTTTCTAGTCCGGAACAGCTTCCGATGATCGCGCGTGTAAGTTTGAGTGTATTCGCCGGCGTTATGAGCGGCCAACTGTTCTTCCTGGCTGCGGTGATGAGGATCGTTCACGATGACGGAGCGAGTCGTATCTGGTCGTTCCCGTTGACTTACGTGTGTATCGTTGGTGCCGTCGGAACGGCTTTATTCGGTTTGTATTTACTGAACGAAGCACTTGCTGTTGAAGATGCAGTGGTGGTCATTTACCTCTACGAGGCGAGTTACATCATGGCTGGCGCGATCTCGGGCCTCTGCTTCTTCCGAGACATGAAGCACTTGGCTACTTGGCATTACGTGCTTTACTCTCTCAGTCTCGCGCTGATTCTGCTGGGGATCTACATCGTTGCGAAGCGATCGTTACCGAAAGTACCGGAAGATGAGCAGTATTTGCTGCCTCTGTTAGCCCCACCTTCGGCGGAGGATGCGTCAGTTGAGAGGATCTTCCAACAGGCTTCGTACTACGCTCGCAGAGCTTCATATTCCGGTCCGTCAATGCTACACGCTATCCGTCTTGGAAGTGATGACACAGACACACCTGAACGACGCAAGTCAATGCCATTTACTTCAAGTAAGTGAGCACTGCCGACACTAATTTGTTTGTAGCTTAGAAGACAAGTTACGTTACTAAAGATCTTTATCCATTTTGTTGCAATCTTAGAATGTCCCGTCACATATTATCAGTTGTAGACGAAGAAGCTTTTTCACAATGATATTTGAAGAGCTTCGTTCGCTTCTCACAGCAATTAAATAACATTTTCAACGCTAGAACTTCACAGGTCAGTGCTGAATGTGACTGTAGCCCAGAGCGCGGAGCTCCCACTACCACCTTTGTCCTCCATCTCCACTGTCTGCCTCGCCACGACGTACAAATAATACTTGACGAACACAATCGACGTGAAGAGCAGCGCGTGAGAACCATCCAGCACTCCTCCAAACCCTGGCATCAGTCGACCACTCCACCTCACACCTGCCGCTTTCTTCAGTAGCGAGATAATCAGACGACCAAATCTCGCCATGAGCACACTGCCAATTGAAAAGAGAACTTTAGGAACTACACCACCGGGTACATCCAACACAGCGCCACCAAAGACCAGCACAACACTGCCCGCTGCAATAGCACACAATGAAGCTTCGACATCCAACGTCACGATAATACGAGGAGGTAAGATCCGCATGTGAGGGAGTTGGAAACGAAACATAATTGCTTCACAGACGTAGCCAGCGAACTGCGCCACCCACATGGCACTGAGCATTCCAAGCCAAATAGTGGCCCACGTCGCGTTGCCGTCGCTCGGATCCACCATTGATACCAGAAGTCCCAGTGCTCCAGCAACATAAGCGTAGCCCAGTAAGTCCAGAGTCACAGCGACAATGAGATTGGCGGGCCCTCGGGCTGAGAGAGCGTGTATCAGCATCACAGCCATCGCACCTAAGACGAAGACCTGCATGGACGTAACTGGAGCCGCGATGCAGTCCCGTGCAGCTGATAATGGACAGTTGAAAGCGTTCAGTAGTAACACTTCAAAAGCGGTCTTCTGTACTACCAGGGAGAGTGCACGAGACCAGGTAGGGCAACTCACAGCACACAGAGAAGCCACGAAGTTGACCACCCAGAAGTAATAAGGAGCTGACGCGATATCTCGAGGCGTACTGGCCACTGGGAACGGAATCAAAGGAAGCGCCGTCGTAGCAACTACCGACCAGCAGATAGTGAAACAAATCGCTACGATGACTCGAGCCAGCCACAGATTCCCACAGAAGAGTAAGTTCGCCGCACCAAGCAATACACCACGAGACGTCTGCAGTTCAAGGAGATACACTGGAGGCTGAGCTTTAGGTCGCATCGTGGCCTCAGCTTCAGCCACCGGATCAGCGAAAGTGTCCCGATCGTTCGTAGTTAAGAAGCTCATGTTGTCCTCTGACCCCAGAATTGTATCGGTCGGGAAGGATGTAGTCGACTGTGTCAAGCCTGAAGACAAGAACGAGTTCTTGAAGCGTCTGTCACCTCCGTCCTGGTATCCGCAGACGACCGACGCGTTACTGCGGGTACTTTCACCAATAGCGTCTCCAATGTCTGTCGGACCTTCGTTCCCTTCATACCATTGGTACGTACCAAGCAATTGCTTGTGGATACGGAAGGACAACCACGCGTGTTCGTAGCTGCAGAAGCACAGCAGGATCGTAGTCAAAATTGCAGCAGCCAGAACCGGCCAGAAGATCAAGCCACACACCACAAGAGGCACGAGCGCTACTCCAGTGCACAAGCGTAGGAACCAATTCGGATACGCATGACCACAGTACGACCAGCTACCGAAGATGCTCTGCTTCCGTGATCTCGAGCGAACTCGAGTTTGAACTGTTTGATGTTGGAATTGCCTTTGACAATCGTTCCTTTGATCGTCGTATGGCTCTTCGTCCTCGTCATCGTCTTCTTGGATATCAAGCGTCTGTACTCGACTGGTACGAGTGGGCGAGATTGTGTTGAAAGGGTCTTGAGACCTGGCGGATCCTGCGGGCAGCGCTCCTCTCGCTCGAACGCTCCGTTTGGCAGTATCCACAGCCTTCTTGTACCTTGAATTGGTGAAATTGATATGTCCGCGATCATCTAACGTCGGGATCCGCTCCACTCGCTCATCTTCCTGAAAATCCCCTTCCATGATTGGGTCCGTGTTTCGAAAGTCTGCTGTTGCAACAACTCTGCTTTTCTCTCCTGCCTTGCGTCTTGAGTGAGATCTAGAACTCGAGGTAGCTGCACGGGATCTCCTGGATGAATGCGACCTGGTGCTGGTACTAACCGTAGAAGCAGTGGATCTCGCCGTTGTGTGCGTGGTGGTTGTTCGCACATTATCCTCCTCGATGTCGAACAAAACAGTCCGGTTATCCGACCGGGTGGAAATGGAACGCGAGGTGGCCATCTCTCACGTCGATAGATACACAGCTAAAAGGTTGGAAGTCTCCGTTTAACGTCGGAGTCGAGCGAGGAGCTCCGATAGCCGAGTGCCGTGCCTGGCTCCTCAACACCACACCCACAAGTCGATTTTTCAAGTGTGTGGGTCTGTCCAAGAGTTGAGCTCCACAGCGGTGCAAAAGGCGACGAAAACGAGAAAGGGAAAAGACTGGAAGAGCGGGGAAGAGCGGCGAGGAAGGGAGAGCACGAAGCGCAGGAAACACATGGCCCAAAGTGCAGCATTGCAGAGTCTGGCTTGGTGGAGTAGGGGACGACATTACGAACAGCCAATCAGAACGCATAAAACAGTAGTTCAGCAGATTAACCGGACGATTCAACAGTATCCGGACAACTTCAACATACAAAAACAGCAACAACTTCTTGTCTTAGCAAGCCTCACAGAGCGACTCTGGGCAGTACCCAGCGTCGCAGTTGACCTCACACCAGTTGTCGTACTTCTCGTTACCGGTGTTGCCACGATAAGAGCACGTTCTGGAGGATGAAGTCGAGACATTCCATGGCGCCACCGTTCCTGGGATTGTGTCACCGCTGGAGCTCGAATTCGTCGAGTTAGGATGGGGCGCCTTCGTCGTTGGCTTGTTGGTAGCACCGCCAGATCCTTCCACATTGACGCAATTGTCAAAGATCTCCCATGGGTCGTTGTGTGTCGCCAACCAGACCCAACGGATCTGGCATTGACTTCCAGTACACTGCGAGTAGTCCAAGGGGATGGTCTTGTCCGCGTAGGTAGTCCAGCAGTCGGTTGCATTCGATATCAAAGTGTCGTCGAGCCAAAGCTCACATGGTCCAATGTGCACCGCGGAGATGTCGAAGGTGACAACTCCACTGGATGGTGCCGATACTGCAGCGGCGTTGGCGTCGGTGCTACCACAGGTAGAACCTGCACCATCAGCGAGAGCCTTGATACTTCCTATGCCCGTGTAGGGCCCTGGAGTGCCGCTCTTGAAAGCCGAAGGTGCGTTCTTGTTGTAGATGTCCGAGAATGTGGGCATAGGGTCGCTAATCGATCCATGAGCAAACGCGAAGGCTGGCAGCGTTGCTGCGAGTATGAAAGGAGTCAAGGAGAAACTGATCATGGTGCTTTCGAGTTGGTGATCACAACGGAATTTTGACAATGAACGTCCGAATACTGGGGATCATAGTAACCAACATGGCTTGATAGAAGGCGTGCTGAAATGCATGGATCACCAGAACCACAACGAGAGGATAATAAATGTGCTGGTCGCTTTCTGCTGTTCATCATCGCACTACCAAGTAACGGAGTAAAGTTCTCAAGCCACGATAGTTAGTCTTCTATCACTCTGTACTCTACTACTACAGCTCTACAGTACTCGGATATAAGATTTGGTACAACAAGGTTGCACCTGCATCGACTAGAGGAACAGGTTTCTTCTGGTACAGATGGCTTCACGCTTTGCCGACTCGTCCACATCTTTGTAGTCGCCCGCTGCTCGTTTCACCCAGCATGTAAGGCTTGGTCCATGGTCTGAGGTGTTCACGCTCGGAGCAACCAGAACGTGGAGAAGTGAGGCGCTCACTTAAACCAGTCGAGGGCAGTCTGTAGGCTGTAGACTGCAGCAGCTGCGGACAAGAGTACCAACAAAGACCACTCTAGTCTCTGCGCTTGTGGGCGCCTGTTGTTTTCTACGAAGGTATCGCGTTATCAAGCGCCACATATTGTATACAGTTGGGACGGTACCAAGTGTCTTTGAAACCTGGTGGAGATTCCGGATACTTTGCCTTTGTAACATTCTTGAAGGCTGATAATCAACTGCATGCGGTCTTGTCTTGGATAGCGATTGCCTTGTAGCCACCGAAAACTCGTAGGGAACGGTGATCAGGAATGACGAACCCAGTCGCAACACGTTCCATGCCGAACCACTCCTCACAATGGCAATGTGCCACATTTTGATAAGTCATCAGAGATGAAGAGGACAGGCAGGTAGTGTCGGTGTCTTCTACACCTGCGACTTTACTTCCTAAATATGCGAGAACCACCACTGCTGCACGGTACCATCGTGGGCAACGGCGTTGTTATGCTATTAACGCCTGCGTATCAACCTTCACCTGATACTGGTGGCTTCGCGTTATGGGGGGAAGCTTCCCCGTCGATTCATCCTTCAAGCTCGATCCTCCGACGTTTAACAAGTGGAATTTGGCGATCTCCAACACTTCACCTTGCGTCTATTACGGTGACTCCATCTACACAGCGCCTCGTATCTGGAATTGTACTTGTTCCAGCTATCATGAGCTCCATTTGGTATGCTCCTAGGGAAGCTATTCTTCTACTGGTTTCCATCGCAACGACAGTCGCATCCTACGAGTTCGCGTGGCTTTCCTTTCGCATTGTTAAACGTGTTGAGAAGCTCTTTCAATACTACGAAGGACAGCCTGGCCCAGTTATTCAGAGTCAACAATCAATTCATTTATCGCAAGCGAGCAACACTGGAAGTGATGAAGAAGAATCAACTTTTGAACCGGCAGTTGTGGTTACGGATCAATGTGTCGTGACTCCGTTAGCTCGAATACTCTTTTACGAAGGGAATCAATGGCTTGCAGCACTGGTACTTGCCTTACCAACGTCAATGGTTCTTGTCGGTATTGATGGTAGAGTACTGAACCACGTACGACCGGATCAACCTTTGGATACTTTCGTGTGGGCGTATCTCATCCCAACGAGATATCTGACTGCTCTTTGTGGATGGTTCGCTCCGAATTGGCAATGGATGGTGCTTATCTTGTGGCAGTCGCAGGTCTTCAGTGTTATGGCGATGTTAGTCCAGTCGTGCCCGGTTGCAATTTTCAGCTGTGGAGATAGTTATCTCTTCACTGTTTTCGTTGTTGGATGCTTTGGGATACTTCTCTTCTGTACAATTATCGGACAGCGGATGTTGGTTGTACAAGCAGCGCTGGCTGTTACGGGGTTCTTGCTCGTTCACGGTCTTGGACTTACACTGGTTAGCTTACTTGATCTGGACGATCTTGAACGCTCTCGAGTCACTACTACACTGCTGCTTACTATTTTTTGGGCTGCCCAGATAAGTTCTTACACTTGGAAGAGACTTGCAGCTCCTTGGTGGGGACAATCAACGCCATTGTGCAGTCAAGTGTCATCTCGATTCGACTTGGAGAGTCTACTAGTCGCTATCGGAGTTGGGGTTTGTATCGCAGTCTTCACCTTACACTTTAATTCCTTACCAGGTGATAACACGGGGGTTTACTCGTTACTAGCTGCTGTCGGAGTCATTTTGATGCACGTCGGGGAACTCGTCATTGAACTGTTGGGTCGAGCTGCTGGAATTCAGTACACGGGAACGAGTTTGCCTGGGAAACGTGGCTTTCTTGAGCGAATAACTGTTTTAGTATTCGCTGTTGTTGTTTTCTTACCGTATCTAGCAGCGCAGTCAATAGACTAGAAAGAGTAGGAAGATTGCAGTATTTGGAATAGAATAATTACCTTCTTCTCCTCCGCTCTTTCAGTATCGTGTAATGTCCCTTGTCACGCCTCAAACAGTGCGTATTTTGCATCTGCAAGACCCTTTGAGATGACAGGAATTGCGTTGGAAACGGCCTCTTGTATCTTCTCACGATACCTCAGTGCTCCTGCCGCCGCGACAGCTAAAGCGATGGCAGTTCCACCGATCACAACGTAGCAACTGGAGTCGTCGTCTTGTTCCGCATCATGCGTCTGTGACCCAGTAAATCCCGTCGATAACGTCGACAGCGCGTCATTTTCATGCTGTACAGCCCCCCTCGACCAGTTTGATGCTACAGGATCCACTGAAGCATGCTCAACAGTCTTGCTAGCCTCTTTAGCAGCCAAATGAGCCGCTTGAATCTTTTGCAGCAGTAGCTACACAAAAAGAACAACCAAAATGTCGTCAGATCTCTCCAAAGTCACAATAACTTTTCCTCTCTTACCAACTTTGCAGCATCATCCAGTACAGAATCCGCAGTCACGGATCTTCTTGCAGCATCGATCCCTTCGTCCACCAATAGCAACTGCAACGCCAACATCTCTGCGGCCTTGGCATATTGCTCAGCACTGTAGCTCTTTTCACCATACGAGCTGAGCAGCTCTTTCAGCGCTTGTGTAGCCATTGGTCGGCGGTTCATAGCCACTAGAAAGTTGCTCCATTGGATAGCGACGCCACTTGGAAGTGGTTTAAATGCCTGAATGATGGTCATCGCTGTCTCCACTTCATCGTCCAGATCCAGTTCAAACACTGCCTGAAGGTACACGGATAATACTCGCTCTCTAGAGTCACAGAACATATAACCAGTTAAATCAGCACTAATAACGTAAGTGCAGGCAAAAATGGCTTACTCGTCAATGGTTATGATCGCTGCTTCCTGTCGAATCTATACGAGGTATTCGTATTAGTTTTAGCCATTGTAGGATGTTTTAGCAATTAGAACCTGAAGGATTCGCGCAGCGAGCATGTTGCGGCTCTCATTGAGCGCCTGCGTCCATTCTCCGCGCAGTAAGGCGTCTTCTACAGCGTCGGGGGCGAATAGGGATGGCATCGTTGAAAGCGCAATGACGTTGACGTTGACGTTCTGTGTGAATGACCTGCTATATTACATAAACCTATCGTATAGTATAGTCACAACTTTATTACAAAACTAGTCTTACATGTTCAAACAGATTACATGTACGGTACATAGTGTAAGGTTGATGTACCACCCTTAGTCAAGCAACGGAAGCATACCATTTAGAAAGAAGTGAACAATACCAGGGTAATCTACAAAATTACGCCAACCCTGCTGCAGCTCACAATGCTGTAAGTAAGATGTTGGAATCCAGTTGATGGGATTGTCTACCACTTATAGTGGCTGGATCAGAGAAGCGACGCTGCCAAATGTGCGACAAGGGCAGAAGCTTCTCCAGAGTTTATGTAGCACAGAGTTTCTAGTTAGTCTCAGTTGAGAAAGTACCCAGCAACCCTGGAGGCTACGGAAGAATTTGGATCGGATCTGTGCTACTTGGTCTTCAGTGGTGTTGTTCTACTAGTATTGCAACATAGGAGACACCATTCGGTAGACAATCTAAGGATCTACCTTGTTGTGGTGCAGTAAACAAATTCTGTAGAGCTATCGCGCGCTTGAAAAACAGTGACACATTTTAAAAAGCTCTACGGACTTTGCAGATTATAAAACCCATGACATCAATCCCCGAACACCTTTGAAAAAAGCGTCTAGGATTTGGATTGAGATCTTACAGTATTTACGAAGCTTCTGTTGCTTTGACACGGTAAATTATAGCTCCTCTGTTGCGCATAATCACCGCCGTGTAATCGCGTTGTCGTTGTACTAACGAGAGTCGTACTGTACTGTATAACATTTGTGCATCCGGACACTCCAAAATTACATACAGGCGCGTAACACCTTACTCAAGTTTTGTTCCATTCAAAAATGCCGAACATGCATTACTGCTCGTCTACTGTCTCAGAAGTAAGGCGCTCCACGAAATCCTACGAATCGCTGACAGTATCCTCGACTGCAAGAAACTCTCAAGTTGTTCAACAATATTATTCTCGGTGTCGACGGAGCAGTGTCTCCACTGAATCCGATTGTAACAACCAAAGCACCAAGTAGCTTCCATGCTGATATTGATCATTGAGCTGCATTGAGATCGTAGTTGAAAACATGTTGTTGATGCACTGGCAGCGTAGTCTTTAAGTTGCTGAGACAGAAATTTTACCCATCGTTTCCTTATACGTTGTTTTAGAGACCCGAATCACGCAATATCCGCAGGTTGACACACGGATGCCAACCCTGGTGGAACCCCCACAATATGCACGTTTAGTAAGTTGGCATGCTTCTCCACATCGTCCGTCCAGTGTGCAGAAAAATCGTCCAGATGAGAAGCACAGGTTCATCGTCAGTTCGATTAACAAAGTTATAGTCTTAAAAAGGAACCGGAATCTCGGAATTCCACCTGCCAGAACTGTTCTCATAAATTTGGACTCCATGCGCAGCCTGAGAAACTTCCATTTTACGCCACAGTTTACCCCAAACCCGTGCTGCGCGATGTAGTTGAAAGTTGCCCTTTCAGGTATCTTTGAAGGCTCCCTTTTATTACAAAGAAAGTCGTACTGGTTCCCGGTGGAGTCCGCAAGAAACATGCCAGTCATCCTCTCTTTATCTTTACCACCGCAACGGGCCTAAATCGTCTTTTTGACTTTTTTTTATTGATCGTTATCTTTGACAAGAACACGAATCAAAAAAATGCCGCTTTGATCGGCGTTGTAGATTTTGCTGACCCCCAACTCCTGTTTAATTTGATTTACCTCCTGTCAGAAATCACGAGATTCTCTCTCCACATCAAGAGGTGGTTTTTGACCTTGACGTGTCTATGCCCTTGACGCGAGTCTATGTCGTGGTAGAAACCCTTTTTGCCAGCTCCATATTCCTTCAAACATCCCGGGGGAACTCCTTCTTGTGCAAGTTCCTGCACCTGTAGCTGTAGCATCAAACGCGACACAGGGAAATCACCCACTCCACCAACCCCTCTTCCCCCGATTTCGATAACGTTGTTGCTGTCCCGATCTTCCTGTACGACTTCTGTTGAGGTTTCGGCCCGTCCACTGAACCGCCTCTATTTTGTGTTCTCTATAAACTAATAATGTAGAGACACAGCACTTTTGACTCTAATGAATAATGTACTAAAATGTCTGTAACATTGGTACGATGAATGTAGCGGCAATTCTATACTTCATTGCTGAATGCCGCATACTATCTCTTTGTGAGTAACCAGCTACTTTCTTAAACACTATATCTCACCTCTTCTTTTCTCCTCACTACCCTGACTTCCTTCTATCTACGCCCAAGTTCCCCGCAACAACTTCAAAGTGGCGGTGGTTAAAGAAGCTATCATGGCCTCAATGTGAGCTCGATTCTTCTCCCATTCACCGACTCGCTTCCTCTTTGTATCATGTTTGAGATGGACCGAGGTAGAACTTGTCCAACGTTAATTGCATGTTGTCAGTAACTTTGAAAAAGGATCTGCAGCGCAAAGACCATAAAATGAATGTCCTGGCTAATTCAATCTTCACTTTATTTCTTAATAATAGAATATTTAAAATTTGAAACATATTTGGATAAACAAAGTTTATTCATCGGCTTGCGTCGCAACACGAGAAAGATTATCAAAATCGTCCTCTAGGCTAAACTGCCCCACACTCGTGCTAATCAGATTTGACTGAAACATAGCTTCAATCACGTCTTCATCCCGATCCAACGCACCAGCTTCAGCTCCACCGTCATAGATAGGACAGTGGCCACCCCATTAGATATTACCTTCTTTTTGCTAGCCCCATGAGGTTTTTCACATGCAGAGGCGATCTTGTCAAGTGAACATCGCCACTTGTAGATAAGAATGCGGCGGCCGTTGCGTTGCTTTTCTGGAAGCGTAGGATAGAACTTGCTTATTGCTGCTTCAATTGTGCTGTACAGGTCGAGGTGTCCCAAGACCTTCAACTTGTGGGCGGTAGTAAATGCTGTGATGACGTTCTTCTTGACCACGCAGCCATTTCCGCCTGGCAATCAAGACCATCCTTGTGCTCGCTTACTCTCTATTTGTAGCTTTATGGAGTGAAGAAGTTACTGGCTACGGGTGATGTATTTCATAACTAAGGATGCACGACTGACTTTCCTGCCTGAATGGTGATTGGTCAGAATGTACTGTATCCCTTAACAAATAGTATCCCTTAACAAGCTTGGCCAGCTGTGCCTTAGCTTTCGCTAAAATTTTGGCTTGTTTAGCTTCTACTTTCGCAACTCTCTGTGCCTCCTCAGCCTCTGTCTTGGCAATACGTTTGACTTCCCTGGCTTCCGCTTTAGCGGTAGCATATTCTGCGCGTTGTATCCCTGCTTAAACTTTACCCCGTTCTTTCAACTCATCCGCTGCAAGCTCAGTTTCTTTTTTGTCCTATCTTTCTTTCGCCCTGACGACTTTGGCTTAAGCTTTGGTTCGCTTGACCTGCGTTTTCGCAAGCTTTTCAGATTTTTTTCCGAACATGATACTCGTAACTCTCGTCGCTAGTCATCAAGCACGCCCCGCTGACCATTTGGGCGTCAACACCTTTGTTTGGCTTTCGTTATCACTCGTTCTCCAATCCGCCAGTGGTTAATGGACTCGACCATTACTTGATCAACGCCATTGCCTCCACGAACTATCTTTCTTGAGGTTCTGTACGATATCATTATGGTTGTTGGCTTGAGGAGAATAGTCCCTTTTTTCGTTTGGTGGTTTGTTTCCTATCAGAGCAACCGTCATTTTGTCACGATTCAGGAGGTAAATTGCTGTCTTCTCGAAACCATCGACGAAATTCACATGTGTCAAAGCACTTTGACATGCTGGAGCTGCTACATGCACGCTATTAATCTCGTCAACCATGACCTTTGTCGTCTTGTGGTACGTAGCTATTTGAGTGTCTAGAGCTCGTTTGAAGTAGTTTTAAATGCGAACACCCAGAGGCTGTAAGAACTGCGACGTATGAGCAGGCAATACAAACAGTACGATTTCATTTTCTCGCACACAAGCCAGAGTGCGAACTGAGAAGTGCGCTTTGTACCTGGCCATGATAATCAACACAGAAGTTGTGTGAAGTTTGTTGAAACCAATCTCTACTGAGAACGGAACCAAACATGCCCCCTCCTCTCTTCCTCCAAAGGGCTGGTAGTATGCGGTGGCATGGCGATATGGAGTCGTTGTGGTGGTGAAGGAAGAGACGGAGGAGATCTCGGTGGGATCTCCTGGTTTGAAGGGGGGGGCAGTAATTCATTGTCGCTGCACTGTCAACATTAGAAGCCTGGGCAGCCTCTTCCACGATATTGGGTGCTTGAGGTGTGATGGGAAAAGGGATCGAGAAACAACAACAAAAACATGCACGCTCTCCGTGGGTCCCGTGGCTTCAGGCTCTAAAACGAAGGCAAGGCCTTCCGCGCCCTTCGGGTCGGCACCAACGCGAATATACCGGTAGGGATAATCTGGACTTCTGGCACGGCCTCCTCTGCTGTCCATCCGGCTGCTTTCAGTTCCTTCCAGACTGAACAGAAGTCGCCTCAAAGAGTATACGTATGACGAGAGCAGCTAGTGTAAACTAGAAAAGAGTAAATACATATCACTTCTACGTTTTCTTTGGAAGCGACGCATAACAAATAATTCTTCAGCTGGTACGTCACAGACTAGCATGGAAGAACCTGGCGAAAAATAGTACCACTTCCCACCGATAGTGTAATGAGTCTACTTAGACCCACTAGGTGGCGTACACGTGCGCTTACGTGTATGAGGAAGCGTGCAATTAAGATAGACTTAATTAAAATAAACTTATTCCAATAAGTTTAATTAAATCAAATATAAACAATTAAAACTGCAAAATACCGTAAAAATGAGAACTGTTATTGAATTTGGCACGAAGCCAATTATGGAACCTCCTAAAACTGCTTAATCTATTTCTGAAGGATCTGCCATCGTGTGGTTGGCAGATCTCTGCTTCCGTGTAGAGCATTGATTGGTAGAAATCCGTTACTTTCTACCAATAACATGCACAAATGCACGCGAACCACTCAATGATGTGGCTCGCCCATGTAGCCATTGGTGTGTACAGCACACCGAGGTCTGAGGTCCATTTCTAACCTCTAACAGTTTTCCTAACTGTTAGAGTTACAAGTGGTGTAGCCACTTGTACGTGTAACCCCGTTACAGATAGGATGCCGATTGCTGTCTACTCTCCATTACCACCTATGACAGAGCATGAACAGCGATTGGTGCAGGAAACGACTACGCGAACGGCGGTTATCCAAGGGACTGAGACGGGGCGTCAAGTAGAAGCCCTAAATTCGAATACAGATACAGCACACCAACGGAATGACGAGCAGATTAGCCAGGTGTAGCACCAGCAAGACCGACATGCTGAGTAACCCAACTACAGGCGCAAAATGATAGCCAGTCGACGTAGATAGTCAGCACGCATGCATGTCGCGATGGTGGCATAGGGCCCCTTATCGATAATTATCCACCGCTTCGCAGCACCAGACAATGAACCATTCAATATCGTCAAAGGCTGATGCTCTTGCTCGCTCATTAAAAGATCTAGTAGCGTCATCACGTGCAATTTGCGTGATTGCGGCCTCGATGCTCGACGCTTGCATCAGTGTACACAGGGAGCTGCTTCACAAGACCTAGATGTGCTCACAGAAGCGTGTTCTGCAAAGCTTTCTTGCAACGGTCCAAACAGGCAACTTCAGTGTCACCACGCCCTACTTCAGATAGTTTTACTGATCAAGCTTTTTTTGCGGCTACCAGCTCCTTCTTACGCTTTCCATCGTCTTCACGACATGATTAATCAATTTATTGAAAGCAGGTCGCTCTGAGCGACCTTAACCAAAAGCAAACGTAAAGCATTTTGGATGCATCTGAATTTATTAATTTGACTTGATTAAACTATGTTAAAATGATTACGAATCGTACTGTTATCGCTATGTTATAAACAAAAAGGGACATAATCAGTTTAACTACAGCAAAAGGACGCTCACTGCGAACTTTTAGAGGCCTAATCTAGACTGACTTCGCCAAAAGTATCTAGTGGCGCAGTCAGCGCACTTGTATCACAAAAGCGTAAAAACCATCAGTGAATATTAGCCGTGAGGTAGAATGCACATAAGCAACACTGTTTATACTTCCCAGTAGCTTCTGCGTCGGTGTGGTTTCTAGTTTTCTGTAAGAATAGAGTAAGTTTTTGGTAAAGCAAAGCCATGGTAATTTGTCAGATCCTTTGAAGAAATCTATGAAAGTACCAGGACGAACCGCGAAATTGCTCAAAAGCTGTCTCCAAAATCGGCATTGACCACACCACCGACTCAACACAGGCATTTGGACCTCGTACGTCTACTATCATGCAATGATCATCAGTGTCCCGTTTGGTTACCACGTGAGGGGATGGGCACCACTTGCTTTGCGGGTTCTGGTAATACAGGTCTGCTGTAATTGACGCGTTGATATGTCAGTTTAGGACAGCTCGATGCACTGGCGAATAACGATGAGCTTTACATTTGACAGGAATTCCTAAATGCTTGAGCTACACCTCCATTGGAGGCATTTCGACTGTCAGGTCACAACCGATGATGATACGAAAGACGTCAATGACCTGCAACAAAACCTTCTCCAAATCACTCTAATATTCTTCAGACGCGCCAAATTGCATTGTTTCACCTAGGTTTTCAAGTAGAAGTGCTCTTAGTTCCTTCTCTCAGTCTTTACATCTTTTCCGAAATGAGGAAAACACGCACGAGCTCCACCATCCCCCAGCGAGCGTTTTGCTTCAGCAACTACGGGAGGACCAGCTGCTGCAATATATGTAAAATCGTTAGCTACTCCACGGACAGGTCGGTCGTCGACCTCGGACTTATCCGATTCAGCACACAGTTGCTGCGCAGACTCAAGTAGGTTTCACGATTATAACCCAAAAGCTTCATTATCCACCATGATAGCAGTAGGTCACCGATGCCTGGCAGTAAGTTATGTTCTGTCACCCAACAGATCACGTTTTGGAGTACCAATGGGCCCCCGAGAGTCAAAACCTGCAGATCGAGCTTTAATTTACCATTGATAGGTAAAGGTTTATCCCCAACATGAGTGATGTCTGCTCGTTCGGGGGGATATCTTGCTGGTTGATCCAGATCCCTTTCGCTGAGAGAAGTATTAGCAATTTTACAAGACATCTGCTGCTCAATCCATATTTATTTTCGTCTCAACATTTTCCATAACCGTACATGGTATGGCTGACGCCAATGTAGTCAACAGGTAATACGAGTTTCAAGATTTTCTTTGTTGTCTCGTAGACCTCGTTTGGTTTAGAAGGACTTGCAATGGCAGGATACTGAAACCCATCATGGGTCTGGTCGCCGCCACATAGGAAGCATTTACTCGGAGGTTAATCATCGGCCAGTTTCTCCTTGGGTTTGCTGGCCCCCTTGTGCTGTTGTTGATCATCGGAAGCGTTAGCCTTTTTCGTCACTAGAATAAGCCAACCCCCTTTACCGAGTGATTCAGTTAAGGACTAGACTAAGAGTTCAGTTTCGGGTTAAAACAATGAACCTCAAACTGCATGAAACCTTATAGTTGTACACGCAAGAACGTAGCAAGATCTGCCTTTGTGGATTTGTGGCACTACCGACTCAGTTTATTGTTCACAGCAGCTTAAACAGAGACGGACGGAACGTATCGACGAAAGTATCTGATCACTTTCTTGGGCTCAGTGTGGACAACGTCCTCCACGTTGAGCCTGTCAACAATCTCGTAAAACGGAGCCATGAGTCGAGACAGTCGCGATGCAGTATCTTGTAACTCGTCGTCTAAGCACAGTGTCTTCAGTGTCCGATAAGCGTACTATCCGGCACACTTGCCGTGAGAAGGTAATCCCGTGCATTGAACGACTCAAGACCCTTAATGTGTTATTGAAGCGGTTCATGTCAAACTCCATACGCTTTTGACACCTTTAGCACGTCCATGCCGCCACCTACTCCAGCAACGGCACCTCCCCGGGTATCCAGAGAGCTCATTCAAAAATCCCCTTCATTACTAGCTGTTTTAAATGTTGTTGGGCTACTTGTTGTGATAAAATGGTTCACGCAAAAATGTACCACTCATTCCTCATTGACTCGGATTTGTATGAAATGGTAATAACTCGAAATATGTCCGACACGGATAAGACGGGACAATTGTTTCCAACTGCAACAGACCCATGCAAGACTGTACCATACATGTCCCGGCTCGTCCACTCATACCGGTTCCAGACTAACAGAGCAAGGTTATTCAGTCCAGATAACCATCCCCTAGATTTACGGACTCGATTCCCCAATGTGATTAATACGTTGAACTGCTGTCCAGTCTGTCTGAACTAGATAAGTAGAGCTTCATGTAAATAATGTGTAGATTTTAATTTAGTAGTACATTTAGTAGTACGGTCGCTAATACTTAAAAATACCCTGGCTAGCAAATATTCCAATGTAATGAATCCGCAGGAAATGAAGCGATACAACTTTTGCCTTACCTCTCGTTCAGTGATTTCACTGGTACTAAATTATAAATTATCGGAAGTGAAAGAGCGCGCCGTCCCCCTTCTCGTCCCCGTCCCGTCGCCGTGCCGTCCCTCTGATAGTTGTGTTATCAGAAGTGTCGTCCTCTGAATAACAGCTGCTATCAGAAATGTTTTTTAGCACATATTTAACCCCAGCATTGTCATTCGCGGAAAAGACTGGAGGGGTCAAGCGCCTTGTGCGCGGCGGTGGCGATCGGCACCAGCGGGCCAGGAGGAGAGGCTGCAGCGACGAGGAGGCGATGGCTGCGTGCGCGGCGGTGCAGTCGAGCATGTAAGTCTCCATTGAGTTCGAATGTAGTTCAACGACAAGTATACTAACTCTAGAGTGTATATGTTGCCTACGTCGCTCTTCCTTTTAGACTCTCACTCAATGCGTTCAACGTTAGGTGCGACTGTGTTCTGTGATTCTCTAGTAAGCATACTGCTTGCTCATAAGTGACGTGTTGCTGTTGTGCCATCAGGATAACTCGGTCGATTATACGTTTTCTGCGGAAGAAGAATCGCTTTTCGGCTGCGTTGCTGCGCCAGCTCGAGCCAAGTTGTTCTTCAAGTTTACGCACGGCAGGGCCCCCATTTATTCCGACCTCCCACTCCTGCCACACTTGGTGCACAGTCTTGCTGGATCGGAGGAGCTTGTACGAAGCTGGGAGTGGCGAGCGACGCGGATGTGTCTCTGGCGAAGCCGCAGTACAGCCAGAACGATCTTGTGCACTGCCAGAAGCTCCCCAGTCGACGCTCAGACGGACAGACGCAGAGCCAGAGGTAATTTGGGTAAACATTTCATTTACATGCACCACTGACGTTTGAAGTTCACTGACCTTGTTATCGATGTGTGATATCACTTGCTGGTGCTGTTGTTTCAGATGGTCCATCAAGTCTGGCACCATTTCATGCAATTGCTTCACTTGCGGTGACTGATCGTTAAGCATTTTGGTTTTCAATTCCGCGGCGAATGCTTCATAGCCGCTGGAGCTGAACAGAGAGTGCGACCAGACTTTGTGAGCAGGATGAAGCTCGCGCAGTAGCACAGAATCTTGCAAGAGGACAATCCGAAGGTACAGTAACAAGTTAAGAAACCCCCCTGTGGCAACGTGTGGTGCTGATTGTTGGTTGTAGGCTGTCATGTAATTTTCCACAAAAGGAAATACTTCGCGCTGAAGGCTATCGGGCGGAGTGAGTGCCGCGCGCTCCAAGAAAAACGAGCGGCGGTCAGGAGAAAACCCAGCCAACGAACGCATTGCTTCCCGAGGCAGTGCAGTAAGGTAACACCCCTCCATTGCTGTTGCATTCCACCTGCCTAAACGTCTAATTTGAGATTCTGTCGCCCCTGCCAGCTCAGCCATTCTGGACCCGGATCCTCGCGCCGCATGGGTCTTTGCTTTGGAGTGCAAGCCCAGGGCGGAGAATGCCTTCACGGTTGCGTCGTAATGAGCCCGGTAAGACAGTGCTTTGTTTGTTTCTTTTCCTGACTTGAGCACCTTAATGTCATACCATTTTTGCGCGATCAGAAAGTCAGGAATCGCTTCCATTTGCACACACCATCGATAGAAAAAATACAAAGCGAGAGCTCCAATCGGACAAATCTCGACGTTGTAGTGTCGAATGCAAGAGCCGAACTCGCGGCGGCCAAATTGATTCGTTTTACCCTGCTCCATAATCATCACGAGCGCTCTGCATTCTGTGAAGCCCTCGTGTTCCAACTCCACACTGAAAAGATCAGGTAATTCCATGTTACGCGCAGACTCGCCTCGCAGAAGGCAAGCATGACACAAGAAATGGCTGAGGCGATTTCGTAAGTCTCCACCCGTATTCAAGTTCATGTAGTAGCGAGAGATAGCCACGAGTTCGTTAGTAGTGCAGTAACCATCTAGAAGAGACCCAATACCGCGATCAACGTACTCACGCTTATTCTTTTCGTGCTTCTCGCGCTTCAACGAAGTCAGCAGAGCCTTAATGAGGCTGTTGCGGGGGTGCGGGTGTGAGTTTGCCCCCCTGCTGTGCTGGTCGTTGTACAAATCGGACAGAGCGTTTACATACATTTCAACTGTAGCTACGCTGACTCTCCGCGTAGAGCTTTTGACACGAACTTGGCGATCTACGACTTCCTCTTGAAGAAAAAGATGCATCTTGGATGCTGTGACCTGGTAGCGTGTAGTTTCGTGGAAGCCTTTGCGGTCGCACCAAGCCTTGAACTCCTTCTGTTTTGGCGCGTACGCGCGGGTAGTATTTGCCGGACGGGCAGCTCGACAGCGATCTAGAGTTGTGTTCGCGCTTTCCTCCAGCTCCACTAGTAGAGATGGCGACTCCATGGCAGCTGCAAAATTGAATGACTTTTTGACAAAATGCTATCTACGATCTGCTTCCGTGACGGAGGGACGTCGTCCTCCAAATTATAGAGCGCTCAAATGTAGACACACCTACCCCTAAGGAGATAACCACTCAGTATCGATACCGTCGGCATCGCGGCGATATACTTAGAGCTTATTGGATCGTAGATATGCGCTTCCTTTAAGGACGACCGGATCATAATCTGGAACAATGGTTATTGGTAAGAATATGAATGGATTCGCTACGAAAGGATCGCAAAAAGTATTTAGACTTGACCAGTATTCACAGTAATGAAACCATTCAGAACAATTCCCAATATCGAAAGATCCACAACGTCACGTTACCATCACTGTTTAACACTGATTAGCTCCTGTGTCGTGCTCATTGTCTGATTGACTGCCGAAGGGCATATTGAGCGGCGATACTTTTGTCCTAAGAGGGTTGTCGCGGTACCCCGTCAGACAATGAACGGTACGCGCCTGTTTACAATCTAGTTTGTAGTTGAGCTGAATTTACTCATTTCTTCATTGTTGTTTAAACTATTCCAGCCCACCACCGTAGCTTAATGGAAAAGCTCCCGAAGTGGTGATGGAGGTCCGATTCCTCCCGGTGGTTATTTATTTGTTTGTAGGTTTTTAACGGGCGTTGGAAGGTGGCGCCTTTTCGAGTTGTAGCGAGTGAAACACCCAGAGTTCAAGGCTCATCGATCTTCCGTCTACATGTGTCCATTCGACAACTTGTGCTCTAATTGAACATCCAGCCTTCGGCTGTGTTCAGGCCCAACTATGGCTAGACCGTCAACGCGGCCTCGGAAAGACCGTTCTAAGCGAAGTTTTTCCCCAACCAGCCGTCGAACAGTACGGGAGCGCGACGAAGGGGTGGATTTAGCTGAATCTGTTGATGTTAACTCAGAGGTCAGCCAAACACTAGCCACGGCTCCACACAATCAATTGCAACACTGCCAACCAGCTCGAGTAGACCCAGAACTCGATCCAGAAGGACTTGTGACGACTACTACCCCTACTTTGGCTCCTATGAGCTTGCAGACTGCTGTTGTAAATTCCACCGGAGGGAATACTGAACGCGAGTCAAGTGCACGGAATGGAGACACAAAGCGGTACTACCAAGGCTACGAATACACACGTGCAAACACCTCATCGGTCAAATCACGTACCGATGTAGTTTTTATAGAGCACCAAAACAATGTCCCGGATCCCTTGTTTTCTACGTGATTATGTGGTACTACGTAGAAGTATTATCACTAGAGATGCTACGGCTCCTGTGCGGTCCAATTTACGTTTTCCAAGGGCAGTTGCCTTACCCGATACAGAAGATAACGAAGCCTCTGATAGTGATTCAGACATTGTTTCTGATAACAAGGGATCTGCTGACGATAGCAACTCGGATCTCTCTGACGATGATGACCTTGGTATGTTTTACGACACTTCACTTGACTATGAAGAAGAGGAGAAATGCGATTGAACCGGTAGTATCATTGGAGCTTAACTACACAAATAATAAAGTTCATTGACTCTCTACATGACCAAGCGATTTGGTCATGTGATCTAACATGTTGGTAGCGACGTGACCCAACATGATTATGATCGCCAATATTCGTTACCCTGAAAAGGAAGTCCCCCCGGGGACTCGAACCTACGATAAGTGCATAGCTTTGTGGTACGTTGGCCAGTGGACCACCAGGGGCCCCTGTGATCTGACAAGTACCGTGCTCTATGAAGGGGGTCAAATGCCCCACTTCATTTATTAACATGCTAACTTTGTAAACCATAGTAGCCAAAGGCAATAGGCTGTGTTCGCGAAAGGGTTAATATAGAGTTAAACGAAAGGGAAAATCTTTTTCTTGATAACCAAGAATTATGTAATCGACCAAATGCAATTGTTGCGTTGATGCGATTCGACGCAGTCGAATGCCATTTCAGAGCAGCGAAAGTAAACCGAAGGTGAAAATGTAGACTGCAGCCCACAGCAGTGTTTTTTGTGCTGTCCGTGTGCATGCAGCACTTGTCTGGTCCCCAGTGCTTGCAGTTGTTGTCGTGCTTGTTCTGCACAAGTCACCGTTCCAACCGTCGTCGCAAGACGTGCACAGAGTAGCACCCGCACTAAATTGCGGGCACCACCCACTGTTACAGTGCAGCGGTAAGTCGCAGCGCTCTTGGCAAGTTAATCCCCAGTATCCATTTTCGCAAGTTGAGCAGGAGGTAGTAACACCATCCACGGAATTGCACGTGGCGTCGATACAGTGACCAAGAACGCACTGCTTCTCACAGGTTGAACCCCAGTAGCCGGCTTCACAGGACGAACAAGACACAGTAGCACCATTCCCGGGGTTACATTTCGCCTTCGTGCAGTGATTAAGATCGCATGTTTTTCCGCAGGTTGAACCCCAATAGCCTTCTTCGCACGATGAACACGAGATAATAGCGCCATCAACAGGACCGCACTTACCCTTGCTGCAGTGACCAAGATCGCACGGTGTTTCACAGGCTGAGCCCCAATATCCATCCTCGCACAACAAACACAAGGTAGAAGAACCATCCACGGGGCTACATTTGGTCTTGCTGCAGTGGCCAAGAAGAGTACACGCTTTTCCACAGGTTGGACCCCAGTAGCCATCCTTGCATGATGAACATGAGGTAGTAATACCATCCACTGGATTGCATTTGGCGATGCTACAGTTGCCAAGATCACACGCACTTCCACACGTTGCCCCCCACGATCCAATGTTGCATTGAGCGTTCATTTCCAGCCCGACAAAAGCTGAAACCGCATCTGAAAACACCTTGGTTCTTGCTCGCTGATAAATAACTTCCTGAAACTTCAAAGCTGTGGGGTAATCCTCAGCGACGGACGGCGGCACTGTGATCAGAACCGAAATTTCGCCAGTGGAAGCTGAAATGGAGTTAATCGAAAGATAGTCGGGGTCGATGTCTGTAATGTTAAGCGCCCACATCAAGACCTTCTTCAGCATTTTCTGTTTATCTGCAGATAGCGACGAAACTGTGGCTAACGCCGTCGAAAGCAGTATTTGTGCGTCGTATGCGGTTGCGATGCAGCCACTGAACAGGCTCTTTGATATGCTGATATTCGCGTTCTTCTTTGGTTCAAAGGATTTGGAGAAAAGGCTGCCAACACTAAATTCCATAGGCAGCGAGACGTTGAAGTCCTTGAAGCCGACATAAATGTTGAACTCCATGAAATGTGGCAAGTTGCAATTTCCAATGTGGGCCATAGATTTTGGTCAAGGTACCGAGACTGCAATGCTGGATAAAGTACTGGATATCTTATGCCCGTCTTCAGCATGGTGAAGATAGCGCAGCTAGTTTTAATACCAACTTTAGCGACACCAGCTATCAAAGAAATCGTTGCCGATATAGTTGGAATAGCTGAAAGTTCCGCCTCGATATCGATCCCGCTCTGCTCTAAATTGCTGATGGGTGTAGTGTTCATCTCAACGTCGAAAAACTGTTCAGAGTCAATGTATCCTGTGGTAATGCCTGTAATGTCAGTGTACGCTCCAAATTCTACGCTGGTTCCATGAGGTTTTATGTTGAGCCTTTCCAGGATATCCAGCTTCATATTGAGTTTGACTGAGATCCCATAGCCTAAGGATATGCTCGCTGATTTATCGACAATGTTCTTCGTGCTCTCAAATTTGCAGCCACTTGGAGCGAAAATCTTGACCACTTGGACTGAACCGCCGGCCAATTTCATTTCTGCAGTTGTAGAGTAGTCTGTTAGACCATTGACATCAACGTCCGCGTAGAATGACGCAAGAGACAGGCTGACAAAACAGTTCTCGCAGGTGATACGGCAACAAGTACTCGATTGGTCGTACACATTGGAGCAATCTCCACCTTGATATAAGACGTAAGATGGGTTGATAATGGTTCCGTCGCTTTCTAAATTCCAGGTTAAGCCGACCGGAGTATTCACAGTCGTATCCTTGACCGGGTTGCAGGTAAACAATGTACAACAGGTGTACCAGTCGGGGGAATACCCAGAATCACAGCTGAGGCTCAATTTGCATTTAAAGCATTTATCTGCAGATATCAATAAATCACCGACCTGGTCCCCACACTCGTTGTTACAATTAGGATTCTGCTCGTAAAATTGAATCCGACACTCCAATATATCGTACTCCCCATTACCAAGATCCACCAGGCACTCATCAGGTTCAGCCCTTCCTGCCCCGCATTCATACGTACACAATGGATCTCTTACAAAGTTGTAAGTACCCATCTCCAGACGACGATTCTTGCTTCCTTCTGCACCCGAAGCTGTAGCGTTTGAGTGGATGATATTATCAAGGTCAGTCGACTGGACATAAACCTTGCAGTTGGGATATACTTCTGTCAAATTTGCCCATGACATCTCCAACTGAAGTAGGCAACCCCCTGCGTCCGAAGTGTATGGTTCGCTGCTGCTCACCGTGTAGAAGTAGACAGGGTTATTGCTAAACTCTGCACTGAAAAACGTGTTCCCCACAACAGGTCGACCAACTGCAGTTTCCCAAACTGTGGCGCAGTTCGAAAATTCGACCGAAGCAATCGCCACAATCTCACGCAGCTCCGTCTCTTGGGGAGTAGTGCTGTCATTGCTTGCGTTATTTGATAGCTGCTGGAAGTTCTCCAGTTTCAGAGCGTTCGGATCATCCTGTAAGTTCCAAAGGTTCGCAGCAGACGTACAGTTGTACATAACCTGTGTTCGGCCAGACAATTCATCGGAAGTTATTTCTGAGGTTTCAGTCATCGTCCCCACTCGATCTTTTGTCGGTATGATGAGAACTGAAGCAGCAACATTTGAGTTGGCAGTTGCCACACCGGCCAACCCTGGGGATTCGTCTTTCACCGCTTCGTAGCTAGTCGCCACCGCGATTAGAGAGTCTGGTGCAAGTCCGGTCGAGTTCAAAAGTTCGTTTCGGAGATTCTCAGCGGGCAAGTACACGACGCCTGCGTCTTGGCCCGCGTTGTCAGCGTCGGACCCACTCCCGCTGTAACTCCTGGGAGCCGCATTCGTCCCAACACAGAACAGAATCGGCAACGTCGCCACAAGAAGAAGACGCATCGTGGTTTCTTGTGAAGTACTTGCTTGGTTGAGGTGGAAGAGGTTCTTGGAATGAAAACTGAAATGAGGATGACTACTTACTTCTACAACGGGAGGAGTTTTCATACGGTAGCCGCTTAACAATGGGTTCTACTGCATACCTACCCGTAAATTTACTGGTCCGTTTGCAAACGAATGTCCCCAAAAGGGATACATTTAGTTTTAAATTACTTGGGCGGAGATACTAACTATATTTTCAAAGAAATACAACATTACATGTAGTGTATACCCGCTATCTGCCTTTTTAGCTGGTGTCGGAAGGTAACTGATGAAAACTGTTGGGGGGGGGGCGGAGAACCTGTTTGTATATAGTATAACGTTAATACGGATTAATATATGCACGTTTCAGTAATTCTCCTCCGAAGGTTGGAAACTTCCATTGGAACGATCTACATGTATGTAGCTAAGGACAGACTTCAGATAGACGTTGGAAGAGTTCCACAGCTGGAAGCCAAAGACAAAGGAGCGCTGCTTTACTGGACGAAATTGAAGTTGATTAACTGTTTTTCCCTGGTTGCTACTGCTTGGCTTGGCTTTTGAATTCTAAAGGTTTGATTGTGATTGTGAATTGTTTGAATGAGATATTGAATTTTCGAATGCTAATTATTTCTTATCATCTGGAAAGGAAGTCCCCCGAGGGACTCGAACCTACATAGCGGGATGTCGTCTGGAGAATGCACCATTAAACCGTAGCGTATCCAATGGCTCGACACCTCGCATGTATCCTCGATAAAGATGCCGGTTGTGTTCACTTCACGCACACGACAACCGCCATAGTATGCTCGTAAGAGAGGTTGAACGACGGTGGTGGCTGGATACTTAGTAGTTCCAGCAGGAACTTCACGGGAGACGGGTGGAAGACTGCTCTTAAAACTGTATGGAAACACCGTTAAACTATCTGGAACAGCACTCAAATAGTCCTTCCCTTTCGTTGCCAATGTAAGTTTGGAACCTACGAGGCTGTCGTCCATTGGAACTATTGGCCGACACTCGGAGTAGTCGGGGAAGACGGATAAGTCCACAGCCGATAACTTTCCGAAGTTGGCATCCCCTAAACTTGTAAGGAATTGGAAAAGCCGGGAAAGAGCGAGTAAAGTCCACCTAGTAGCGCATCCGTCCATACGATTAGCTGCCGGTTCGAGTTCACGGATCATCTGAGGAGCGACACTCAAGCCAAGTACACTGATAATATCCAAAAGCTGTTGAGCTGGTCCCGTAACTACACTGTGTGTTGCTGCCCAGTCATTTGTACCAGTCTCACAAACAGCTCCATTGGCGTCCAGAGATTCTCCCAATGCAAGAGCTTTGGAGCTTAGAGAGCTGAAATTGTAGAGTTCTACCTTCGGTCCTATCGCTGCAAAGGCGTTGAACACTGGGGAACTGACGAATGCGTCTCCTTTGAACATAGAGTATTTGAGTAGAGCAATTTTGCACGGAGCTATGCACCCAGAGCAGCCTCCAGCCATAGTCACATCGTTCTCCGTAAATGCGAAAAAACTGTCTTGAGCCTGGATGAGGACTGAGCCTCCAGAGAAGTAGTTGGTAGTAGTAAACAACAAGAAAAGCGCATTCGGTCCCACAACGATGCGTCCAGCTATAGCAAGACCTGTCATGAGAACGGAAGGGTAGGTGATCCTCCTCCAGTCACAATCTTGCTTAGTCACTTTCTGTTGGATGCTGTATTCCGTCGCCCAATGCCTTGAAGACAAGCGATGAGCATCGTTCACGTAGGACATCGACTCAGTATTGGATAGGTCGCAGCTGATGTTGAAGTGAGCACGATGGTAACTTTGGTTTACCGTTGTTATTTTTTTTAACTCTAGCTTTTCAGGTGTGTAAGAATAGGAAGAAATGATCACAAGACTGATCCTCTGTACATGTAGTTTATCCGCCGACAAGAGTTGAACTCGTAGGTTAATTATCTCTGGTTGAAGCTTGAGTCGAATGGCGGCACACGTGGCATGCCAACTTTGTTGCAGACCTTGGTGATCGAAGAGAGATACGGATCAGAACTGGATATTTCAGAAGTGCATGCCACTCCATAGAAACACCAAGTCAAACGTATCCGAATGATTATTTGACTCGGATTGCGGATACCCCTGATATCCCGGGAGCAGATTCCGCCATCCCTGTCATTCTCGTACGAGCGGTGTCAAGGTCGCATCGATTAACAATGGAACTCCAAGTGCGTGCAGTGTCGGCGCGTAATCTGATGGACGTGCAGACGTTCGGCAAGCAGGACCCGTACTGCAAGTTGTCGCTGCGTAGCAAGAGCTTCCGGACTAAAGTGCACGACAATGGCGGTACGTCTTGAATAAACTCTCCCTTCTAACGTTAAAGCACTACTAACGGAAGCGATTTACCTGCTGTTGTCACTAGACAAGACGCCCGAGTGGAACGAAGTCTTTATCCTCCCAGTTGTGGACCCACAACTGGATCAACTGGTCATTGAAGTCAAGAACAAGAACTTCACCAACAGGTATGAGGATGTACGCTGTGACTAAAGCTACCGCTCAATTTCTAACGCGTTTCTATTGTAGTAAGCTGATCGGAGAGTGTCGTCTTCCAGTGAGCCTCTTCCTCGACGGCAAAATTGAGGACCAATGGTACGCACTGACGAACGATTCTGAGTCCGCTGGCGAGATCAACCTCCGTGTTCAGTACCGGGGCCCACAGAAGCAACCGGAGCCTGAAGTTCTTGTGGCTTACTCTGAAAAGACCTACGAGAAGCAGCATTCGTACTCTTCCCAGCCGCCTAGCTACCCTCCTCCAGCTCATGCAGGATCTGAAGTTTACTCCCCGCCGAAGAAGCAAGAATCTCACGAATACCCTTCGGCTGCCCCTGCCTACCCGGAGAAATCGTCGGGTTATCCTGCTCCTCAGCAGTATCCTCCTCCAGGTGCTGCTCCTCCTGCACAAGGATACCCACCGCAGCAGCACTACCAGCAACCGCCGCCACAACAGCAAGGGTACTACCAGCAGCAGCATCAGCAGCCGCACTACGGCCAAGGTCAAGCTCCTCCTCAGTACGGTCAACCGTACTACCAACAACCGCCACCTCAGGGATACGGCTATCCGCCTCAACAGCACGGAGGATATGCTGCGGGCCCTCCTGTGATGGTAGTGGAAGGCCACCACCATCACCGCGGTTATGGTTCCCCTGATCACTCTCCTCGCCGCTATGGAGGTGGCTATGGAGGAGGCGGCTATGGAGGAGGCGGCTATGGCGGCCGCAGTGAAGGAGGTGGAATGAGTGGCGCTCAAATGGCCATGGGCGTTGGTGCAGGAGTTGTGGGTGGACTTGTGCTTGGTGAAGTGCTGGACGATGTGTTTGACGACGAATAAGCAGCAGTGTACGTTTCAACAGGAAGAGGTTCATGTAGTCTCTCAATATTCAACGTTGTTGTGTACGTCTAATTCAACCACATATAACCTTTGAGATATTGAACAAATGTTTTTTCCTCTTGATCCGTTTGTATGGAAATATGTAAGATGCGTAGATACAAAATGAAAGAACCTCGAAGGTTTTATAATCAAACATGTGTATCAGATTACGATACACGTTGCAAATTGTTTGGAGTGTCAATTGATCAGGTTGATCTTGCTGTTCGTCAAGACCTCCAAATGTTTGTGCGACAAAGTTCACCCACGTACGATTGAAATGATCCGACAACGCGTGACGGAGAGGAATGATTTACAGCCTGCAGCTCGAGACGATCTCCTGAGCATTTCAACACTAGCAGCGTAGAGCTCAAGCCGCATTCCAAGCCAACCAAGCGCCAATGGAGAGATACCTTAAAGTCCGAATCTACGGAGCACGCGACCTGCGTGGTTTCCACTCTTACAGCCGACCGCATCCTTTCTGCAAGATTTCCGTCTCCGGAGAGAAGTTCAAGACGTCTTCGTCCGACCATGGCCATACTCCTCATTGGGACGAAGAGTTCGTCTTTCACGAGGTGGACCCTCAGGACGACGAGATTGTCATCAAGGTCAAGGATAAAAGCTCCTCCCACAAGAAATTCATCGGTGAATGCCGTCTCCCAGTGAGTCTGTTCGTCAATGGCAACCCGGTGGACAACTGGTACCCCCTTAACGATGACTCGGAACCTGTGGGTGAGATCTATCTGCGCGTACACCTCAAGGACAGATACGAGCAGCCGGTTACTGTCGTGGCCCCCGTTGTTGTTGCTCCAACATACCAGCAGCAGCCTCAAGGGTACGGCTACCAGCAGCCACCTCCCGCCTACGGATATCCGCCTCAACCTCAGGGATATCCGTCGCAGCCTCCTCCACCTCAGGGCTATGGCTACCAGCAACCGCCTCCAGTGGCTTACGCTGCTGGTCCTCCAGTTATGGTGGTGGAAGAGCGCCGTGACTGCTCTCCTCGTGGATACGACCGTGGTTCTCCACGCAGATACAATGACGGCTACGGCCGTGAAGAACCTCGACAATTCAGTGGCGCACAAGTGGCCATGGGTGTAGGTGCCGGCGTACTGGGCGGAGTCGTGCTAGGCGAGATGGCGGACCGCGTGTTCGGAGACAACGACAGCGATTAATCTCGCAATATCAGAGTGACATTTGAAGTTTTCTTCATCTTCGTTAGTGTCTTTAAATGGTGCGCATTTGTTAGTCCATGTATCTCGATACTTTTTCCATCGCTCTATCCAGTCAACGGTAAGCAGCCTTCGTGCAATCTACGCCTCGAACAGCGCGTACTTCGCATCAGTGAAGCTCTTTGAAATGACAGGGATCGTGTTGGAAATGGCTTCGTAAATCTTGTTCCGGTGGCTCAATGCTCCTGCTGCCGCGACAGCTAAGGCAGTGGCTGTACCACCGATCAGAACGTAGAAATTAGATGTGTCGTCCTGTTCCATATCATACACCCGTGCTCCTGACGACGTGGTGCCCGAAGCAGTACCGCCTGGCTGTTGTGGTGTTTCGTGGTCAACTGAAGCTTGACCGACCTTTTTGGTATCATTTGCAGCCAAATGAGCCGCTTGAATCTTTGCAGCAGTAGCTGTGCAAGAAGAACAACCAAAGTGTCGTCAGTCCTCTCCAAAGTCACAATAACGCTTCCTCTTGTACCAATTTGACAACATCTTCCAGTACAGGGTCTGCAGACACAATTTTTCTTGCAGCATCGATGCCTTCGTCCACCAATAGCAACTGCAGCGCCAAAACCTCTGCGGCCTTGGCGTATTGCTCAGCACTGTAGCTCTTGTTCACGTACGAGGTCAGTAGCTCTTTCAGCGTTTGTGTAGCCATTGGTCGGTGGTTCATGGCCACCAGAAACTTGCTCCATTGAATCGCAATGTCACTCGGAAGCGGTGTAAACGCCAGAATGATAGCCATCGCTATCTCAACTTCATCAGATCCAATTCAAACACCGCCTATAGATACACAGCAGCTCCCGCTCCCTAATGCCACAGGAAGTTACATGTTCTGTACTCTGTATTATACGTAGGCAACGGTGGCTCACTCGTCTGTGGTTATGGTCGCTGTTTCCTGTCGACTCTAAACGAGGATATTAGTAATGCAATATGAATATAGTGTAGGGTTTTGAGACACCAGGACCTGCAGGATGCGCGCAGAAAGCATGCCACGACTCTCATTGAGCGCCTTCGTCCATTCCCCACGTAGCAAGGCGTCTTCTACAGCTTCAGGGGTTGTTGGGGAGGACATCGTGGATAGCAGTTGACGTTAAACGTTCTTGTGCAAAATTGCGAACTGTATAAACCTATACAACAAGGGCAAGCCCCCTTGTTGAGAGTGAGTCTCTGACAAAGCCATGAGTTTGTGAGGACCAAGTGGTGACGCCGTCGCAGCATCAAGCTTGAGCACAAGTGTCAACCTCTCCATTCATTGCTCACATGGCTACATCTTTTTCTTGTGGGCAGCGGAAGAGATGTTCACTACATTCTATATTTCTATCGTTTGTAATATCCGATGATATATCGATTCTCAAAGCTATAGAAGTTCTTTCACTTATTCCCTTCAAAATTAAATACAAATGATCTTATGACCAGCTCATGAAACACCACTGCGCAAACATTATCAAATTGCCATCAACCAAGCCAAGTCCTCATGTTGATCCCCGAGTTCTCGTCCCTATTGGCGACCACCACAGACGCCCAATGCGCACTCCTTCGCCGGTTAAGTACGCTCGGTTTGGTGTATGCAAAGCTGCCTGTACGACAGCTGCGTGAACTAGCACCGCCTGTGCCCGCCTTCAACACGGAACCTCGTGAATTGGCACTCAAAGCCTCACTACTGGACGCCAGGACGCTTCTGGGTCCTTTTTCAGCTGAAATGCTTGAGTCACTGGCTACGTGGCTGGACCAGGGCATTGACAAGGTGCTGGTGGACGCTACTTCAAGCGAAGACTCGGAGCTGGAACGTGTGGCCGTCGCAGTTTCCGAACTGCCTGCCAATCGAGTGGTGCTACGCATTCCCGTGCCGTCATTGCATGCCCGGGAGGTTACTGAACTCAAGGAGAAGTTAGCAAGACTGGACGGCACTGCTAGTGGTGTAGTGTTCGTCATTGACTCAGTGACATTGACTCAAGAAACCGGTTTCGAGGCTTTGTTCACCAGTCTGCAAGCATTGAGGAAGAGTGTGGATGAAGGCTTTTTCTTTGCTGTCGAGATGAGTGCAGGGGATAATTCGGCGGTAGCTTTGACTAGGATCCAGGAGTTCCACCACAAGAACATCCACGTGGTGACACCCGGATTCTGTAACGGAGAAGGAGAGCAGATTGACAGCGTTACTGGAGACGGCGAAGCTGTGGTGGATGCAGCACAGGCCTTCGTTCAGTGTCTGCGTACTGATCGACCTGATGGTTTGTTCACTACTGTGGTGGCAGATGAAGCTGGTGTCGCTCTTGGACTGGTTTACTCGAGTGCTGAGAGTATCATCGCTGCTGTCTCCAGTGGTCGTGGAGTTTACTACTCACGGTCACGTGGTGGTCTCTGGAAGAAGGGAGAGAGCAGTGGCAACGCCCAGAAGCTCCTCAAGATCGATATGGACTGCGACAGTGACGCTCTGCGCTTCACTGTAAACCAGACTGGAGCTGGTTTCTGTCACCTCAACACTCGTACGTGTTGGGGTCACGATGGTGGCCTTCGTGCTCTTGAGAGTATGCTCTTCAGCCGTCACGCTCATGCACCAGCTGGATCGTACACCAAGAGGCTGTTCGACGACGCTGAGCTGCTTCGTAACAAGCTTGTAGAGGAGGCCCAGGAGCTCGCAGAAGCTGAATCAGTCCCGGATGTGGCTGGTGAGGCTGCTGACGTCATGTACTTCGCTATGGTGCGCTGTGTAGCTGCAGGCTGCAAGCTCAGCGACGTTGAGGTACGATTTAAGTTGGCTTTTGTGTTCCGATGGTTGGTGTACTTGACTAATGGCTTCCGGTGGTGCTTTTGACTATAGAAAATGCTTGACAGACGAGCGTTGAAGGTGAAGCGACGACCAGGTAACTCCAAGGCCTACCGTATCTCGGCTGCAAACAAGATCCTGAACAGTAAGGGAATGCACAGCGGTTCGGCATCGGCAGTCTCGGCTTCAGCAGTCAGCGAGCAAAACTAGAAGCAGAACTTCGTCCCCGCTAGAAGTATCAAAGGATCAGTCTACCGGAGAGAAGTTTCGCAGTGCATAGAGTCATAACATGCACCAAGAAAACGAACAGTACCATCCAGTATAGGTATTTTTCTCTTCGTGTTTCTGGCAGTTAACGTATGAGGCGACTCCTGCAGCCCCCATGTAACACAGCACCTTGCATCTCCTTCTTTAACTGGACAATTAACCAGCAAAGTCTCCAGAGAGGCTAACGTGTTGCGGATTGCGTAGCTTCAGACCAAGTAAAATCCTGTTGTCAGATCTACTCTTCGTCCTCGTCGTGGGCGTCCTCCTCCTCTTCTTCCTCTTCTTCTTCCTCTTCTTCTTCTTCTTCCTCCTCCTCGTCGAACTTGGACCAGTCGATGTGGTGATACAGACGCTGTACAAACAAAAGCAGAAATTGGTCAGCACCACCAGAATGTATCAATCCATTTTCAGTTTTCTCCAATTATCCACGTACGCCACGGTTGTTAGCCTCCCAGATGTAGTTAGTGGCCGAGCCGTAGACGCCCTCCACCACCAGAGCGGCGATCAGCACCGTGGTCACATACACGGGCGTGTTCTTCATGAACACCTTGTAGGCACCATCCAGTGCACCCTTGCCGTTCACAGACGAGCGCTTGGTGGACGCCATACGGGCGCCCTGCTTGGCCTGCGAGGCCACCTGACGGATCGTTCGGCTCAGCATTGTGTGTGACGTTCGGGGATTCCGGCGGAGCTCGACTTGTGCGCCTTCTTTAGCTCTGTAGCAATGGCACAGGGGGGGGGGGGGTCAAGAGCCTGCGGTTGTGAGGCTCTGGTCTTCAAACGACCTTCCTGCAACATTTTCAAAAGTAGGCACACTGTACCATTTTGTGTTTCTACAAAAATGTACACCACAAACACACTAAAAAAAATTTGTCTTACTTGAGTATTGATGACAAGGGGTAGGTAATTTTGGAAAAAGGGGGGGATTTCTGCGATTCAAAACAAGCGGCGCGAGATCAAGAAGAAAGAATAGCCAAGTGCAAGTAAAGTAAAAACCCTAGAAGAAGGGTGTAAAGCGACTTAGCGGAGCTCGTCACATCTCATCTTACCCCCCATGGAGCCCCTCGCCACTGGCAAGAGGCGACGAGCGTCTGCGTCACTCTCGCCACCTCCGCCACCGCGTCAACCCACGCGCGACGAGACTAGTACCACCAGCTGGAAGAAACGGAGACTGGAGCCGTCTGTAGCGAATACTGAAGAAAAGCGGCCGGAACTTCGCAGTCCCGAGCCAGGAGACAAGAAACTCACGCCGAAAGGAAAGAGGAGGCGTAGCGTCACACCTGAGGAGAAGGAAACACAGGGGGAGACGAGTAATAGCAGCAGCAACGACGAGAAAAAGAGGACCAAGAGACGGCGCGTAGAGGAGACTTCACCGTCTCCTGCTGCACCGGCGTCTCCGCTCAGCGAGAAACACTCACAGACTTCAACTACAGCTATAGACAGAGAGGAGAAATCCACGTTCCCTCCTTCGCCTATTGTCATCCCTTCTAGACATGAAGAAGACTTTGCGAAGGAGAATAAGGAGAACGTCGTCCCTTCTGGAGATGAGGAAGATGTCAGAGAGAACGTCGCCACGTACACAAACTTGGAGGACTTTATCGTGAGCTCACAGGGTAGCGACGCGGATCTCGTTGCGGCCTGTGCCAATCTGGAAAATGACGTGGTGAGCTGCAGTCAGGACTCGCAGAACAGTGACGTGGAGAGAATAAGGCAACGCACGTCGTTGCGGACAGTACAGGTCACGCCTCCTCCTTCCGCTCGGATGCTGGATAGGAAGAACCCACCGCCACCACCCAAAAGGCCCAAGCGACGACACAACTATAGGGGAATTGTGTACGCACGGACATATCCCCGACTGGCGTTGCCTCCTGTTGTCGATGACTCTCCCCCCAACTCCCCACGTGTCTTCAGGTCTCTGGAGAATGAATTCGCCTTTGCCATGCAGGACACGCCCGAGATACGGCCACGGGTACGGCCGGCTCCTCGAATGGCTAGAGGTACCCGACGGTCCACACGAGCTGGAAGTGCACGAGCACGACGGTCTCTGGACACACCCACCTCGACGATGGTATTGAGGTCACGGCAGCTGAACCCAAGCCTGAGTGCAGACGGCGGGAAGCCTGAGAACCAGCGCGAGAGGGAGCAGCGTGACGCTCAGCGCCGACAGGAGTGAAGAGGGAAGTGGTGGTGTGTCCTTCATTAGCTTCGGGTATCAATAGCAAATAGTACTTTGAATATATATTATAACATGCCTTCTTTACCGAAATACAGTATGTACTACTTTACTTCCCGGTATTAATACTATTTGCTGCACCAAGCAATTGGACCCTAACGACCATGAAGGTGCTGCTGATCAACGAGGGCTCTCTAAGCGACTTCGAGGTGCTGTCGCTCATGCAGGAGCGTAAGGAGCAGCGTCTACACAAGTCGGCTATGGTCGAGTACGCCGAGCGCAACTGGATGGACCACAAAGTTCTCAAGTTCCTCACGCAGAGCCACTCGCACTGCTCCACGCTCAGCTCCAGCAGCATCCAGGACTTCCTCAAGGAGCTCGAGCAGGCGGATCTACCTACACTCAGCTCGGCTGAGAAGCTGCAGTTCATCAACCACATCCCCATGGAGCTCGTGGACATCCACCTGATCATTGAGGACTGTGCTGGACGCTTCTCAGAAGCGCAGGTGGACGAACTCATCCGCATTGTGGAGCGGACGCTGGCTGCTGAGCTACTGGAGCAACGACGGAACGCAGAGAGTGCACAGACTGAAGAAGCAGCCGATGAGGTCGAAGAGTAGGGAGTGGCAGTAAGCCCGTACGTAATATAGACGATGTGCCTTGGAAACCCAAGAGGTCAATTGCTGTCGCTGGTGGTCCAGTCACTACGAACAGAGTGCAAGCATCAGAAGTCGAATATCTGCCCTACTACAAGAATCCTAAGAGTGTAAAGCACCGATCACCTGGACGATCGACGAATCCTCTTGGTACTACGCTCCGTAGCTTTCTTCACTTGTGTAGTCCCTAGTAAAAGTATCTTGTTCGCAGTCAAAGCCTGTGTGGATGTGTACGTGTGTTTTGAGGTGAGTAGGAAGGAGAGTGTTGAGGGAGCTCCAAGGCTTACTGGGAGCTGGCACGCGCGGTCTGCACAGCCGATCGAGCTTCGGGGAACATGCCGACGTACTCCTGCGACGACAGGTACCTAACACTAATCTGGCGCTTGTTGAACCAGCGACCATGCAGCTTCTTGGCAGCGGCCACAGCGGCCCCAACGTTCCCGAAGAGCACGTACACGAGGCCGCCCTGCTTGTCCTTCTCCACGTACGTATGTAGCACTGGTCCGTACTGGCCGCACTCTTCCTCCACATCTTGCTGGATCTCCACTGCCCACTCCGGATTGCCGCTCTTTTGCTCCTGGTAAGCATCGAACATATTCTTCACGACAAAGCAGAACGAGTCACTGCCTTCAATCTCCGACGACGACATCAGCGCCGTGGCTTGTTCAGCTCGCTGTGCGGCAGTTGCAGCCATGCTGTTGGCGTAATTAGCACCGGATGACGATGGGAACCCTGCAGCAGCCCCGCCCATTGATGGGAACAAGTTCACGTCACTGCCAGCAAGTTTTGCCATCAATGCTGAGCGTGACTGAGCGTTCATGCTCAAACCGGTGCCTTCGTCGTCCTCTAGCTTCCATCGTCCGCCAGTAGCGTTGTTGTCCGCACCACTCGATGCTCCAGCACCACGGTTACCACCACTCACTGCGTTTTCATTCACTGGGCCCAGGCGCAAGTAGTTACCTGCCAATTCAAGTCCATTACCTTTAGACAAGGCGAAGTTCGCTTCTTGTGGAGTACTGAACTGGATAAAGCTAAACCCCTTGGAACGACCCATCTCATCGCGGTTGATAGTCACTGACAGCACCTCACCGAACGACTGGAACACAATCCGCAGGTCATCTTCAGTGATGTTCGTGTGGAGATTGCCACAGTAAATCCGACTCGCTGCAGACAGCGCTGACGCTGACATGCCCCCTCCAGCAATCGTGCCAGCTAGTCCTCCTGGCGTATCAGCCGTGAGGGTAGCCGTACCAGCTGCAGTAGCATTCATAACCGAGTCCTTCTTGGCAGCAAAGTTCTTCTCGGCCTCCGATGCCTTAATCATGATCGGGAACACCTGGAAGTCCGGCACCTGCCCATTCAGAAGCAAAACCTTGGGAACATCCTCCAAATTCGACAACTCCACGTACGCAAAGCCCTTGGATCGATTCGTGAACTTGTCTCGAATCAGCAACACGTTCTCCACCTTGCCTGTCTTAGTTAAGAACTTCTCCAGATCCTTCTCACGCACCTTCTGCGTCAACTGCCCAACAAATACAGTACGATGATCTCTCGTCAGCTCCATCAGTTCACGTTGCTTCGCTCGTTCAGCACGCTCCGCCGATGTACTGCGCTCTCTTTCCTCTTTGGGGGCTGAACGGGAGCGGCTTTTGCTCTTGTGTCTCCTTCTCGACGTACGTTCCCTACTGCGACTTCGGCTGCGGCCTCTGTCTCGTCGACGACTGCGACGTGGAGAGCGTGAACGGGAGCGACGAGAGCGACGACGGTCTCTGGATCGGGAACGCGAGCGATTCCGGTGGCGACGTCTCGAATGGCTGCGACTGCGGCTGCGTGTCCTGCTGCGACGTCGAGAGCGACGAGAATCTTCCTCTGGTTTACTGTCCTTCGAAGCCTCCGCATCCAGCTTGGACTACAAAATAATAACCAACATATATTAATAATTATTAGTAAATCATTTTGAGATTTCAAAGGTTGGTAACTCGAGTAATACATGGAGTTTCCGAGCTATTATCGTATGGTTAGATAGCGTAGTATCTCCTCTTTATAATGACGTACCTTAGCAGCAGCTTGGATGCCTTCCTGCAGCAGTGAGTCGATGTCCTCGTCCGCCATAGCTGCCTCAATATCCACCTTCCCGTCTGCTGCTCGAGGGGCGTTCAATTATTTAGCTCCATGCAAAATCTTAGCCAATCAGAGGAGAGGACAATACCCTTAATAAGGAGTAACCTGTATAAGTTAAGTAAAATACACAAAATGTATCCACTTTCACTTTTCTCTTCTTCCGCAATCATGGCTTCGAAGAAGATGGAGGAGCTACGCGCCGAGGGAAACGCCCTGTTCAGCGCCAAGGACTTCGAAGGTGCTGCAGCCAAGTATAAGGACGGATTGGCGGTCGGTTTCATGGCCCCTGAGGATCAGTCAAGGGTTGTCCGTCCCCAGGAAGTGCTTCTATTAAGCAACCGCGCCGCGTGTCACCTGCAGCTCCAGAACTTCGCTAACGCCGAGAAGGACTGCAATAGGGCTCTAGAACTTGATCCGAATAATTCCAAGGCTCGGTACCGTAGAGCGCAGGCCCATATGGAGCTGGGAAACATGACGCGAGCTTTCAAGGACGTTCAGGTGTTGTTGCAACGTGCTCCGAACAACAAAGCGGCGGCTGAGTTGGCCCGGAAGATCCAAGAGAAGGCCCGGGAGGATGTCCACGGCGTGCAAAAAGCTCTTGAGACGATTACAGTCGGAATCTACGGGGAAAATGGAGCAATATACGTGGAAGAAGTGCTGCAGCAGCAGGAGAAGACGGTGGAGGCGCTGCAGTATCTTGAAATGAAGAGTGTGGCGGAGATCACAAGTTTTCCTGACGAGATCGCCAAGAGAGAAGGATTGGTCGCTCTTTGGGAGGCGGTTAAGAGGCTTCATGAGATGGCAGTGACTCGTGTAGAGTACAAGGGGAAGCTGTACGGCATTCTGGCCCATGTTGCCTCGTTGCTGTCGATTATATCGTCCTCGTCCATGGAGTTGGCTGGGAAGACGTTTTTGATGAACAATGGAGCTCTTGGGAGCTTGTTGAAGGTTCTTCATGACCAAGTGGCCTTGGAATATGCAACGAATGGTGAAACTGAGAACAATCAGATGCCACTGCGAGGTCGTAAGGCCATCATTCGCTTGTCAGCCTTTATGTTCAAGTACCTGGTGTTTTTAGGCACGGATGACGATGCCTGTGTTCGCCGTGTGATGGGAGGTATCCTCGACGGCTTGCGCAGTCGCGAACGCGTGCTGCAGATTGCGGCGTTGGACGGATTGCTGCTGTTCATCTCCGTCCTGGGCGGGAAAACGTCAGTAGTGGCGGACAACGACAATAGTTCAGTGCAGCAGTTGAAGATGCGCTTTGCCGCCTTAGTCCAAGAGCTGGGGCTGTTTTCTCTGTTGCACAACACCGCTTCCAGCGCCCTCCCTGGTTCTGGAATTGTTACAACGACCGAGGGTGTGAGTTCGGATCAAACCTCTGTACTGCTGAGTCGCCTCCCGTTAGTTTTTACCCAGTGCCTCGCACACTTTGAAGGCGACGACGAGATGCTGAAGAAAATGGTGCGGGATTGGTGTGTGTATCCTGTTCTAGCTGCGCGAGCTACGAACCGCCTACAGCTTGCACAAGGCTCCACATCTTGCTTACTGCTGTCAGCTCTCTTCCTTTCGAATGCGAAGCTTGCCCTGTGGGCTGTTCAACAAACCGGAAATGACGGGACGGCGTTTCTGACGCGGATTCACGAGTTCTTGACGGCTTCACGTACGTTTGACGACGAGAAGGCCCACACTCGCCAACTCCAAGAGATTTGGGTCGATTGTATCGCCAGTATTTGTGGAGTGGAGCATGGTCCCGCTTGTGTGCCACCAGCGTTGAGAATGGAGATCTACCGTATGCTGCAGGCTTCTCTGGATGACGAAGAAGACTTGATGCTTCGTGCCAGTGCTTTGAGCATCCAGGTAAAGCTCGGAATCGTTGAGAAGACACTGGAAATGCCGTCTGCTGATGGCCAATTCCTTATGGACAGTGTGTTTGAAGTACTCGCGAGCGCAGAAGCCGTGGAAAGCAAGCACAAGGAGGAGGAGGCGAAACAGATCAAGGGCAAAGCTAAGGCAGTTCCTCGATCGCAGTTGTTCTGGAGTGGTGTATCTCCAAAAGAACGCGGAATCGAAGCGTTGTCCTACTTGATCACGTACACTCCCGTGAAGGACGCGTTCGTGAAGCATGCCGGTGCTGTCGCTAGTGTGTTCCGGGTCGAGTTTCCAAGCACCAAGGATTCGCAATCGACTGGTGGTTTTCGGTCGAATGTTTACTATGGCATCGGCTACATTTTACACCACGTTCTCACGTCGGAAGCTGCTATTAAGCGGAAGCAAATGGAGGGAATGGAAATGACGGCGGATCAGTATGAGGAACTGCAGAAGGCGTTAAAGCAGAAGTCCGTCCTCGACGATGGCGACACTCCAGAGCATGTGGAGGCTCGAGTGACGAAGCTCGCGGCCTCGCCCGATGTGTTGACGACACTCGTACAGCTTTTGAAGCTGTCAGCGACCAAGTCGGAGAACATTATGGAGATGGCTACACTGAGCGCCCTCCATGCAGCAGAAGCGCCCACAGTTCGTGGAAACCTCGTGCAGTGCGGTGTATTCCAGGCGTTGATTCCTCTGGCGTTGCACCACATCGCAGTGGCCGACAAGAGCAAGAACGCTAAGACATCTCAGGTTCAAGGTACGAAGATCTCGAATGCTGCAGGACAAGCGATGGCCAAGATCCTGATCAGCACGAACCCGAACTTGATCCCTTCGTCTTCGCTGTTCTCGTCCATTCGGCCGTTGCTGGATTTGTGCAAGGGTGACCAGCAGTTGTTGCACTTCGAAGCACTCATGGCTCTCACCAACATCGCGAGTGTTTCAGAGGAAACGAAGGCGCGAATTGTCGGCGAACCGCAAGGACTTTCGACGCTGCAGTACCTGCAGTTCTCAGAGCATGAACTCGTTCGTCGTGCTGCAACGGAAGCGATTTGCAACCTCCTACCGAACGACAAGGTGATCGAGCAAGTGTTCATGAACGAGGAGAAGGTGCGGCTCTGGATTGCGTTTGCCTCTCTCGAAGACGAAGCTGAGGACTTTGAGACGGCTCGTGCTGCTGGAGGGGCATTGGCGATGGTGACTCAGGTCCCACAGGTGAGCTGGGTCGTCATGCGTCAAGGAGGAATCAAGGCCTTCACAACGATCATCGAACAAGGCTCCAACGTGGAGACGTTGCACCGAGCTCTCTTCGCCCTGCAGAACCTGCTTGAAGCCATTTCCGGTGCAGCAAAGGACGATGAAAAGACTGAAGAGAGGGCCAAGTTCATTGAGGAGGTGAAGAGCCACAGCGCCACGTTGAAGCAGAAACTGGCTGTTCACAGTGGAAATGCTCAGATGAAGGAGGCGGCTCAAGCGTGTCTTACAGCGTTAAACCAGGTGATCGAGTAAGCAGGCTCAAGGATGAGACGCCGCTCAGAACGCACGTGCAGTGCTGTGTATGATGGATGACCAGCTCCCTGAATGTGTGAGCTGCTTCATGTGTCCTGGTTGTGAGCTCCACAAGCTCGGTGCTTGATGTTACAGTTCGTTGTAGTGCAAGTTGCCGTAGTGTTCAAGGAGAACAAAAAGGATAGGAACGCATTTTTAAAGCACTCAATCGAACTCAGTTGTGGTTTTACCCTTAAGTACTCAAGTCAAACAAAGATCACGTGACAGATCGAGTAAGCTGTAACGATCGGAATGAATGTAAAACACTTCGTTCAATGATCGGCTTTAATAGCGGACGGGGAAATGGCAGCCCCATAGACTGTCACGATACAGTAAATGGTGCTGTTCTCCCACAGTACCGTGCAATATCCGTCCATTGTGGGGTCCCAGAAGCACGCAGCAGACGTCGTCATCCCCGCACCAGTCTTCTGCATGATTAAACACGTGACTGCGTACTTGAATGGCTTGTTGAGGTTCTGCAGGCCCGTGAGAACACTAGCAACGAGTGTATTGGACCAATCCATGACCTTCTTACGGTTGTACACGGTGTCCTTGAGGGCCGATTCGATCGCCGTCTTGGCGATTGGTAGAACATCTTCCTGCGAGAACTCACTCTACTAAAGAGTTAATATATTAACCCCCATTAACAGCCAGTTTAGCTTTTACCTCGTTAGTGTCCATGGTCTCAATCTCCTTTTTGACAGATGGATATGTGCTTGCGTCGTTTCAGGTCTTTCGTATTTAATCGAGAATAACCGTTACATCATCATTACACATTTTATTCGTTGTCCGAAGAAGTGTCTACGTTTAAGTATGTAAGAATCTTCAATATGCGGTGAAATACATCGGACAAACTGTTGCACTGAAACAACGCTGCATCATTTCTGAATCAAAGGCGGGAAGGTAGAACCAGGTAGAATGAGTGACGACTCCATCGCTGTGCAGCGGCTGCGACAAGAACGCAAGAACTGGAGACGTGACCACCCGGCAGGCTTCTGGGCGCGGCCTATCGCTAATGACGACGGCTCGTTGAACCTCATGATGTGGCACGCAGGCATCCCAGGCAAGGCCGGCACGGACTGGGAGGGCGGCGTGTTCAAGATGTCCCTGGGCTTCTCCGAGGACTACCCTAGCAAGCCTCCGCTCGTCAAGTTCACACCGCCGCTCTACCACCCGAATGTGTACCCATCTGGAACGGTGTGTCTAAGCATCCTCAATGAAGACAAGGACTGGAAACCCAGTGTGACCATCAAACAGATCCTCCGCGGCGTGCAGGACCTGCTGGACCAGCCGAATATGGCCGACCCGGCACAGCGTGAGCCTTACATGGACCTCAAGAACGACCCGGAACTGTACAAGCGCAAAGTGCGTCAACTGGCACTCAAGAACCGTGAGAGTTAGGTTGAATCAAAGAGTTAATACAGATTGCGGAAGGAGAGTCTGAAATTGCATTTTCGAAGACAAATAGAGCTCTGCTGCAGATGACTACATCGATTTGCTAGCATTAGCACTCCTGTCGTGTTAGCGATCCATCCTGAATGGATGAAAACACTTTAGTCCTTCTTGAGTGCGAACATCTCCCGGTCAATGCCTGAAGCTTTGATAGTCAGGATCTCCACACTGTCACCCGTGTAAATATCTCTCTGCAAATGGAATAACATAAGTCAGTTAACTATACATTCCCCAAAACTCCTTCAAGTGATTCAGTACCTCTCCAGCCGTAATGAAGGCGTCCTTGATGATATCCTTGGTCTCCTGCAGCGTGAGCGTCTTCTTGGGGTCTGAGCGGGTGTCGTGCTCCACCAGGTTGTCCAGCAACGGGATCATCAAGTGACCTCCAGAGCCCTGAGCTGCACGTGTCACGCGGTCGTACGAACCGATAGCGTCGTACGTGTACACCACTCCCTTGCCCTTCTCGTCGATGCCACACAGGATACAGAAGGCGTAGTACGGGAAGAAGCGACGCGAGTACAAAGTGTTCATCAGTTGCTGCGCCATAGCGCTCGAGCTCATGGCCGTCTCGTTGTCGTGTTGATACATTTGTGCACGGATGCTCAACACGCCGCGCAGCTGGATGATATCATTGTGGGAGCCCGGGCAGCCCAGTACTGTAGTGGGTGTCAACTCATGCAGCTTGCTCTCTTCACGACTCAGCACCGAGTATCCCGTACTTAAACGAGTGTCACCTGCCACCACAACAAAGTCTTCTCCAGCGATGGCCAACACAGTGCCACCGTTGAAGTCATAGGGCTCCCAGTTAGCGCGCGCCTGCTCATGTACACCTTCCGCCTGCACATCACGCAGTCCCAGCTTGGCATCTCCGTTCGTCGTCCACGCTACAGCCTCCGGCATCGTACGAGACATCTTCGCTTTATCCAAATTCTTGGATCTTTTTATCGTTTAGGGGGGATACTTAACTGACATTCAACCGGGGATTACCTCGGTAGAATGACATCAACCGGTTTTAAAACAACAAGATCATGAGGTCAATTCATCAGTTTACCGGTAAACCGGTAATCTTGGTTGGGTAAGCGAGCGGCGTGCGTTCATTCCAGCCCTAGAAGACCTGCACAGAAGGAGCTTCTACCTCGCCTCGTGGTTAAGCCTACAGAGTTCAAGGGGAGTCAATGGAGCGCGAACCGTGTCCCTTCCGTATCGTAGAAGACGCCGGTGGAGGTTTCGTGCTGGGCGCTGTATTCGGCTCCGGATGGTACACGTTCAAGGGTGCGCGTAACTCGCCATCGGGTCAGCGTCTCCGTGGCGCCATTTACAACGCGAAGATGCGCACGCCCGTGCTGGCCGGCGGCTTCGCAGTGTGGGGTCTGCTCTTCTCCTCATTTGACTGCTCCTTTGAGGCTCTGCGACGGAAGGAGGACCCGTGGAACTCCATTCTGGCCGGTGCGGCAACGGGTGGCGCTCTTGCGGCCCGTGCTGGCCCCCGAGCTGCAGCAGGCCAAGCACTCATTGGTGGCGTGCTGCTGGCTGCTATTGAAGGTGTGAGCATCATGGTGAACGAGTGGTTCGCGCCCCAGCCCGACCAGGGCATGGCTGGCGACATGATGGGCAACCCGGAACTGGACGAGCAGAAGCTGGCGCCGCCGTCGTTCTAAATGGAGCGATTGGCTTGGTTTGAGTTTGTTATATAGGGTGGAAGTGGGAGCTTCTACCCTGATGGGGCCACCATGTTGCTGCCCTCCTTAATTATAGGAAGGACCTCCGTTCCCGGATCGATAGGATCTGGGCCGAGGATACATAGAAGAAGAGGCGAGGAGGAGTCTACAAGTTACGACACAGTTTGAAGCGGAGCTGACGGGAATTTGTAGACGACGAAGTGCGAGGAGAATGGCGAGAAGGAGAAGCAGAGGGAGCAAAGGCAGATAAACCCGACGCGGAGAACGAATGGCAATGTAACCTTAGACGCTTCCACGAGCTTTTGGGCTTCTTCTGGAACTGTCGTTGAAGCTCAAACATGTTTTTTTAGAGCAGGGGAATTGTTTTGATTGACGAGCATGTTATTTCGGTCAGAGACAGACTTCATGGACAAGAAAAACCGGCGGAAACGCACCATGGCATGCTCCGAAACGGACCTGCAGTCTAGGACTGCACCTTCGATCAGCCTTCGAAGGAAAGCAAGTGTACTTTCCGTCTAGAGAGTATCCAAAAGAAGAAGAAAGATGGCGGAGATCAGTTACTACGATGCGGACCTCAGCGATGCGATCGTAAAGCTCAATGATCTCATGGGGAAAGTGGCCAAAGCTCCGCCTGGTGTTCGCCCTGAGGTACAGCAAGTGCATTTTCCCAGCAGGAAGTGATGTTTAACGCATTATCAATGTAAGTAGATGTTGGCTATGGCTGAAGTGAAGCTGAAAGAGATGGTAGAGCTCAAGAAAGGGTTCCAGTTGGCTCTTCGACAAGCTCCACGTGACCAAGTTGTTGCGTTCCGTGAGGTTCGTACACTTTTCATCTTCTTCTGTTGCAAATATTCAAGTTTGTTACTCTTTTGCAACAGAAATTCGAGGAACATTGTGCTCGTGTTGAAGAGCTCTCGAGTGAGTTTCGCTGGGCAAAAGCTGAGCAGGAACGGAATGGACTTTTCGGTGATCGTGCAGCCGCTAGCACTGCTGGAGCTCGTACAACTGGCATGGGCAACAAGGAATTGCTGGATAAAACGTTGGACATTCAGTCTAAGACTGAACAAAGTCTCATGTCCACTGCGAAAATGGTGGAGCAGTCGAAGGATGTTGCAGCAGCCACTGCTGAAGCTCTGCGTGGTCAACGCGAGCATATCGTAGAGATCACAGACGCTGTTATGGGCATTGAGGACAGTTTACAACGAGCTGATAAGCTCATCCGCTCGTTTGCACGACGAATGGCCACAGATCGAGTCATTCTGCTCTTTACGTTCCTCGTGATCCTCGGGATCGCAGGTATCGTGGGGTACAAGTCGGTTCACCCGGAAGACACGACGTTCTACGTGCCTGATGAAGTCACTCCACCCGATCCGACAGAGCTCTACAACACAACAGTGACGGCCCTCAACACTACATTTAACTCGGGCACATGATCACGAGACGATGAGCTAGCAACAACGTGAGCTATTGAATTGTTTAACGTTTATCTTTGAGCTTGTTTCGCTTCTTAGGAGCTGTCCTCGTCAGATCCCGATTCATCGTCATCCGATTCTTCTTCTTCTGAATCGTCTTCTTCTGGCTCGTCTTCACTTTCTTCTTGTGATTCCACTTGTAAGAACTCTTTCAGCTGGTACAAACTCGCAAGTTTCGCTCGATGTCCTGCTTTGAGAATATTCATAACATCTAGCGTCTTACCATCGAGTCCTCCGGTGCCTAGAAGGAAATTGGCATCCTCAAAGCCTTCGTCGAAGAAGGAAGACGCATATTCCACCAGTCCAATACTTGCCAGCCAACTTGCAATTTGTGCTCGTCCTGACGCTCGCGTTGCATGGTTTACTAGCAGAGCTTGAATGTCTAGCAATTTGAGTTCCTCCGCCAATTCAACTGGCGTCGTCCCGTTCTGACAATGATAAAATTTCATAAGAACAGTGCGGACGTTGCTACACAATTCACTACCTTGGTTTGAAGCTGTTGGATGCTGTTATCGTCTAGCAATAGCTTCACAATGGTACGGTTGCCGTGTATGATAGCCAAGTGTAAAGGAGTAAAGCCTGCCTTTGGAAAATGGTTAGTTCATGTTCAATGAAATACGTAGCAGTTGTCTACGTACTTGACTATCGACGGCATTCACTTTAGCAGACGGCGATGCTGCTAATAGTAACTTTACAATGGATTCGTGCTCAAAACGTACAGCAATGTGCAGTGGTGAGTACGTGAATTTCGTCTACAGCACACAAGCGGGTTAAGTTTGAGACTTCGAAAGTCAATTTTTAAAGACTGCTGACGTTTCCTAAGTTGTTGACAGCGTTTGGATCTGCAGCAATTATCTCCGAAACCAATTCAGTAGACCCAAGGGAACACGCGTACTGCAGTGGTGTCCACGCTACTGTATCGCGTGGAGATCCAGCCTCTAGCCGACCACAGAGCAGCTCCTCTTTCGACACTCCCAGATCTTCCAGCCGCATTGGCATTACAACGAGTCGCAAACGTCGCAATGATAAAACTTCAAGATCTTTGTGTCATTTATCAATCAGCTTCATACCAAAAGCGTGGAGATCCTTCTGGCATTGCTTTTATCGCGTAAATATCTACTTAAGCATTCGTGAAGAGATATTTCAGTCTTGCCAACGGAGTTCATAAGGATAAAGTTGCGATAGTTTCTAGTAGAATGGCCAGGACTTTGTCAGGATGAGCGTCACAGCAGTAGACACTACCAGCACAAGCAGCACTGCGATAGACTCCGGGGGTTTGTATAGCTCTCGAAAGCGCAGGTTTTCGTTGCGTCCGAGCATGCGGCGTTTCCGACGCATCGCAGCGATGAATTTGTCCCCAAGCGACTTCCTGGTCTCGTCCTTGAACGTGAATCTATTCTTCATCTCTGTCTGTTCCTGCACAAAGGCCGCGTACGCTGCAGCTTCGTCCAGATTGTCCACGAGGTCGTCACCTTCATCGTCTCCAGGGTCGTGTCGGTCATCATCGGTTCTTAGCAACGCGGCATCACTTGGAGACCGCGGTTTCACGGGGCTGCTTCGACGATACGCATTTAAACCAGTTGCATCAACTTCTGGGGGCTCAAACGTGTCTCCTTTGCCACGAGAGGCAGCCGCAGTGTACTGTGCTGCGCGCATCTTCATTCCTGTAGCTCTTCGCGTCTTTTGAAGGTCAAAACCGTTGTGAATGTTGCACCAATGAGGGAGCCCACTGCTGCAACATTACGCTGCATAAAACCGTACCGCGTGATACCGTCGATTACCGATTTTCATACTCCGACGGAGCTGAACCGCACAACCGGAACAGATCAACAAGACCAGAATGCCGAGTGCCAAGTGGGAGATCGCGCGTATTGGCGTCTACATCACCAGTATGTTATCTGCAAGGGGTTATATGTGAGTAGGAGGTTATTTTCTGACGTATTGCAACATTTGCAGTCCCCATCGTCGCCACTTGCATCTACGCTCAGCCGGACTGCATCAACTACATCATCAGCAAGGTAGGCAAGCTTTCGAACGCAAGCCAGTACAATGCAGAGATGTCAAGACTAATGACTGTGTATGTGGTGACGTAGTGGAAATACATTCAGTACCCACAAGCTGTGACCCGCGAGGAGTATTACAGGAAGATGCGTGAAGTGGCCAGAGAGGACAAGTGAATGGCTTCTCCGGTGAGGAAGGCTTTGGTCCTGTGATAGGATGAGTATTGCAGCCTTTGACGTCTAGCAGACACGGAACACTCAACCTCTTTAATATAAAAGAAAGTCAAAAAGCACGTTGTATATTGCTCTAGAGACGGAATGACTAGCAAAAAATACTGCGTGCGACTCGTGTCTCACTGCTAGCCACGCGCCGTCAATATCTGCCTCACTAGAGTCGCCAAGCCTTGAAGTTCTTGCCTTGCTCAGTCAAAAAGCGACTAGCAAAAAACTTCTTGCATTTTAAGGCGCTCCTATTCTCCGATTACTGTTTCCGCAGAAGACAGTAGATCCGTGTGTCGTTGTGAATCATGTGAAGATGACGCTGCTCGCCACGCAGACACATGAGCAGACCGCCGAAACTGGCGTAGATAGCCACCATATTGCCGCCCTCGTGGTCGTACTGGAACACCTTTCCGTACATACCGTAGTCGTAGCGGTCCAACAGCGTCGGCTACAGTCACAATTCCAATATCAACAAAGTCAGTAAATGTGTCATTGTTCCACCACAAACTATGACTCCTCACCTTGCCCGACTGGTTGAATATGCCATCGTCAGGCTTGCCCTCCAGGTCCAGCGTGCTAACTAGAGCCAGCGTGAACTTCTCGTTCTGACGCAGACGGTAGACCTCCGAGTTGATGTCCAGCGTCAGCTCCAGCTCATACGACACACCCTTGCACACCACACGGGTCACTGTATCAAACAGTAAAGTGTACCAACGTTTAGCACCATAACTCAACATTCTGAGCGAGTAAAACGACGGGAAAAGTGCCATTATATAAAGCAGAAAAGGCACATACCTTTGTCGAACTTCTTGCCATCCGGGTTAAGCTGCCGCACCTCAAAGATATCCTCAAACAGTTCCGTCGCCATTGTCTCCCAGTCTCAATTCACAAAGTGGCGTCCACCAGCCAACACACTGCATATTCGGTATCAAACCGGTTTATTTCTTCATCAAGAAATACCGGTACAAATACCAATATCAAAGCATCTGTTCCCAAAGCAGGACTTAAACCGACGCTTTTGCCTCGTAACGACAAAACCAGAGCCAGAAGACGAGAAGAAGAGATAATCTAAAGAGCTTTGCCCACGTTAGGAAAACCTCAGTCGGCAAAGGAGAGAGTAGACACACATACATACACAGAGGAAGATCCTACCGCTAGACAGACAATCATGGCATCGCCACGCGAAGACGAGTACGACTACCTGTTCAAGATCGTGCTAATCGGAGACTCGGGCGTCGGTAAATCGAACTTGCTGTCCCGTTTCACCCGTAACGAGTTTAATCTCGAGTCCAAGAGCACAATCGGCGTCGAGTTCGCTACCAAGTCCATTGTGGCGGAGGGAAAGACCATTAAGGCGCAGATTTGGGACACGGCCGGCCAGGAACGATATAGAGCGATCACCAGCGCGTAAGCAATTGTTCTCTCTCTCCCCCCCTTCGTGTTCTACCTTGACAGTAGATTAATGTTCTTGTTGTTTGTTGTGCACAGATACTACCGTGGTGCAGTAGGTGCGCTACTGGTGTATGACATTACCAAGCATGGCACTTTTGAGAATGTAGAACGCTGGTTGAAGGAGCTGAGGGACCATGCGGATGCCAACACGGTCATTATGCTGGTGGGTAACAAGAGCGATCTGCGTCATCTACGTGCGGTGTCTACTGAAGAAGCTATGGCTTTTGCGGAGAAGAACAACCTGGCATTCATCGAGACGTCAGCTTTGGAGGCCACAGGTGTTGACACAGCCTTCCAGCGTATCCTTACGGAGATCTACAAGCTCATGAGCCGCAAGACTATTCAGGCGGAAGAGAATGCGACGGCCAGTTTGCCTACGGGCAACAGTATTGCCATTACAGCCGATAACACGAGCGAGAGCCAGAAAAAGAAGAAGAAGAGCGGTTGTTGCTAGGCTCTGGGCGATGGAAGGCGAAGAGATAAAGGCACAGCCATGTAACGAGCGAAGGAGAGTTCAACTTGGCACTGCAATACACTCGAGTTTAAGCTTACCACGCCACGTACGTCGATGTAGCACCGCACTGCAACGTCTGACGCTTTTTGTCGTCACTTTGTGCTTTTAGTCCCATTTGTGATTTAGTCTGATATATTTAGCTATCGATGACCATTTTACCAAACATTGATGGCCAACAAGAAGCGTAGTCGTCCGAAAGCCACTCCGGCTGTACGCGCACGATCGTTCTCTTTTATAATAATTTAATGCGTGCTAATACTTGTTGTGTATGTTTGCAACAATCTGAAGCAGTCGGAGGTGAAGAATGTTGCGTCATCTGAGCAAAAACCCAAGAAGAAGGCTAAGTTCGCGTTCTCCAAGATACTGACGACCGATGCGAAGGTTAAAGCGACGGTTGCTAATGAGTCCAAGGATATCAATAAGGAAGAGCAACCTCCAGTGAAAAATGTTGTTGATGGTTCTCGTTTGGAAGGTGCTAAGAAGAAGAAAAAGAAGAAGAAAAACAAAAACTCGGAAGCAGCAAATGATGCTGCTAAGGAGGAATCGAAGGAGAAGCCAAAGGTTAAAGACACTGGAATCGACGATTTGTTTGCTTCACTAAAGAAGGAGAAGCAGAAGAAAAGTATTGCTGAAGAGCAACAGAAACTGGCTGAGGAGGAGGAACAACGTCGAGAAAAGAAGGAGAAGGAGCGATTGCAGCAGCAGATCAAGAAACTCGAGGCTCAAAGTACGTCCCAGTGTAAAGTAACTATGTCGATGGTTATCTAATTCTGTGCTTGTTGTTTATACAGACACAAACTCCTCCGCTGTTGGCCTCAATCCCGACCCGCGACCTGGTATGGTTATTTTTCTACCACATGTAGTACGATCTTGTGTACTTTTGAATCTAACTTTCTTAATGAATTGCTTCCAGTTCGCTACGACGAAGACGGACTGCCCATTTACACAGAAGCTTCGTTGCAAATTGGCAAGGGCGGCACCACCAAGGATTGTCCGTTCGACTGCTGGTGTTGTTTCTAGGCGCAGTAGTAAATTGAGGCATCCTAACTTGCTGCTTCTAAATAACTGCAACAAATTCATGTTTTCTCCATTCTACCACTTCGTTCTACCCCTTCATTTTTACTTTCCCGCCAAATTTCCGAAAAGTCGCACAATGGAGCATCGGCCGCTGAAGCGCGTGCTGGACGAAGCCTCACCGCTATCTAAGCAACCGAAGATATGTCCAAGTGAAGAGCCAATACCTTCCACCTCAAATACGTTCGCAACGACCCCCAGCGCCATTGAAATCCGCGCATTCGGTTTGGAAGACCGCGCGGAAGCCATCATCGCCCGAGGCAACGAGAGTTGGACGCTTGCAAACCTGTCCAAGTGGCGACACGACACTTTTGACAATGCTGCCAATAGTGCAAACACTCTAGGAAGTGGTAGACTCAATAGTAAGGAGTATTTACGGCAACGACAACGCGCGTACAGACATCAGTGTCTTGCCTCCAGTAGAGATCAACACAAACAACCGGAGTCGTAATACAACCCCCAATTAGGCAGCAATACAGCGTAACTATTTCATATTTTGTCCCAAGTGTCTTCGTGGACAGTGAATTTCCGTCCAACTAGTCGTCGTCTTCCTCCAGGTCGCTGTCGTAGAAGATGCTCTGACGGATACTGTTGATCCGTTCCTGGTCCAGCTGCTGCTTCGCTGCAACGGGGTTGTTTCCTGATGCATAGGCACCTCCACAGTCATCACTTGGGCTTTCTGGCTCCGGTCCTTCATACGTCAACACCTTGTGCAGACTCAAGTAGTAGGCCAAGAAAGCAGTGGAGAACTTGTCGGTGCCTCCCAATTCGTCCAAACCTTGCACCATTTTCTCCACTTTCTGCTTACTGACTAGTGCAATACATGGGATCATCCAGACACCCAACTTATCCACTAAATACTCTGCTTTCTCAGCGTTGATGCGAGCGAATTTCGTCTCAAGGTGGTGTGGAGCTAAACGTGCCAAATGACCATCCACAAGCTGGCAGAAGGCATTAGCAGGCGTGAAGAAGTGCACCACGACTTTGTCGCTCTTCTTCATCGTCTCGAAGAAATCGTGGGTGTCTGCAATGGTCGAATACTCGCCGTGGCCCTGCGCACGCAGCTCCTGCGTCTTGCGCGCCTTCTGCTGCATGGCCTGGAGTCGCTTTTCACGTAAACGCTCCAGTTCGTCGTCGTCTGCCTCCTCAAGCTTCTTGATAGTCTCGTCAAGCTTCTGATCCTTCTGATCCAGGGTCTCCAGCACCTTCTCTCCGATCATACTGGCCACCATCTCGGCCTGCGCAGCGGACGTCGACGCCATTACGGTCGGATCTCGTTTTTGTATGGAGGCGACTTAGGTAGGATCACAAGGAGTTGATTGGCTAAAAAGAAGTTTAGAGAAATTACAGATATAACACATATGTGACGAGGCAAATGAAAATGGCTACAAAAGTTGACAAGTTGGGTTGACACGGTTGGATTGAAAATGGTTGTCTCCAAGGACACATTGACGTGCAAGAATGAATGTAGCAATCTATAACGCGCGTTCATTCTCGTAGTCGATGAGGCGCTGGATCAGCTCCTTCTTCTGGCCCTGAGTAGACAAGTCCCGCTCTTTCAGCTTCTCCTTGAGGACTGCTGGCTTGAGCGCCTTGATAGCACGCGCATCCAGAGGTTCATCTACAGTAGTAACACAGACAAGTTAGTGTGAATGTCCATACAACGCACGATAAGGAATTAAATACATAGCGAACGCACCATCGTCCTTCACTTGCACCTTCTTCTTGGCCTTCTCGCGCTCAGCAGCAGCTGCATTAATTCACAACAATCAAGAAGATCAGTAAAAAAAAAAAAAATATTGCAGGTCAATCAATGTCACTGTACACGTACCAGCCTCCTCTTCTTTCTTGCGCTGCTCAGCCTCTTCACGACGACGTTTCACCTCCTTCAATCTGGCCAAGTCCTTCTTAGCCTCGTCCGTCTCACCAGCCAAATGTTTCTTCAGGTAGTAAGCAGCAGCACGTTCCTTCTCAATAGCTTCGCGCTCTCGTCGACTAAGCTGCTGTGGAGCGGCGTTATCGTCCATGTCCTTTGCCTTCATGACCTTGTTGGATTTCTTCTTGGAGTTGGGGTTCTGCGTCTTAGCAATAGCAGCAAAGCCCACCTTCTTCTTCTCCTGTTGCACTGTAGGACCATCGGCCTTGTTGCTGAAACCGAAAAGGGAATTGGTCTGTACGCGCTCAAAAGCCACCAGCTCCTCTCCTTCTTCATCTGAGCTGCTCTCGTCCTCTGAGTCGTCACTTCCTTCCTCTCCGTCATCACGACGGACCTTGCGCTTCTGCTCCTCCTGTTCGTCACGCAGCGTCATCTCCTCGAGGGACGTCACGAACTTACGGGCCGTTCCCTTCTCACGTTTCTTGCGGCCCTTGCCTCCCGCTGCACCAGGCTTTCCTCCAGACTTGCCAGTGTCCCTCATTGTGGTCTTCTAGATAACTTACAGCTACAGGTAGTGACGGACTTTGGTTGGCGTCGGCCTCCTCTTCCAGGAATGAGATGGTGGTGTCAGCCTGCACTACCAGAACGAGGTTTTTCACAACATCCCTTTACAAGAGCAAACAACCTCGATATTCATTTGGTATATCGGTTTTAAACCGGTATAAACAAGACGAACAAGTGACCATCACTTTTGGATACAAAAAAATTCTCTTTTAACACCATGGAAGCGACTGTAAGTTCTTATGAATCGTACGTAGCCCACCATGCACTAACTCCTTGTCTCGTGCAATTAGATCTGTATTGGAGGGATCTGCATCCCTGTGTACGCACTGCTGCCGTTCGCGCTTATGTTGCTGCAGGGATTCTGGAACTGGTTCCGCAAGAATGTACTGGGTCAAGACGACGCAAAGATTCCTGAAAATGTAGGGTCATCGACCCTAGTTACTGGATATTTCGCTTTAATTATTGACTTTCTCTGCTGGTATTCCTTTGTAGTCTCGTGTGATCCACGTGACGTCTGAGCAACAGTTCAAAGAGCTCGTTGGCAAGGGCAAGACGACCAAACGCTCGGTGGTGGTGGACTTTACAGCCACGTGGTGCGGCCCGTGTCGCTACATCAGTCCAGTGTTCCACGAACTAAGTGCCAAGTATCCGTGCACCATCTTCCTCAAAGTGGATGTGGACGAGCTTAAGTCTGTGTCCCAGGGATGTGGAGTGACCGCCATGCCGACATTCCAGTTCTTCCGCAGCGGTGTCAAGTGCGACGAGATGCGCGGGGCGGACAGGAACGGACTAGAAACGCTTATTCAGAAGCACTATATGGAGGTGGAGCTGCCAGAGGACGAGAAGCCGGTGATCGAGGCTGAGGAAAAGAAAGTGAATGGAAGCAGCGAGGGACTGCGTCAACGTAAGCCACAGGTGACGAATGTGGAAACGGAGGAGCAGTGGGAGCAGCTTATGAAGCAGAACCAGGAATCAAATACTGCGGTGCGTTGGATGTTTTCGTTGTTAATGCGGGAGCAGCAATTTTATTCGTGTATGTTGTCTTTGATACAGTTGGTGGTGGACTTTTGGGCGACGTGGTGCAAGCCGTGTGTGGAGATCTCGCCGTTCTTCGAGGAGCTTAGCGGCCGGTTCGCCACAACCGTATTCGCGCGTGTTGACGTCGATGAGCTCGAGGTAAGACTGGAGAGTCTGATTCTGAAGCTTGTAGTTTGCAGGTAGTATGTATATGGTGCTTGGATATCTGACTGACGACTCGATGGTTGCTGTGATGTCTGTGCAGAGCGTGGCTGAGGATTTTAATGTGTCGTCATTGCCTAGTTTCAAGGTGTTTAAGGGCGGTAAGGTTGTGGACGAGCTAAACGGAGCGATCAAGAGTGCTCTGGAGAGTATGGTTGCCAAACATGCCTAGAACTGATGCACATAGGGATCGTGCTAAGAAAATGAATACGATTGATTCACAACTGCATTTGCCCGGATGGTATTGGAGAGGGCAAGTACAGCATTGCTCGATGGTCTTCCACTAACTTCATGCAAGGTGCAGCTACCACCTCAGGTTTCTCGGGGTTGAAAGCCTGATAACGACTGTAGATGGCACGCGTTCTGGGACAACATCCTCGACCTCACGTCGACTTGAAGGCGTTCACTAGCACGTGTATGTACATGTTCGCAGTGCATGCTTGGATACCAACGACGGTATCAAGGACTTTACGGTGGGATTCAAGTTCAAGATCTCCTTCATTGAAGAAATCTTCAAGTACCAACCGTTAGATATCCCGGCGGAGTCACAGTCGGTGTTCGAGTAGCTTGGAGCAGCAAACCCGTCGCGCCTGTTCCGCGCAAGACCGAGCAATGGTCTCCAGTCGCTACGTCGTCGCCCATCTTTGCCGTTGGGGTAGAGCACACCAGTATCTGATTTTCCAGCGCCCGCTAGAGCGACGCGATCTATCCAATGTCACAAGGCTGCTGGGGCTGGTTCCTGCGCAACGTGCTGCGCCAAGACGACGAGTATGTCCCCATCAACGTGCGTGTGCTTCTCTCGTGTTGCGTGCTTCTCTTGCGTCTCCAGACAGCAATCGCTGCTGTCGTGGTGACGTAGGTATCCCCCCCGCTTGGCGACTCACCACGCATGTATCTGCATCTCTTGTGTCTTGTAGAGTCGCGTGATCCACGTGACTTCGGAGCATCGATTTAAGGAGCTAATCAATGCAAACAAACGCTCGGTAGTCGTGGACTTCTCCGCGTCGTGGTGCAATCCATGCCGATACATCAGTCCTGTGTATCACGAGCTAAGTGCCAAGTACCCGTGCACTGTTTTCCTCAAAGTGGATGTGGACGAACTCCAATCCGTGGCCAAGAACTACGGGGTGAGGTCCATGCCGACGTTCCAGTTCTTCCGTGACGGTGTCAAGTGTGACGAGATGCGCGGTGCAGACAGGAACGGGCTGGAGGCGCATATCCAGAAGCATTACGTGGATCTGGAGCTTCCTGAAGATGAAATTGATGGCAAATTGCTGCCCCTCGAGGGTCTACGCCCCCACAAGTCACATGTTGTGACGGTGACCACCGAGAAGCAGTGGAAGCAGCTCTTGAAGCAAAACCGAGGGACGAACAAGGCGGTACGTTGGGTAATAGATCGAGTATCAATGTAGCAGCGTCTTATGCCATGGTTTGATGCTTTTGTTGCAGTTGGTGGTGGACTTCTGGGCGACGTGGTGCAAGCCCTGCGTGGAGATCGCGCCGTTCTTCGAGGAGTTGAGCTGCCGTTTCCCTGCAGCTGTGTTTGCCCGCCTGGAGGTTGATGAGCTCGAGGTAAGACACTCTTCCTGGTGTTGCAGAAGCACATTACTCCTCGCACCTGCAACGCCGTGTCTCTTTGGCACATGGCTGCATTTCTTCAAGAATGATGGTTGTGGTGCAACATGGCAGGATTTCTAATCGAACGTGGTGCTGTTTTTGATGTCGCAGAGCGTGACGGCAGAGTTCGACGTGTCCTCGCTCCCCTGCTTTAAGGTGTTTAAGGACGGCAAGGAGGTGGACGACTTGGATGGAGCAATCCGTGGAGCACTGGAGCGCATGGTTGCCAGGCACTACGGCGTTGCCACTGCCGCCGCGAGTTGCTGACCGCCTGGCCCTCACGCACAGACAACGGAGACCACATGGATGGTGTCTCATAATATATTACAAGTGGTCAGCACTGCATGTCCCCCTTCACTTTTTTCATCGTCTTCAACATGGACCAAAAAGCCTTGAGATCTCTGGACCGAAGCCAGCCAGCCCCATCGCCACTAATGCAACTTGCCGTGCCATCATCGCTGCAGTGCAGGCTGGCCGTCGTCGACATGCTTGCATGTCAATTCTGAGGTGTCCGTGGCGCTCGTTGATTTGCTTGTGCCCGCTCAAACGAGCAGACACTCCGGTAAAGCCCGGGCGGTGCCAGCCCAGGCTCTGTGCCGAGTTTATGACAGTGTGGACTGCGCTTCGCAGTGGGGTAATCAACGTCTAGGGCCGACTCGTAATCAGGCAGCCATGTGTAGACTATAGGGCTAAGTTACCTAAATATGTGTTAATAACACTGTTATGTGTTTCGGTGCACATGTACAAGTACACGTAGTAGAATTCATGCTAGGCATCGACAGCACGCACCCTAGCTGCTTGTTGCACCGTAATTTAACAAAAGATAGTTGCAGTATGAGTGCAAAGTATCTTTTCGGAGTTCGGTGTCGTCTAGTCAAAGATCAATTTAAAAGATCGATCGGCAACGTCCTGGATTTTGGCGATGCAGCGAAAAGCATTGCCCCGAGCTGATACAGTACACGAGTATTACTGGAGTGCACGATAACGTTTTGGACCGCGAGCCGTAGTAAACTCAAGCTCGCTGCCCTAATTTCCACGCCGACACGAAAGTATCCATACGGAAGTGGATATTTTCCAACAATTGACTTCGTTTTCAGTACATACTGTACACTGTACATTTTACCAACTCAATCACGACATTGCCACTGGCAAATCGACTTCGATACAATGATAGATGTAATTCACGTGTCCAGCAAAAAAAATATAAAAAACTCAATTTTGAAGCGAACTTGAGAGCCTTTGTCGTAAGCGGATGCCATCAAAAGCCTGACTCAAATTCAGGCTGATAGCGCTGTGGGTGTCTAACGCCCTGCTGCTTGTGTAGTTGATGGCGCCGTGGGTTGTCTAACGCTGTAGTTCCTTTGCCGGTAGCCGTTTACGGGGTACATGTACATCATGTACTTGCACAGTAAATCGAGGACCCATTTTTCGGAAAATGATTTTCCGCCTGAGAAATACGCCTACTTTTGAAGAACGTTGACCTGCTATGTCAGGCCTACTTCCCGCGCAGATCAAGTCTGCACAGCCACTCGATGCAAGGTGCCCTTTTCTCGCATGTACCACGAACAGCGTGCGCTTGAATCAAAGACGTCGATGGGCCATGATGGCGCCCGTCCATCAATGACTCCCTAGGGCCAACCTGCCAGGCACAACCAACTTGAACAATAATACCAATGTTTTACTAAAGTCCTGCGATGCCAACTTTTGAAACTGCAAGGGGCAATCAAGTCGGGGCGATCTTTTGGCGAGATGCGTCTCGATTCTTTGTGTCGACCTACGCTTGAAGCTCGGCAATGGAATTCTACGGTACCAAGTCGTCCCGCTTCGGTTGATGGGTACACTGCATTGCCACGCTCGTCTAGCAAAAAGATCTTCCTCTGCAGCGACGAGATGGCTGCCTCCATTCAGCTGCGCCCCATCGCGCGGCAATCCACTGCAAATTCATCGCTCGAGAACTCCATAATCCACTGGCGCTGGTCGCTTGGGCCGGGTGGCCCCATTACTGCATGCCCATGCGGTCGGGGCTTACCGTAGCGCAGCGAACGGCCCCCGCGGTCATTGGACCGCGCGCTCTTGATGATGGCTCAAAAGATCCCGCAATCGTTCAATTCGATGACGGCTTTGAATCACCTGTCGTAACGAATTGCAATCGACTACAAGAGGAATGTACACCTCACAGTGGATTACCCCGCTGATTCCGATACTTGGGCGAGATGAAACGGCTGTAGCCACCTTGCCCCTATGCGCGCAGTATGTATTTTTAGAGCCGAATAGCGCGCTACGAATACGCGGTAGGGCTAGGTTTGTATTCCCGTGGGCCGATGGGTGGGTTGCGACTGTCTGCCTCATACTCGCTGCCCTTCCTTCTTTGGGAGCTCTCATTTTCTGTTTTTAGCACACAGCGAGAGTAGGTGGCACCGTTGCCAAGGACCGAGGAACAGCACCCTCGCCTAGCAGTTCCCAACCCAGAGACGCACAGACACACACTTGACCACAGACAGCCATGCAGCTCCTACGCAATCTCGTGCTCCTGGCCCTCCTGGCATTCTCCGGCGTCGTCGCCGCTGCCGTACAGGAAGAGCAGCCGCAGCAGAAGACCCACCTGCGCGGACTGCTGGACAAGATCGTCAGCAGCGACCCCACACCCGCCCCCGTCCGCGTGCTCGTCGCCTCCTGGGAGGACGGCAAGGTCGGCGAAGCACGGAAGCTGCGCCCCATCGCGGAGAAAATCGTGGGTGGTGAGACAGTGGTAATGTTCAATGACCGCCGCCTGAGCCCCGCGGACGACTTGGAGTCGGCCGTCGTGAACTTCGACGTGCGCTCGAACCCGAACTGCGTGGTGAGCGTCTGTGGCGAGCTGACTAAGTGGTACCTGGGCTCGAAGGAACAGTGCTTCGACCTGCGCATCGCGCCCAAGTCTGCCGACCAGCTCGAGAACGGTCTGATCCGTGGCGTCTCGGCCGCCTATTCAGGCTTGCGCCCTGTGGCCAAGAACTTGTATTTGAAGTTCGACGAGACCAACTTCATCGACGGCAGCAGGTGTGAGTACGAAATCCTCTCTGGCAGCAAGACCGTTCGAGAGGAGGAGATTGCGAGCGGCTCACAGGCCGCAACGGCATAGGCCCTCCAACAGCCTTCTCTTAGTGTAAAGAGCTGTACAATAGGATAGACCCACTAATATTAACCCGAAAAGCTTGGCGGCATTTTGTTATCCATTTGTGCTCCATTTCCACCTGTTCCTCGACGACGGTAGCCTTGCTAACTGTGGCAACGCTGTGTTTTGATGGGTACATCAGAAAGTAGCGCGTGTGGCTCGTAATGAGGTGGCGTCGGATATCACAACGTCTGGCAGCCAGGGAGCTTCGCACTTGCTCGCAGCGCTGGAACCAATGTGAACTTTTACATACGCAAGTAGAATCTATGGACCTCATGGACTTCCTGACTTCAAGGCTTGACTTAAGCGTCGAGCTCAGTGCCTGTTCGAGCTCGGCCACCCATTTCAATTCCACTCGGGAGGCATATCTTGCTTGGAGTCGCGCCCAAGCCTTGGACAGACAGATCTTGAGAGCAACTTGAACGTTGACAGGACAAGTCGGCAGGAATTATCCGGATACTGTCAAAACGGTAAAACGCTCGAGTTTCGACAATGAACTGATGCCGTTGCGAGCACTGAACACAGCACGAAGGAGGCTACAGAATGCAAACTTCGCAGCAGCAGGTCGACTTGCATACACACATTTGCTTCTTGTCACGCAAAGGATTTATATGATAATAGTGCGTTAAGACGGCCAGGTTTGCATTTCGCTTCGAACTGAAGTATTATCCTAGTGTCGAGAGGAAAGGCCTGTGAAACCTGCCGGCGTTTCCTCTGGGGTTTCCACAGCGCCGTCTAAAATGAAAACGAGCATGGTGTCTCTGCCTGCACGTCTTCTTGATCCCTACCAACGGGCCGACGTGTGACCCATCGCAATGAGTCCATTAGCTGCGGTTGAGCCACCTACCAGCTCAGCGTTAGCAATTGTACTGCCGCCAGGGTTTAGGAAATCATGGCGAGCCGCGTTCATTTCAACTCGCGCTATGACCAGCCGCTACCGACACTTGGCTGGGAATTGGTTTTGAGTCGGACGAAACGCGCTGGTGATGGCAACATCTGCATCCCCGCCTTTTGTGATAAATTGATTTTTAATTTTGATAATACTGCTATCTTAAATAGAAATGAATTCTTTGTACTCTGCAGGTGAGTAACGGCAAACCTCATTGGAAAAGAACGATATTTTACTGCGGGCTAGGTCACGTATCAACAGCAAGCTCAAAAGTTGGGCAGCAAAATGGCGCAAGTCGCCGCCACTTTATTTTACATTTCGCCTTTGCAGCGCTAATACGTAGGACCGACCATGAAGACGACCTTGCGCTGCGGCCAGCAGCATGACCGGATGATCTGCTTGACGCTGCGCTCGCTGCAATTCGCCACGTGCGTAGTGGCGCTCTCGCTCGTGGCCGCCAGCTTCAAGGCACGTAAGATGACCTTCCGGACAGACGGCGGCGACACGCACGAGGTGACCGTCTACTACGGCGGACCTGCCGTCAACTTCGTCATGATCGTGTCCTTCGCCGCCTGCCTTTACGACGCCTTCTTCTTGCTTCTGGTCTTTACGCTGCGTTGCGCTGTCATGCCTGCGCCCTGGAGCTTCGGCGTGGACGCCGTCTTCACGATGCTGTTCATGAGTGCCGGTTGCGCGCTGGCTGCCAGTGACTACGTGCGTTACTGCGATGCATTGGACGGCGTTGTACATTGTGCGCTATTGGCGTCAGGAGCAGCGCTGTGCTTTATGGCGTTTGTCGCTTTCCTCCTTAGTGTAGCGTGGGGCGCTTGGATGCGTAACACGTGGATCAAACCCAAGAGGAAAGACCCGCTTGGACCGACAGGACCACTACGTGCAGGGATACCCAGCGACCCTGTGCTTGGAGACTTGGAGCTGGAGCTCGATGGACGCGCCACCACGACATACGCGTCCAGTACCTATGTACAGGACGGATTCAGACAGTCGTAAGGGAAGAGCAACCATCCTCTTCCAATGTCTGGGCTTGGCGCGACTGAAGTGTGTAAATACGACCCACGGCCAGCGGAAGAGGAAGGTGGCGTTGATAAGGACCTCTCCCACCTAGAGGAGCTATGCAGGTTAGGAACGTAAGCAGCAGAGCTGCGGGTAACATAATGCCAATAAGAAGAATCACCTTCAACACCATTCGCCTAGGCCCAAGGCAAAATAGTTGCAAATTGAGCATCTTGCGATGCTCATGATGGAAGTGGCAGGCATATTGCGTGCGGCGATTCATCCCACTCGGAATCGTGGCGTTTGGCGGCTCGAATTGAGCCTCGATGGCGTGACATTGATATCTGTGGGGTAGAGAGTCTCTGTGTCTGCTTCCTTTCCTTAGTCCTCAGTCTCGATTTCGCTTCCCCCAGCAGCCAAGCCTCCTCATTTGAGGCTATTACGCTACTGACACTGAATCGAGACTTTTTGGAGACTCGCTGCTAAGAAGATGCGCGCTACATGCCCACAGGGTAGGTACCGGTAACTTTAAAATTAAGACTACAAATACCAATGCAATTGCATATTTGAGGTTGGTAATTGTATTGGTATTCATGGACATGTACATGCACGCGGATAGTTATTTTTCCAATCCCTGCTTTTGAGGGTTTGATACATGAAGATACAAGATTGAGGCGGGCTCTTGTATCGAAAGTTTATGCAGTTTTTGCAAGTCGTGAGTTTGCTGCAGCCTTTTGGAGCCAAGCACAATCCGTGGCCGATCTTGGGAGGGGGGTTGCTGTTGGTACGCCTCATGCAGTGCTCTCATTGCGCTCATGGGAGTTTGCGTCCTCTCCCTACTCGCTTCTTGCAAGAGTGCTGCCTCTTTACCATCCGAGCAAGTACTTCCAATTGTCTTATACGCTTCCGTTCTTCCATTTGTGGGACTCGAGATAGTCGGATTGATGACGAAGTTGAAAGGAGTGGTGATGTCGAGTGCTGCGATCCAAATAGATGAGGGTTGTAGAGCTGCAAATACGCGAAGTTGCTCGTTATTCGTCAGTTCAAATAGTGGACTTCGGCATTTCTACTGGTGCTGTTGGCGACAATGCCAACGCAGTATCTCCCGTACTCGATCAGCTAGAATTTACGGTGTCGTCTTCAGAAAGATTGTCTTTCCGTGGCTACAGTTGTCGTTGTAGTAAGCCATTTCAGAGGAAGCACAACATCGGTTCCGTTTGGACGTAAGCTTTCGAAAACTTGGAGGCCTTGATATGTCTATCCTGGATAAAGAGACTGTCTGATATGTATTCCCTGAAGCGGATCCTAAATTTGCTCGCGACGAAAACAAGCAGAAGAACGCGTAAGCTTAGTATCTTTCTCTCCGTTTCCAGGATTGTTAGCGTCTTGACACTGTTTTCTGGTATGGTGTGGGCCCATTTGCCGACCCAAACAGCACTTTATCGAGTGGTTGACCGAGTCGAACTTTGCGTGTTAGTATCTTGAACAGCATTTAGTTTTGACAGAACTGATAAGATTACATATTTGTGAACACAAAGTTAAGGATGGGGAAGCTATTCACCGGACTGCACGGGGTGAGCTTTCAAGCTCACCAACTCGATTTAGATCTACACCAGACCGTTCTCCAAACAATGAAGTGTAGTAGGTCTTAGCGATAAACCACTCCGAGGGAAGCTAGCGCTTCCTGGTAAACCCAAAGTCTATTGTGAATCGTAGAATGTAGAATCTCTAATGTCCACTGGTTGGCACAGCTAAGTCCTAACCAATGCTGTCCTACCCCTTAACTAGCCAGCTTGGCAATGCTCTCATGAGCTTTGCCCTGTGTGAGGTGGCGGAGGCCTACCATCGAGATCCCCACCACTACATGAAGCTTACGGGCCTCCTGGTGGTCCAGTGGTCAATGTGGCATAGGTTCGAGTCCCTCCGGGGACTTCCTTTCCAGATGATAAGAAATGATTAGCATTCGAAAATCCCATTCAAACAATTCACAATCACAATCAAACCTTCAGAATTCAGTAGCTAATCCAAGTAGTAGCAACCAGGAATAACTAGTTATTTCCTACATGAAGACTGCTTCAGCCAGCCCATTTGTGTATGGCAAAGTTTCGATCAGCTCCGTTAATAACCCACTCTTTCAAGAGTGTTGAGCACTTGATGCTTCCATTGTGGTGCAAAATTCAAATGGACTGCCCGAAACTCGGTGGTTGCAATGAGCCCGAAATGCCCTGCTTCATAGCATTGTCTCCACCACGCCCAATCTTGAATGCCTTTACGAGCTTTAACTGCAGCAAACTTTCCACAGCTTTTTGCGCCTCACTATGAGTTGGAAAGAAAATCGTGTTAACGAAGAAAGCTTCTCCTCTAGAATATACATGTGTACAAATTCTAGTGTGATCACCCGCTGATCGGCTTTCTCCAAGTGACCCATTGCAGTTAGCAAGGTAAAAGTTGGTTAACTTTAGCTGGACATGTTGTAGACCTAATATATTACCAATGTCTCACGTCTAGCCTCGAGGAGTCCATATTCGTTGTCGGGGGAGGTTAGGAAGAAGTTCATTTTGTTCTGACTCAAACCCCAAGCGCATAAGCGCTCGGTTAAGCGCTTCACTGTCAAAAGATGGCGATGGGTATCGAGTTGATAGATGGAAGTGGCAGGCCTGAAAGAGTCCGATCACGTTTCTTTCCTCCAGTGACTGGAAGAAACTCATTCAACCTCTCGACGACGAAGTGAGGATGGTGCAACTGGGATATCCCGAGGGCGTGAACATTAAACTCCCACTCAGATAATGAGACTTCGACAGTGTCTAGTGCCTGTTGTTCACGATATAATGCTGACTCAGCATTGCTGAGGCTCCTCTTTGGGGACTAGTGGTTCAAGGTTTTTTTTCTTGCTTACGTACTAGCAATCCGAATGCACAATGTAGGGTATGTTATTCAACTGAGAACACTGGAGCATTGTTTATCTCATGGAGTCAAAGGGAAACAGCATGTCGAAGCGCAAAGCGCAAGCTCCTACTGTTCCCGTCAAACAAGGATGTTGCTAGAGGAGGGAGGAACACAAACTGCAACAGTGTTTCACGCAACATGGCGGCTGCGTAATGACATTTTCTTCGAAGAAACACAGGCGATGGCGCCAACCATCGCTAACGTGCAGGCTTCATTTCGAAGCCACTCTGATTGGATTATTGACGGTGAAGTGCTTAACTGAGTGCTTTTGCGCTTGGGATTTGAGTCTGAACAAAATGAACTTCTGCCTAACCTCCCGCGACAACGAATATGGACTCCTCGAAGCTAGACGTGGACATTGGTAATATCATAGGTCTTGCAAGGCGAAGCCCAGCTAACTTTTACCTACCTTGTACATGTATTGCGTCACACATCTACTCGGAATCGTGGCGTTTGGTGGCTCGAATCGAACCTCGATGGCGTTGATTCCTGTGGCACGAATACTGCAGCGTCGAGCTTAGCGGGTTAGCGGTGGTCAATGCTCCAACGGCGACGCTTGATGAGGATATCTACGTGACGGTTCATGAGCGCGAAGATATTCAACGGCGATGCTGAGCCCTTTAAACCAACGTGCTCATTTTGAGATCTACGAGTCCACTGATAAGTTGTCAATGGAATTTGAGCCAGGCACGTGCAAGCTGCAACAGCGTGGATCGCGGTTCCGATCACGCGAGCGGGTGAAAGCAATGGCGATGGCGATGGGCGTGGCGCTTACCATTACGTTGGGACTTTTGTCACTTGTGAGCAGCTCCACGGCTCTCGGAAATGAAAATGCCGATGGGCACGTCACACGGCACCTACGATCACTGCTGCTGGGCCAAAAGGCTCGTGGGTATGGCACAGCATTGGATCAACGACCTCTTGATGTTTCTATGGAGGCAACTGCACGACGCACTGCCCCTCAGAGCACTGGCCCGGTTGGTGCAATGGAAGCACTTGCTAAAGGTCCTGTGCTTCGTAAGCCTGGCGCTGAAGCATCCATGACGACTTCAACGACGTCAACAGCGACCGAGTCTCATGGTCGCGGTGGCGGTGCAATGGAAGCTATAGTTCCTAGATATGAGAAGAAGGCAGCCCCTGAGACTATCGCTGACGCTGTTGCCAAGGCCGAGGAAGCAGAAGAGATCGCTCAAGAGGCCTTAGTTGTTGCATTAGCAGCAGAGAACGACCTTGAGGCTATCGAAGCCATTACAGAAACATCGATTTTTTCACTTGCAACGAATTCAATCACTGAGGGGCTGGGGGGCGAAGAGATCTTGATCGTGGGAGAAATCGAAGACAGTGATGACAGCTCGGACAGCCAAGAGGAACTCGTTGCCAGGAAAGGCACAACCAAGAAACACAAAGGCTGGTGAACTATCGTCTACATCATGCAGACTGCATGTCAAACAGGCAGTGCACACATCCAATAAAAATAAGATCCAAACCTTCCTTTTCAATTTTTCTTGCATCTATTTCCCTTGCGCTTCCAACAATTCGTATGTAGCCATGATGCTATCAGGCGTGATCATGCGGAATTGTTCATTGAGTCTCAGTAGTGCCTGGGAGACTCGTGCGATCTTCCGGCGGTCCTCCACACTAACCGGTGTGGATGCATGTAGCTGTCTTTTAGCTGTGAGCACTTCCACGCGCGTCTCCATGTTGCTGGTCGTGTCTTCCTCTTCACCTCCAAGTGCAGCCATACTCCTAGACACCCAAATGTAGCCATTCGTGCCTAGAATCACATCGATCCCGATTCCTGGTAGTGTAGCCATGTGCTGCTTCATCCGTTTAACCAACGGCGCCGCCACAGCCACGAACTGACCGTTCTCCAGCTTCCCGTAGCGCAAACTGCGCGTGTGCAGACTCAACGATCCATCATAACGGACCTCCTGGATCTCTGCTGAAATGAGGTCGTTCTCCACGAAGAACGCGCGCATCTGCAGCTGATCAGCGTACGTACGTCGACGTTGGGCGCCTCCAGGCAGCGTCACAGAGCTCAGCATGAGACTCGCGTCTTGCTGGCCGTTCACGTCCACCTTCCAGCGTTTACTGGCCACGTCCGTCACACGTCCGACAACAATATCGCCCACTTCTCCGATATAGCGAGACACTAACGGCCGCACTGTGATGAGCTGGTTCACTTTCTCCACTACACCAGCCACACTGGCCACCAGCTCATTGCGGCCACTCAAATATGTGCCATGTCCGCGTAGAAAAGCGCCCGTTTCAGTGCTGATGACTTGGCCAGGGGTCACTACTACCACTTGGGACTCGTCCTCCAGCTCCATGGGCTCATCTTCGGCATCAGCCACGCAGCGTACACGAACCTCCATGACCATTGGCGTCAATTGATTCGATACTGTTTCTTAGAAAATAGCTACCGGTATGTTAAAAAATGTGGTACACATTAGATTTTGAATTTCAACCAATGATAGTTTATAATTGAAGTCTTTGGACGAATCAGAAGCAAGTGAGCCGTTACAATTGAACGAAGCTGACGCGACCACAAGTGCGCACAAGTCGATCCTCTCCGGTGTCATCACTCCATCATGGCGCTCTTCCCGCCCGAGTTCCTGGCCGGTATTTTGCTGGTTTTCGTGCAGTTGCGACTGCGCTCTCACTTCAGTTTGGCCTCGTGGCTGGTCAACGGCCTCACGTTCTTCCTGCCGCCCGAAGATGAGCTCATTGCGACGCTCAACGGCCAACAAGTGGCCAAAAACAATAAAACCAAAGCCGTCGGTCAACCCCTCAGCGCGGCCGAGAAGATGGACAAGTTCTACGTGCGTGTAGCCAAGACGGAGCCTGGAGTTTTCAGTCAGACGTTGTTCTTCGAACTGTACGAGATGCTGGTGGTACTGGTCTCCTCGGTATCTGTCGGTTGTTGGATCGGTAGTGTCGTGAGCTTCACAGCCCCGTGGTTCAGCGCTGCAGCAAGTGAAGTCGATGACAAGGTGGACGTGGCCACTTATGGCCTCATGTCGGCTATGCTCGTGGCGCTCTGGTTCCCATTGCAACTGAATTTCGCCCAGGGTTGGGCTGGGTACGAGGCTCGTCTGGGTGTGGCTGTGGGCTTCATCGGCCTCATCGTGTCGGGCTTTATCATCCTTTCACCCAAGGGAGCGCTGGACTTTGACTTGGAACTCGCAGCTCAATTGGCTGGTGGACGTGTGGAGATGGTCTTACGCGCGTTGGGCTTCACGGACGCGGACTTTGTCAATATTGAGCCTCTGGCCGAAATGGCGCGTTTTTCACTGTTCTTCACGTTCGCGTTGCTCGCTGGTATTTTCACGTGCACGACATTCTTGCCGTCCTTCCGTTTCGCGCGGATGTACTCGGAAATGATCAAGGACAAGCAGACGTCAGTTGTCATGAAGGTTTTCCTGCATCTGAACATGTTCTTCCCTGTTGTGATCTGTGCGCTGTGGGTGCCGAGACTTTCCAGCAACGTTTTGGTGCCGTCCGAGCTTGTCAAGTGCTCTCCACGTGCGTTGACTCGAGACTGCCTACAGAGCGAAGTGCTGGGACTGGATACGACCGCCTCGGACGTCTGGAAATGGTACAACCTCACGGAGTCGCAGTTCCACACGCTCCGGATTTACGTGGTGTTCGTGGCTTGTCTGGTGCGTCTGATCTGCTTCCGCACGCACCTGCAGTACTTCCTCTTAGAGCCTCGTGAGGTCATGGCGTCTCTGGTGGGTCGTCCGGGCTTCGTTGACGGCGCGTTGCTGCAGAACAAGGTGCGTCTTCAGTTCAACTACGTCCCGATCATCGCTCTGCAGTATCTGGCGCCTGTGTGTGCTCTGCTGGCGTCCGCGCAGCTTTTAATGAAGCAGACGGCGACTCCTCTGGGCATTTTCAAGGGCATCTCCTGGGTGATTCAGCGTGTGGCGCCTACTGTTTCAATTCCGGTCAGCCTTACGCCGGAAGGATTGAACGCAGCGTCGTTGAACGTGTTGCCCGATCCGACAGCACCGCCCAACCTCGGTGGATTCCGACTCGGTGACGATCTGAGCCAGGAGAACGCGGCACCGTTCCTGCGCGGCATGAGCCAGTTCCCGATCCTCACGGCGGAGTTCTACGACGCGTCCTTGGGCTTCTTGATCTGGTTCCTGAGCTTCGTCATGTTCGCTGTGAGTCTGGCGGGTCTGCTCTACTGGCGCAACGTGTCGGCTCATGACAACACGGAGGTGGAGCAGGCTGTGCGACAAAACAAACAGACCCCCAAGACACTCAAGAACCAGCTCAAGAGCTTGAAGCTCAACAAGAAGAACAAATAGATAGAACTGCAGACCATTGTCTTCAGGCGAATTGAAAATACAACACAGTCTTCTTGTCCAAAAGCCTCAGTTCACTCTATCTAGTGCTTCATGTTCTGCAGGTACTCCTTCCAGCCGCTGGTAGCCATCTTCTCGATCTTGTCGTCCACCTCGCGCTTCTGAGTGTCCAGGAACGTTGCCATGGCCTCAATAAGTGACGAGTCTCCAGCTCCCAAGATGCGAACAGCCAACAGACCAGCGTTCGTCGAGTTGCCGATGGCAACAGTAGCAACAGGCACACCACGCGGCATCTGCACGATGCTCAGCAGTGAGTCCTCGCCATTCAGAGTCGATGTCTTCACAGGGACACCAACAACGGGGAGAGGAGTCAACGCAGCGATCATACCCGGCAAATGGGCAGCACCGCCGGCACCCGCGATAATGACCTTGATACCGCGCTTGTCGGCACTTTGAGCGTACTCATACATACGCGCGGGCGTGCGGTGGGCCGACACGATTGTCAGCTCGTAAGGCACACCGAACTTCTCCAGCATATCAGCGGCGGCCGCCATCGTAGGCAGATCCGAGTCCGAGCCCATCACAATGCCAACAAGTGGCTTGCGCTCAAGCTTCAGCAGACCAGAGTTCTTAGTAGCTTCGGGCGAGAGAGCCGTCGCGCGCTTCGTCAACTCCTCGAGGCTCGGAGCGGTGATGGTCACGTGGCCGAGCTTGCGTCCAGGACGGACTCCGGCCTTGCCGTAGAAGTGAGCGGCCGCGCCCGGAACCTTCAAGCTGTTGCGAAGCAGCGAGAAGCTCACATCCTCCGACGAGGTAGCGTCTCCAAGGACGTTCACCATCAGAGCAGCAGGCACGCGGAGCGCGCAGCTGCCCAACGGCAAACCAGTGATGGCACGCAGGTGCTGCTCGAACTGGTCCGTCTCGCACGCCTCAATAGTGTAATGGCCGGAGTTGTGCGGACGCGGGGCAATCTCATTGAGCAACACTTCACCGGTAGCAGTAAGGAAGAGTTCAACACCGTAGATACCGCGGCCCTCAAGTTGAGCCACAGCAGCCTGTGCCATCTCACCGGCACGTTTAGCGACATCCTCGGGGATCTGGGCCGGAGTCAGCACTGTGTCACAAATGCTGTCAGCTTGAGTGGTTTCCACTACGGGGTAGGCGCGAACGTCTCCGTCCGCTCCCTTGACGACCATCACGGCCAGCTCCTTGACGAACGGGACCCACTTCTCTGCATACAATTTGGCTTCCTCCTCAGCCAACTGCTTCTCATCCACATCAGTAGTTTCACTAGCTAGCAGCTTCGCCCCAAGCTTGTTGAAAGCATCCACCAGATCCTTTTCGTTCTTCACCACAGCGTTTCCCTTGCCGTCGTAAGCGAAACGACGGGATTTCAGCATATACGGGTAGCCGAACTTCTCACCCACTTGACGAGCTGATTGCAGCGACGTGACAATCTCGTACGGAGCCACATCGATGCCCTGCACCTCCGTAAAGAACTGCTTTTGCTGGTATTTGTCCTGGATGAGCGCAATCGTAGCCGGAGCAGGGTGGACGCCCTGCAAATTGGCAGTCTTATCGTCCTGCAACTCCTGCAAATAGGCTGCATTCACGTGCTCAATCTCCACCGTAAGTACGTCGCACTGTTCCGCCAGTTTGGCGATGTCCTGCTCATTGGTGAAGCTTCCAGCCACAGCTTTCAGGCCCGTCTGGCCTGCCGGAGACTCTGCCCCCAGGGGGTCCAGGACCAGAACCTGCAGGCCAAGACGGTGGGCCGCATTGGCCATCATGCGGCCCAATTGGCCACCGCCCAGCACGCCCACAACAGGCGGCGCAGCGCCGTTAGCGTTAGTCGTTAGCACTGGCATTTGTTGATCTACGAGCTTCGTTTCGATTTAAAGCGTGTTTGGTGGACAGGAGGGCTTCAGATGGCTACATTGAATTCGGTTAAATGCGATTATAGGTTGAAGTGAATATGTGGCCTTTATTTCTCGGTCGATCGTTTTAGCAGGTATAATTCCAGAGAGAATGGTTTGTTTAATGCGAGGTCTTCCGTTGAAATATGAGGAAAACATCCTCCCAGCTTCAAAGCGCTCATGGTTTGTGGTAGAATCTCCGTCGCTTCAACACTAGCAGGTAGTACCAGAAATGCTGTTGGATCTGTTCCAAGCAGCTCTCTAGGATCTTTTCCAGCTGTATCAATCACTTGAAATGTGGGTGTAGGAGTCATTCCAGCAAGGAGGAAGCGAGGAGGCATGTATGTCTTGGAAAACACTAGCTGGAGTGTATCCATTTTCTCCAGCGAACTTTTGTCAAAATTGCAAAGCGAATTCATCCAAAGTTTCGTCACCGGGTTCTCCACTTGCTTCGAGTTTATCATGGACAGCGATAAAAGCATCGGGATGATACCTCCTTGGTGTAAAAGTCCGAAGAAGAGCGTCAATAGGAAGTTAAACAGAATCCACAGCATCTTCCCTAGCTTGTGCTTCGTCAAGAACCGAACAACTCCAGTTCTTCCATTTACAGCCGTAAAAAGATGCAACGGAACGATCAGCGGCAACAGAAATCTCGGTTCTTGGTGTGGAGCGAGTGATAAACAAACCAATGGGAAAAATACGCACGCGTTGTTGAAAATTGAGCGATCGGGAAACCGTAAAAATCGCACCAAGTAGACGAGGAAGATTGGGCCGAAAAGCATCGGCATGTTCACGGTCAGATGCGTGAATCGCGGGTGTACACCATGCAACTCCAAGTTGTCGTACTTCATGTTGTACTGGAGGTTGTTCAACGGTGCGATCACAATTTTATCCAGAGTTATCTCCCATTTACGATCGAGAATTTCCACCCCTTGAAAGTAGATCGTATCCACGATAATAAAGACTGCCGCCCACAGTAAGAAGGCTACGAGACCTTGTAGTGCTACAAATGTTGTAGCTGCTACACGACGAACAACGGATGGAGAGCTGGAGATGTCTTTCTTCCGGGATGCACGAACTAGATAGGCGTCTTGCTGACGAACGAGCTCCAGTCCAATCGGGAAAAAAAACACTGGAAAGGTAAAGCGTGTGAAGAAGCCAAAAGCTAATAAACTGCCGAGGAGAACTGTCTGTACATGAAATATGCCGCACAAAGCACGTCGATGCTGAGAAATATCACGAAAAGTCAGTAACTTTATAAATTTCAATTAAAAAATGAACATCAACATACCGGATTGACGAGAAACAGTACTGCAAAGCAGAGTGCAAGTACTAACGTCTCGAACGTATTGGAGAACGGTCTACATAGAAACACCAGAGTCGGCCACGAACTGGCGAACAGCAGAAGAGCTTTTTCCTGCTTCTCCTTTTGAACTTCAGGTTTCAAATGTCGACTTAATATCCCCACAACTTGATACAGCACTGCATCGATTATAAAAGACAGCAGACACAGCAACAGTCTCGGGGTCACCAGCATCACGAAGCCCGTCAAAGGAACCCCTACCCATTCCAGAATCTTCAATGGAAGCCCAACTACCAGTGCACTAGAGAAAAATAACATTAGTATGGTAAATAAAACAATTGGCAAAGTATCTTACGGGAAGATAATCGAGCGGTTAGGCGTTGGTAGTTGGAATTCCCAGGGAATGAACAGCTCTCTATGTAGAACGGAGCTCTCAGGGAGAACATGACGTGCCATGACCTCTTGACTCTGGAAGAATTCGTCCGGATGCACCATCCCCAGCAGTAGTACACTACCTACTACGCGTAGTACTGCCACCGCCGCATACAACGTCCTTCTTGTCATCGAAATATATTTTCTTGAATAATGAATTTATTTAATCATCTTTCACAGGAACCCCAAAATAATACCGAAACCCAAAATAAGAAGGCGCCAGTTTTTCGCGCCTAAAAAGTCCCGCCCATTTTCGAAATCTCAGGAGCTCCAAACGAATTCGGGAGACCAAACGCTCTGGGACGCGACGCACTTAACTCAATGGCGGACGACGCGTACTACCGCCAGGTGCTGGCGCAGATGCAGAGCGAGTTCACGCGTGCTGTGACGGCGTTGGAGAAGCAGGTGACGGCGTTGACGCGGCACAATGAGCTGCTAAAGTCCGAATTGACACAGTCCAAAGCTCAGGGGAAGGAAGCAATGATGACCGTGACGCAATTGCAGAATCAACTCAAGACGCAGGTTTCGGACGCTGATAAGGCTCGGCAGGAAGCTGCAGACAGGGAAAAGGCTCTGACGCTCGAAATTTCGGCACTTAAGAGCCTCTTACAGCAGGAACAGGACTACTGGACACGTTACGACCAGGCTGGGAAGGACGATAGGGACAGATTGACTAAACAATTAGCAGAAGCTAAGGCTGAAGCTATGCAACGTCGAGAGCAGAACCGGACGTTGAAGAACGAGATGAAGGCGCTACGAGCCAGAGTGGAGACGGCGGTGGCGACAAGCAACAGCTTCGAGCAGAGACTTCTAACGGTGGTGAAGGAGAAGCAGCAAGGGATGCAGGAAGTGGAGAAACAACTGGCGCAGTACAAGAAGAAGGTCCATGAGAAGAGAGCACAGAACAGATACTTGACGGAAGCGCTGGTTCGACTTCAGGAGCAGCGACAGAGCTCCAGCAGTGAAAGCTCTACTGTGACCTCTAGAACGAGAGTTACTAGGGTGTCAGAGACTCCAAGTCCTATGGAGTCAGTGAGTAAACCAGCAGAGGTTCCAGTGCAACGAGCGATGAAGAAGAGAGAGTTGACACTCCCGGAAGAGATTAAATCCGCTGCAGCGAACGTCACGACGTCCAGTCGGATGTACAAGAGCAAGAGACTGGGAAGTTCTCGAACGGGGACGTCACCGACCTCGTCTTCACCGGAGATTTCTCCTAGATCAGCACGTTCAGCCCCGTACAGACGTCCTCCTTCAGTAGCTACGACGACTCCTACTACTTCCGATGGGAACAGCTTTAACAGCAACAACAGTGGAAGTCTGCGCAGTCTAAGACACGTTACGGGACGACGGATAAGCAGCAGAAGCAACAGTGATAGTGACAACATCGACGTGAGCCCCAGGACGAATACAAGACGAAGCCCCACTGGACGACTGGAACGCGAACTCAACGGCCTTCGACAGAAACTGGACTCGTGTATGGCGGATGCTGCTGCTCGGTGGTAAATGGTTGACAGTTCAAGGGTTGCAACAGAGAGAAAAGAGGCTCATTACCCTCTTTTCTCTTCCTTTTGGCGGCTTCAGAGACTCATTACTCTCTGTTGTCCGCTAGTTGAAAACTACTGGGTGTGGCTGTCAAGACAGAGCAGACTTTGTTCGAAGATGTCAGCAGGCTCAGTGGAATCGGGGCTCATTACCCCCGTTTGAAGCTGTAGATCCTGACGTACTTGAGTGAGGCTGTGAGTGTTGAGTGTGCAGTTCGTAGTGATCTACAAGAACTCATTACTTCTTGGAGGTCATTGGAACTGCCACTCACTCTCACTCTCTGCTTTGTTTTGACGCCTGCATGTAGCAGCTTTTTCGACTTCGCCCATGGATTGAACCATTCACCGACAGCTTCCAAAGAGTATGTGTAGATAGCGTCTTGGAGAACAATAGGGGTATTTATTCAAACCAGCAATGGATGAAACGTTTTTCTTTCCTTTCTTCTGCCCTATCTAACGTTTTCTTACTTCCATTCGACGCCTGATCCTTCTTCATCGTCTTCATTCGGATGATCTTCATCCTCGAGGTATTCCATGAGTTCACTGGTGCCGAACTTGTCCATGTATTCGTCCTCCGTCATGTCTCCATAGACACTGTGCTTGTCATCCACCATCTTCTCCCAATGCTCCTCCAGCGCCAGGATACGACGAGTATCCGCTCGCATAAGGTGCACCACAATGTTGTTGCAGTCTGCGATCATCCAGTCATCACAGTCCCGGCCTTCCACTGCGTAGTCGAACTCGTCCACAATGTCTCTGGCCTTCATAGACTTGATCAAAAGGTCGGCCATACGACGCATATGGGCCTGGGACCTGCCCGTAGCGAACACCATAAAGTCTGCCAGACTGCTCTTACCAGCCAAGTCGACAGTGTACACGTCGATCGCTTTTTCCTTCTCCAGAGCCTCTTTAACTTCATCAATGGTCAAGTAAGTCTGCGGGATGGCTGGGATAATGTCTGCGTGGCGATTGCCAGCCTCCGGAGCTTCCCATTCGACGTCAGCGGCTGATTCTTGACTGGTTTCAGCTGCGTCACCTTCCGGGAAGTTACGAGGCTCGTCCAAGTCACAATACAACGCCACCAGCTCATCATAAGCTTTGGCAGCATCAATTGCCGTCCAATAGTCGCCACCGCTGATGATGTGGCCCTCAAGCTCCAGCTCCGCGCTGTATTTCTTCACTTTAGTGGCGTCAAACACGACACCCAAGTACTCGACTTTGGAAACAGAGAAGTGGCGGATAGAGACACTTTGAAGTGGACGAAGGAAAGGAGACACACGTGTGGACACTGGCACATGTGGATGAGAAGCTACGAAGCGAGCGGTGGAAACTGCAGAGCGCAGAAGACGGACGAACTGCGGCCTCATGATCATTGATGCAATTTGCGTGGAGGACGAAGAGTATCAAATTTAAGAGAATATATCAAGTTAGAGAAACGTATATTTTGACAACATACGGGATAAGACAATCGACTTCCTTCCCAAGAACCTTCGAGTTCTGCTTCTTTGCCAAATATTTCTGTCGAGCATGTTCATCGTAGTGCCACACGACGTGAGCAGTGATCTCTCCAGGGGTTTTGAAAAATTGTCGGCATTTTGAATAGGGACAAACGAGATCTTCTTCTTCATCCTACATTGATCTTGGATCCATGCTCATCGCCATCTCTAAATCGACGCAGAGGAGAGTGAAGCCGGGTAGAACATCTTGAACATCGAGATTTCTCCACGTAGTGTCGCTTGAGCATTGGACTTGCCCATGCTCGTCCAAGTAGTACTCATACATCTTTCGACAATCTGTGACGGAGTGCTGTCGATAGCATTCCGTCGGCATTGAAGTGCAAGTTGATGCACTGTAGTGCAATCTACATATCTCTACATGTACCCACTTTGTGATTGGCTAAAACTAGATTTTGGTAATATGCCAATGTGGTTTACGCCATTCAGCTGAGACATTGAGACAATCTCATTGGCTGAAATTCGAGAAGGTTCTCGAAGCTTGATTAGGGGACGCCCGGAGTCAAGTCAACATTGCTACGTGGAAGTTTATAGGAAAATCATTGGTAGATAGCCAAATCAGAAGATAGGAAAAGATAGGCTCTAGGATACACTTTACTGGATATTTGAGAGAGCTCTGTGAGCCACCAGTAGCTTAGGACCGTAAGAGCCTTCCTCATTTCAATTCACTTTTCAATTTACCAACAACCTCTCAGTGGTCCCTCAACTGGCTACGCCTCCCTGGGTCTTCGCTCCGCCGTCCAAGTCCGGCCTCAGCTTCCTCGTCCCCGCGCGCACGCTGTGTTACATAGTAGCGCTTGTCGGGTCAAGCTTCGTTCCATCGTCCAAGGTCGGGTCTCTCGTGGGCGGCATAGCCAGAAGCGAGTAGATCCTTGGCTATTAGCACCAGCCAATTGCTGGGGAAGTGCTAGGCCTAAAGGGGTCTCTTTGGGTTGTCTTTGGGAGAGTTCGTGCCCATCACAGGTCAGGGAATCAACTTGGAAAGGTTGGTATATCTCTGCCTAGTGCACGTAACTCTTTGGTCGCTACTAGAAGCCGGTTCAGTGCTTGGAACGCTCTTAAGTGCAGCTTTTATTTCCATCGCTCCCCGGTAGCTTCCAATTTACCCTTTCTTTTGGTGTATGGGTCGGTACAAACCGAACCACAACAAGAGTCGTAAAAGGAAGAGTCGTGAGCTCAACTTGACAGACAGTTCGAAACCACCTGTTGTCAAGGTTGTGAGACGGGCTCCTCTTCCTGATACGAGTCTTTTCGACTACCCTTACGACGCTGAGAAGTTCTCAAAGCTTCAACAGGATCTGCTTAAGCATCTCAAGAAGTCTCGTCGCATTACCTGTCGTTTCAAGAAACTGACAAATCGAATTGAGGACGACGCGGTCGCAGAGAGAGTCAAGGGCCTACTTAACGAGGTTTTTGTCGAGCTCGGACATCTTGAAGACATCACTACGATCAAGCTAGATCGCGAAGTAAGCAGTAGTCGTAACTAAAGAAAGGTTTTCCCCTTCTTTTCATTGGGTTTTTGGGTTTTATTGGATTGAGTTCGTGCTACGAAAAGTCCACTCGAAATGTCATCTACACGTGGTAGATCGAGTGAGCGCGACTCTCCAAACCCGCGTCCGCGTAGAACGCCTCGAACGACGGCTAGGACGGCTCCTATTCCACAGAGCCAACCGCAAGCAACGGCTAGGACGGCTCCTTTTCCACAGAGCCAACCGCAAGCAACGGCTAGGACGGCTCCTTTTCCACAGAGCCAACCGCAAGCAACGGCTAGGACGGCTCCTAACCCACAGGGCCAACCGCAACCAACGGCTAGGACGACTCCTGATCCACAGGGTCCACCGCAAGCTACGAATATGTCGTCGGGACAAGCTGGCGCAGCATCAGACACGATGTCGATGCAACAGCTGTTAGTTTACTTAACGCAGCAGCAACAGTCATACCAAGCCCAGATGCAAACCCAGCTGCAAGCACAGATGCAGCAGGCCAACGCAAGATTCGAATATCTAGTTGCGTCCAGGGGTGAGCAGAGAAAGAAGGATCCGCCTATGTATGAAGGCAAATACGGCGAAGACATTGAGTTATGGATCTTCGCCACCGAGCAGTATTACGCAAGCAGACGCGAGTTGATGGAGGCAGATACATCGGATTTTGTGACGATGATCTCCAGCAACTTGGGCAAGTCAGTGCTGAATTGGTATCGCGCGTTTATCGCAGAGTGTGAGGGTACGAACGTACAGCCCACATGGTCGCTCTTCAAGGGAAGACTTCGCACTCGTTTCAGGCCGAAGGACTTCGAATATGATCTTCGCGAGAGGATGTTTCGTCTCAAACAGAATGAGACCATCCATGATTACGTCTCCAAGTTTCAAGACTTGCTATCACAGACAGAGTTGTCTATCAGCGAGTTGGAGAAGCGTTTCTTCTTTCAGAACGGTTTGCGAGAAGAGACAGCGAGGAAGATCAAGGAGGAGAGTCCTTCAACACTGCAAGATGCCATTGAGATTGCGTCGAATTTTGAGTTTGCGCACTACTCGGGAAAACCCCCAAGAGCTCCTGCGAAGGGTTCGCAAGGATCATCAAGCTCGGGGCATCGTGCGTCTAAGTCGAAGCAGAATTCAAAGAGCTCCGACAAAAAGAAAGGCAAGAGCGATGATTGGAAAAAGACAGCTACGTGCAGAAACTGTGGCAAGTTTGGCCACATTTCTCCAGATTGTACTCAGCCAAAACGTACTGAAGCGAATCGGTACATGCAGGGCGCAGTGTATGCGATCCTAGAGGCTGAAGCTCAAGCATTCAAGACGGATGACCAAAAGAGGCCCGTCACGATATTCATCGACAACGGCAGTAGCCTGAATGGCGTAACTGAGGAGTTGGTGAAGAAGCTTGAGTTAGATGTCACTGAAGGTGACATGATACAAGTTGATCTCGGTTATGATCAAGTTGTGCATCGTCCACGTCGGACTGTAGAGATGTCTCTGCAGTTACCAGGGTTTCCTTTGACAACGGGAACATTCCAAGTCATGCCTGTTCCTGAAGGAAAGGATATTGTTTTGGGCATGATGTGGCTGCGGGAGCAGAACCCTGATATCGACTGGAATACTGGACAGATTGCACCTCGCATCAAGGTGGAGAACACGCAGACTGTGAAGTTGAGACTGCCGAAGACTCGTCCAGCCCGTTGGGTGGCAGGACAACGCCGCGCCAGAGTTGCGCAGGACCGTGAGATCTTCAACTACTATCGGCAGCATGGCCACAACGGCCAGTTTGGGCGAACGAAGATTATTTCGTCCAAACAGTTCCAGCAGATGTTGCGTAGGGACAAGGATATTGAGGCAGTGTTTGTCATCAATCCGCATGATTCGGGGAAGGCTGAACGCTTCAAGAGTCAAGGATGGGATGCTCTCAAGGATAATCCGGCGTATGAGACGTTACTGAAGTATGCGGATACGGTTTTCCGTACGGAACTTCCGAATGAGACACCGCCAGTACGGGAAGGAATTGAGCACGAGATTTTGCTCAAACCCGGTACTCAACCGATTTCGGTCAAACAATGGCGCCAAAGTCCTGATCAGAGGAAAACGATTCAGGAATGGACCAAAGAGATGGTTCAGGCTGGCATCATTCGACCGAGTACGTCAGCATTTTGTGCACCGACTTTTTGTGTGAAGAAACCAGTCGGATGGCGTATTGTGCACGATTATCGTCTGTTGAATTTGGCGACGATTTTACCAGCTATTCCTATGCCTCGCAAGGAAGATACCTTTGATGCGATGGCCGGTAGCTATTGGTATTCGTGCATGGACTTACTTTGGGGTTATTACCAAGTGAAGTTACGAGAAGCAGATATACCTTTCACTGCTTTCTCGACCCCAGATGGTCTATTTGAATATCTCGTCACACCCATGGGGCTCAGTGGTAGCCCAGGAACCTTTAATCGACTGCTTCAAAAGGTTTTCAGGGATTTGAGTGACGTGGCGCGAATTTACTTCGATGATATCTACGTATACACGAAGGGTAAAGATGTGAACGACCACATCGCCGCGCTGGACAGGGTATTGAAGAGATGTGAAGAGCAGAAGCTCTACATCAAACTGTCCAAATGCCAATTTTGCGTGGATGAGATTCCATGTTTAGGCGACTTTGTCGGACGCAAGGGCGTTCGTATGGACCCAGATAAGGTGAAGATTATCGCCGAGTGGCCAGTCCCCAAGACCAAGAAGCAAATTGAGAGCTTCCTGGGGACAACGGTTTACGTTTCGAGGTTTTGCAAGGATTTCGCGCAGTTTGCAGGTCCTTTGCATGAATGTATCAAGGGAAAACGTTCTCGTGATCCTATCGAACTCGATGAGAACCAGTTACGCTGTTTTGACGAGCTTAAGAAGCGCTTGTCATCACCGCCGGTTCTCAGTCTTCCTGATTTCTCCAAACCTTTCGGTATTCGGATGGACGCCTCAAATTTCGCAATTGGGGGAGTCTTATTTCAAAAGGAGGGAGAGTTGGAACATCCAATAGCCTATACGGGCAGGAAGATGAAGCCAGCAGAACTGAATTATCCAGTTCGGGAGCAGGAACTACTCGCTATTATGCATGCGTTGAAGACATGGCGCGTGTATCTTCTCGACAAACCATTCCTGGTGGAAACAGATCACAAGAGCATTGAGATGATTCTCACGCAGAAGACGACGAATCGACGCATTGCGCGGTGGTTCAACGAACTTGCGGAGTTTCAGCCTCTGTTCAAGTGGATTCCAGGGGAGACGAATGTAGTCGCAGATGCGATGTCGAGAAATCCTGAGTTCGAGCATAAGGCAGCGCAAGTGAGCCTGAAGGAACTTCTTGATACGGCTCAAAACCGTGAAATTGTGGCTACCATGGTCGAGAACAATTTGACCGTGGCACAGTCCGCAGTGAAGATGTACTCGTGGAACAAGGACTGGCAAGGACTTGTCAAGAAGCTACAGCTTGGAGACAAGGTTCCGCATTACTCGCTAAATCATGGCGTGCTGTATTATCAGACGCGTGAAGATGAGAGTCCTAGATTGTACATTCCCGATGACGAAGATCTGAAGAATCGAGTCATTTGTGAGAACCACGATGCAGTTACGGCAGGCCACCCAGGATATTACAAGACCTATGTCGCAGTACGTGAGAAGTACTATTGGCCGAAGATGATGAAGTATATCCAGCGCTATGTGAACACTTGTGAAATGTGTCAGCGCAACAAAGCGAGGCAGGTGAAGCCTCCGGGATTACTTCAACCGCTGGAGATACCACGAGGTAGATGGGTCGACATTTCGATGGATTTCGTTGTGTCTCTACCTCCCAGCAAGGATGGCTTGAATGCCATCATGGTCATTGTGGATCGATTGACCAAGCGTGCAAAGTTAATTGCTACGCAGACGACAGACAGCGCAGAGGATATTGCGAATGTTTTCATGAAGAGTTATGTAAGAGATCATGGCCTTCCGAAGACGATTGTGTCTGATCGTGACTCCAAATTTACGTCTAAGTTTTGGCAGGCTGTTATCACTGCTATGGGAACGCAGCTTAACCTGTCATCGGCATTTAGGCCGCAGACGGATGGACAAACGGAACGTACAAACCGTTTTATCGGAGATTATCTCCGAGGTGTTATCAACCCAGCCCAGAATGATTGGGATGAGTTTCTTCATTTGGCAGAGTTCGCCTATAATCGGCGATTGCATGCTACGATTGGCATGTCACCATTTGAAGCGGATCTAGGATATATTCCATATATGCCCGACGATATCGCGGCAGATCCGGGGTTTAAGAAGTTGGAGAAAGCAGCAAAAGAGTTCTTACTCCGACAGGAAGTCTTCCTCAAGGTCGCGCAAGACCGTATGAGTGAAGCACAGGAGCGCATGAAGCATTATTACGACAGGAACAGACTTGTCCAAGACTTCAAAATTGGCGACATGGTGCTACTAGATGGAAAGAATTTGGATATCCGTCATAAGGGGTACGCACAGTCGAAGAAGTTAGCTCCGAGGTTCATTGGACCATTCCCGGTCCAGAAGAAGATATCTCATGACTCGTATGAGTTAGGATTATCGAAGAACCTGAAGTTGCATCCAGTTTTCCATACTTCACTGTTGAAGCCGTACCGCAAAGATCCGAAGCGCAGGCAAAAGGTGAACAAGGTTGTGTTAGCCGATGGAACTGAAGGGCAACTGGTCGAAGCCGTGATTAACCACCGTAAGTACAAGGGGAAGCCGCAGTACAAGGTTTGGTGGTTAGGCGAGACCAAGAAGGAGGCCACATGGGAACCTGTTGAGAATCTGAAACAGATCCCTGGTCTCATTGACCGCTATTGGAAGTCCAAGAAGAGAGAGAACCCTTTTTAGGGGAGGGTCTTTCTCGAAGGGAGGTCATGTGACGGAGTGCTGTCGATAGCATTCCGTCGGCATTGAAGTGCAAGTTGATGCACTGTAGTGCAATCTACATATCTCTACATGTACCCACTTTGTGATTGGCTAAAACTAGATTTTGGTAATATGCCAATGTGGTTTACGCCATTCAGCTGAGACATTGAGACAATCTCATTGGCTGAAATTCGAGAAGGTTCTCGAAGCTTGATTAGGGGACGCCCGGAGTCAAGTCAACATTGCTACGTGGAAGTTTATAGGAAAATCATTGGTAGATAGCCAAATCAGAAGATAGGAAAAGATAGGCTCTAGGATACACTTTACTGGATATTTGAGAGAGCTCTGTGAGCCACCAGTAGCTTAGGACCGTAAGAGCCTTCCTCATTTCAATTCACTTTTCAATTTACCAACAACCTCTCAGTGGTCCCTCAACTGGCTACGCCTCCCTGGGTCTTCGCTCCGCCGTCCAAGTCCGGCCTCAGCTTCCTCGCCCCCGCGCGCACACTGTGTTACACAATCTGGCCGTGGATCGATCAACCAGCCCAACTGAACCCCGTGCTGGAAGCATTCGTTACGCATCTTGCTATCCAGAAAACTAAGCCGTGAGCCTTCACCTGAAAGCTTTTCGATCTCCACAACGAAAGTGGGAACGAACGGCTCACCACGGTATATCCACACTTGATTACGAGCCCATTTCCTCTCATCCTTTTACGGTGTGTAGGTCACATCGGGCCATCTCACTGAAAACTCTAGTAAATAGTCCATAACGAAAACACCACTTGACAATGCAACAGTTCCTCGTTTACCAATCCATGTCGCCCACTGGTCCACACGGCTCCCGATCTCGGGCGACACCTCGCAAGTACCATCCACAACGGTTCAGTACGGAGTATAGTTGTCTTGGTCGATGAAGAACGCCGGTTGCTCACCAAAAGCAGGGTTCTTAAAAGGATAAATTTTCTTCACATGATGATTTAACTCGTCCAACTCCACACCAGGATAATGCACGACGCGGCACAAGGTTGGCTTCGTTTCCAAGTCGTGCAGAAGCCGCTCAAGAACGTCTACGTCAGGTTTCTTCTGCGTGTCCATCATCGTGAGAAGGTTTGGATTTTACACTTTAATTGTGTAGACAGGTCCCATTCCGTCACGCTACCCCGAATTTGCCAAGAGTTTGTTACGACAATCCGTATCGACGGCGTCATCGATTCGATGCAGAGCGTTGACAAAAATTATGATTTCAAAACTTCAATCGTGTGAAAACGTGCCGCCGTTACTTACGAGGAATCCCAATCTAATGTTCAGGGGGAGATAACTTGTAGCCGCAGGTGGATCGAAGCTGAATTGTCGAAGGATATCTGCAGTACAGCAACTGTCCCATCACCGCCAATATCAATTGGATGAGAACCGAAGAATTGAAATTATAACTCAATAACCGTTTTCGTTTTTGAACTACTTTGAAGTACTTCAAGTAAGACTTGTTAAAATCGATTGAAACGAGGAATGCAAACCCGACGTTCAGGAGGAACTAACGTTTGGTGTGCAGGTGTATCGAAGCCAAGTTGTTGAAGAGTTGCAACCACTACAGCCCTACCAACGCTCAACAGCACGACAATACCTGTAGGTGATTTAACATCGTCTGTTGATCTTGATTTCTCTGCTTGGGTTTCACAAAAGTGATGAAAGGATTGTAGCAGCAAAAATATCTTACGCACGTCAGATTGATGCCACTCAGTTTTGAAAAGAGTATTCTGAAATGAGTACTTTACTGGTGGTAGTAGCGCTTGTTAGATATTCTTGCGCTGGAAACGAGAATACTGTGTACTTTGCCAGCTTTGGTTTTGGTTTATTTGCTAATTGTACCACAGTCCCGGTTGAGATTGTCTTTTCTCTTGGTTGCTACAGTAAGGATGAAGACGAGTAGCAGATGACGAGCAGCAGACTGAAGACAGGCAAGAGATGAAGAAGATAGGACAAGCGGGCCGGATTGGAGAATGAGACTGGAGAATGAGACCCGCCAACGATGAATCCAGGTTCGCGATCTTTTGATCGAAGATCGCGGTACTTGAAGAGCCGCAGAAGTTCGCTGGCTACACAGTGGACGGCTGGCAGGAGAAGTAAGAAGAGAGCAGTCAGTTTAAGATTTGCCGAGTAGCTAGCAGAGCTATCGGTCGAGCAGTGCTAAGCGCCGGTATTGGTGCTGGGCCGCGAATAAACTAAGTGAGAAGACGGATTGGTGGTGGTTAGTGTCGTAGGTTCAGGAGTAGCGTCGGGTGTGACAGGACACGGGTATCAGCAGCCCCGTAGGACCCTTGCTCGTGGTATCAGCAGCCCACAAAAGAAAAGAGGTATCAGCAGCCCTCATAAGAGCACGGGTTTGGCAAAGATCCTGATGTTTCTCTTCATTGCCGCACTCGGACGTGATAATTCTCTTCTACAGGCTACTGAATATTCGATACTTAAGTGCATTGTTAGAGTCTGTAGGAGTTTAGCTTCCTCGAGTGATACCCTTGATCAAGGTGAACCTCGTGGCAGTTTGCGGTGGTGACAAACTACGGCGCTAGTGGAAGAGAAATCTTACTCTACGAAAGGAAAGGAAATTGAAGTTGATTAACTGGTTATTTCCTGGTTGCTACTACTTGGATTAGCTACTGAATTCTGAAGGTTTGATTGTGATCGTGAATTGTTTGAATGGGATATCGAATGCTAATCATTTCTTATCATCTGGATTGGAAAGGAAGTCCCCGGAGGGACTCGAACGCCTGCCAAGCGCGTAGCTTTGTGGTACATTGACCTGGGGATTTTCCAAGGAGCCGAAGGTGACGGGGAAAATGGGCTTTCTGGACGATGGAGGTCATCTCAGAACAAGAACGCCAAGACGTTGGGATCCGTTTCGACTTCACCCCGTCAGTGTATATTTAGGTGCCTTGGTTTTCCACCCAACATGCGGGGCTGTAGTGTGCAGTTCTCGGGCGGGTGGGTTTTCCAAACGCTAGGTAGTGTAGATCGAGAACAACCATTCGGAGTTCAATTGCTCTTTGCGGCGGCGGCTTCACATCCGACCCGATCAACTCTCATCCGCCGTGGTCGCTCACGCTTCAACCTACTCATACTATCATTTTTGGGGGCTTCGTTCGCTCCCACAACGGATTCACAGCGACCGGCCACAACGCCCGCAAAGAGCAGGTCCATGTCACGGTGTGTGCAGCGGTAACCATCAAGATTCAAGCCAAAATGACAAGGGGCTCGTACGAACACGGCTGTGCATCAGGCAGTATTTTGTCATTACGTCACACGACAACAATCCGACCGGACTTATCGCCACTCATGCGCAGGGGTATTGTACAATTGCAAGCTCGCCTCTCTCGTTCTCAGTTTCTTGGTCTAGTGTATCAACGATGGCCGTTCAATCACAAGCGCGTGCTTGTTATGCTACGCGTGGCATGTCGACACGATCGAGAGACTCGTAAGTATCGCACGTCTCAAACTACTACTCACTCTTTTGATATCTATTCAGGCTCTGCTCTCAGTCCATTCACATGAACGTCACTACCTACTATTTGGGGACTGGCCTCTTCGATTCATCTCTCGGGCCGACGCCAAGATTGCCGACGCCCCTCGACATGACTCATATGAGTCCTCTAAACGTAACATGTGAATGGACTGTTCTCTTTGCCCCCTGACCGTATTGACGAAGGAAAAGTGGACCACCAGGGGGCCCTACGGATTGTCGTAAGAGTACAGTGTACTTTGTATTACGAAATTCGTAAGCAATGGCGACAAATTATCTTGTGGTGAACAGCGCCAGAATGACGGTGCGCTTTTTCGCAGTTTTCGTTTGAATTCTCCTCGCTTGGTACCTAGCTCGATCTTTCAGCCCTCCGGGATGGAAACTACAACTTAGATCATTCTAATGAGTTCTAAGTTCCAGTATACGGCCATAACAAACGCTAATAACTTCTATAGTGCATTACCGGAAACTATATACTGGCCTTAAATCTCTTTAGAAGCAGCTACAATTACGGTAAAGTCAAACGTAATACTGTGCCTGACTAAAACTCCAGGAATCCTCCAATCCGATACGATAACTATAGCAAGTTACTCGCTGCTTAAGTACTGTAAAGATATAAAGCGTACGGTGTTGGATAGTTGCTTCTTAATATCGGTAGGTAAAAGTTTTGTATAAACTAAACTATTTCATAATACTGAAATATTAATTTTTAAACATCAAAGCTGGCATGTGATCTCGTCAGTTGATGGATAGCTGCAGATATTCAATTTCTAATCACAAGACGATCTACATACAGACAACGACGGTAAAATTCGCTATATTCAACGTATCCGAAATGCCGGTAAAAAGTGACAGACCAGCAAATACGGCGAACTCCACAATTTGTTTTACCAAAACCAGTAAAGTCGATTAACTGGTTATGCTGCTACTTGGCTTGGCTATCTGAAGGTTTGATTAGAATAACTTGAACTTTTTATATATTATTTTTTGGTGCATTCTCTGTTTGTATAAAACTCATCAGGAATAATTCTTAGAGTGACGGGGTGAATCGATACTCGGCTGATTATGTAGAATAAATTGTCGTTGTTGGAATGTGCATATGCAACACACAGCACTTCAAGGTATCGACGCCAGAGTAGTAGAAGAAGAAAGTAGTTGATTAACTTTGAGCGGGCAGTCGTCTTGCAGACATATGCTACTACGTTGTATCAATTCTAACTTCGCGGAGTTCATATGCGTTGCCTTGGAAGGTTTGGAAGCAGTTCGGTTCGTTCGGGCTCAAAACCCAATCGCGTAAGTACTCGATTAAGCGCTTTGCAGTCAATGTTCCAATCCAATGAGTGTCGAAACAAGAGATGGTAATGACTTCGAAAGGAAGCCTGCATGTTCGGGACCAGAGTAGTAGCAGCATATCGAAAGTTCTAGAAGGATTAGTCAGTATGATCGGTAATATTGTAGCCAAGAGCAGGAAGTCCTCACTTCTGTATTCATTCTCACCTTTTTACATTCGTTTAGATACCTGCACGCAGGCCCCACGCTTTGAGGTTCGACGGCTTGTTCTAATGGTTCATACGAGGCGAAGCCCTTGGACGCAGTAGTCATTTTCGCTTGCGGACCATCCCCGACCGACTTTTTTATTTTCTGTTGCTCTAGCGTATTCCGTCCGGGGAGGGGCCCGACATGGCAATTGCGTAGCTTCGTGGAACATTGATTGATCTATATTCCCCAATATGGTGGAATACGTCAATTGATTTTCAATTTTTGCACCCGCAAGGCCTACCACCAACTCCGTTGGGAGAAGGAAGTATCAAGTTCAAGCATCTATGCCGAGGGATCTCAGCTATGCAGAAGTTATGCCTGGCGGATTTTTAAATGACGGTTTCAGGTGGCCGACGGCTTTTGAATTCTTTTGTTGATGATCCAATAATGCCTCAGGTGCGTGCGACGGACATATTCGCGTTGTATCACCAACTATCCCAGATATTTGATTGAGTGCTGCCTCACCCAACGGTCGGAGAAATACAAGCCTCCACTCGAGGAATTTTTCCACCGGTATTTGGCGTTCAGTCTGGAAAAGGAACGAGTTTCTTTCCTAACTCGAAGAGAGATGATTGGATCGATGTGCTCTACTCTACTAGGTTGGTGAACCCTCACTCTCTGAAGGAACTTGGATGCCCTCAAACCCAGATTCACGAGGCATTGCCGGAATATGTATCGCTGCGACGCTGTCTTCTCCCGGTTGTCCACAATGTGATGCTCCGAATGGTTGTTGGAGGTCTCATACTTGGCTCAAGACTATATTTCTTGAAAAAGATTAACCCTACTGTCCAGCAATGTATCATGCACGTGGAGACTCCGAAATGATATACACTTTTGTGGAACCCGAGAGAAAGAGCACACAAGCAGTGCTAGGTTCAGGTTCCTTCCGGAGACATTGTCAATTCATCTACTCTCATGCAGATGAGATTGGTGTTGATGAGGCCGTAGTCGTCGAAATCCTTCGACAACTTGGTTTGGAACGCTGAAGTTTTACCTCCTCCTGAACATCGAATTTGGATTCCTCGTGAATTGGTCAAGCGATTTCAAGTTTAGGTATTTTAAGTTTTAGTAAAACGAGAAGTCTGATAACTGTTAACCAACTAAATTCTTCTTCTTCTTCGTGGTGCATTGACCACTGGATCACAGGGGGGCTTAGTTAGCCCAGGTAGGCCTCATGCTATGTTGAATCCCCAATCGGGAACTACTTGCTCACATGGTGAAGCGGTCTAGTTTGGACCTTTGTATCCGCTCTGTCACTATCGAGATCGAATAGGTATCTACTGACAGTGCTTCTTTGTTACATGTACTCAAAAGGAAACGGACATGTATTTTTCTACGATCCAAAAAAGTTAAACGAGTATAAAGTGTACGCCCCACACCCATTAGAAGTGGAAGTTTGGCTTCTTGCTGTCGAGCACACGACGCAGCACCCATCCGTCTGTGGCTTGAACAGTAGTCGCAGCGAGACCATCCATAAGGCAAGGCTTGAAGTTGGCTGGTTTGGGTTCCTGGAAGAAGTCCGGCAGTCCAAAGATGTGGCCCATTTCATGCGAGAGGACATCAAGGATCTTGTTGTCCAGATTCCCAAGCATATCATCAATGTCCACCTGTTGTCCCCAGTACGTTCCTATGCCTCCATATCTCTCCTTGGGCCAGAGTGAAATGTCAAACGGTTTACCGTCGCATCCGCTGGACTCCGACCACTTTCCAGAGTAATCATCCTCTCCACGGTAGCAGACTTCAGGGCACTGAGGAGAGCAATCCTTGTCGAGATCACCGACGTTGACTTTGCCCAGCGAGTCATCATTCCAGCCCAACAGATACTTGTCCTTGACTGCGATGCCCACCACGTTGACCTTGACCTCGTCGTACGGCCAGCAGTTGTAGCCGACGAGCCAGTGGTTCCAGGCCGCATGCTGTCGCATCAACATCGGCTGGAGCTTGGTGGCGATATCCTTGGTCAGTTTCTTGTCGCTGTCCCAGCGGATGCAGTAAATGATGTGCCCTTTGTTCTGCACAAGATGGTCAAGGATCCAGTTGTTGTATGACTCCACTTCACTCTTCATTCGCTTGTTCCAGATCCAGTCCAGATCGTCCTTACTTAGGTACGTGTTCGGGTAGCCCACGACACATTCTCCAGTCTTTGATGTGATCGTTCCGAACGTCGCATGGGGAGCAGTGCTATTCGCTGCCTCGGAAAGAGCCGTAGAAAATGAAGTGGCAAGGACGACGGCAGTGATGCTTAAGAGAAGACTTGGTACAATTGGAAAGTGAAATGAGAGAAGCAAATGAACGCATAACCCCAACGGCACTCCCGATATTGCTTCGGCAAACGAGTTACTTGATTATCCGGTAACATCGATTACGCAGTACAAACTGCGAATCGAATTCTGTTCCTCCATCCTGAAGCGTGTTGTGTGGACTTGGACTGCCAAACACTGGAAGCGACCTTGTAAGAGCTTGGTTACAACGCAATTCAGCACCTTTCTCGTCGCGACGTTTACCGTCCCAAGTCGGTCACCAACTTACACTGGAGAGGATCCAACCAACCCAGTGTCTGGCCTAAATCACCGGAACCGCTGAGGAGATTGAGCTGATACTGCTATACTACAGTGTAAAGAAGTTGCCACAAACAAGGACATCGACGACAAGAAGAAGCAGCTGGAGTTTCTACCCACCAGCCATCACAGGAATCTTTATTCCGTTTAAACAAAACAACGTTTTCCTTGCAGCTGTCATTCCTTTTTAAACCATTGTTTCTTCAAAGCTTCTTTAGACAGACAGCAATCTTGTAGCTAGAGCACTTTAAGTAGCCAAGGCCTCGTTAGGCGACGACAATTTATAGACTCCATAAAGAATTGCCCCGCCTGTGACGACACCAAGTGAAGTCACAAGAACATCCTTCAGAGTGTTCCATGACTTTTTGTCCTTTTTAGCCACGGGGGCAAGTTCCTGTGCCATCTTGGCAACTTGCTTGTTACTGAGCGAGGTCCCCGTTTCGCTTCAACAAACATTTTCACCAACTTAGCCACGTCGTTGTCAGAGAGAAAAGCTGCCTCTTGCGCCTCAGCCAGGACTTTTGATAGCTTGACCACCTCATCGTCCGTGTACTTCGCCGCACCTGACGCGCGGCCAGTAGCAATCTTGACATTTTCGACACCTTACGCACCTCGTCATCCGACGCTTTGTCTGCAGCCCTCTTCTTCGCGTTAGCCATACTCTTCGCGATGGCGCTAACCTGACTATCAGTCGCTTTGGTACTCAAACGACTCAGTTTAACCGAGCTAATAATCCGCCAAATTTGGCCGGAATTGACAATACATGTACCGAAAAGTGACAAGGAAACTCGCCGACTTCGCCAGTTCAAGAAGAGCGAGGTATTAGCGACGCTCTCGCAGGGGTTGTCAAGACGACCACGAAGTCGAAGTTGACGACCACTTCGGGTAAAGTCGTTTGGCAATATCCAGGTCTTTATACCTGGGTGGAGACTTTCTCATCTCCACGATTCTATCTACCTACGTCCGCACGAAGGGCTCCATCCGTCCAACAAACCTTCTGCACTTCGGCTCGGTTGCGGGGGGAGCACCACTCCTTCGCATTTTTCGACGCTTGAGCAGCTTCATGTGTACGGCCTACCGGATGGGCAAAAGAGACTGGTGGCAACTTCGAGCAGAGCTTGCTCATCCTGAACTCCGTCCATGGAGACACACTGTTCCGCGCATGCGCAGCTCCTTCAAACCGTTCACCGGACTCGGCGCGTGGCCCTTGATACGATCGATACATGGGTCTTCTTCGGCGGACTGCATGTAGAGGATGTGGTCGGGCGGGCGAAACCCCGTGCTGGAATGGGGTGTTTCTATCGTAGCAGATTGCGGAGTGTAAGGATGGCATCAAGGCACCAAGGCCTCTCAGGACTGTAGGAAGCTCTGCCTGAAGTCACTTGAAGTTCAGCCAGCCAAGTTGGAATCACTGTCTAGCGTCATCAAGAAGATCCCTGATTGAATCACTAGGGATCTTCTTGATGACGCTAGACAAAAGCATCCTTGACGAAGGACCAAGCTTACTTGAAGAGCACCTAGCGCATGGCTTCTAATACGTACAAGTAGTATAAGACGGAGCGGACTCTGGTTCAACCAGTGCTTGCGTGTACAGTAGGTCTTCGGCAAAAGAGCTCGCTTGGCCGACGACACGGTCTGGAACAGGGTATGGAGCAACGCGTGTTTGGCTCTGCCCTCGTGTAGTTCGTCCACGAGTCGATCTTGATGAGGGAGTAGCTGGTGGCGTGAAATACAGCGCCGCTACAACTTGCGCGATTGCGCAGGGAATACCTTACCTACTACATGTAATAATTCGTTGTCTGTTTAGCAGGCTTGATCGGTTTGAAGACCAGTCGTTTTACCAACCGCTCTCGAAAAATTCGAGCCCTGTGTTGTAAACGTTGGAATTTACTGTAGTATGAATGAGATGGTTGTGGGGCTCTATTGGACTGGATTATATACACGGTATGATGCTACACAGAGTATGGGGGGGGCAGTCTTTCGTCAAAGGGGGTTGCTACAGAGCCACCATCAATATGCACAAAAGGTTTGCGGTCCGCCTACAGCTTGATCGATCGGGTGACCGGCGTCGACGGCTGGCTGTAGTAGCCGCTGGGGGACATGTCGCCGTCGTTACGGCGCTGGCGAATCTTGTAGGCAGTGAAACCCGCAAGGGCGACGACAGCACACACAGCAGCGACAATAGCAACGACGCCGCCACCGCTCAAACCTCCCGTAGCGGTAGTGGTGGTCGTATCCGCATCGGTGGTCGTAGCGGCGTAAGTGGTGAACGTCTTCGAAGAGGAAGTGCTTTGCTGAGTCTGCTGCTGCCACGTGTAGTCATCGTCGTGGTTAGAGGACGCAGTCTCCGTCTTGGTACCGGTCTTAGTGCCAGTCTTCGTGGGGGCCTCAGTCTTAGCCGGGGTTCCAGTCTTCGACGGGGTCTCCGTCGCCGGCACTTCAGTGGTCGGGCAAGGCGTGGGGGCTTCAGTCGGCACCTCCGTAGTAGGGTACGGTGTCGGAGCTTCGGTTACCGGGACTTCAGTCGTAGGGCACGGGGTCGGAGCATCGGTTACCGGGACTTCAGTCGTAGGGTACGGTGTCGGAGCTTCGGTTACCGGGACTTCAGTCGTAGGGCACGGGGTCGGAGCTTCAGTTGAAGGGACATCGGTAGTAGGACACGGCGTCGGAGCTTCAGTTGAAGGAACTTCAGTGGTAGGGCACGGCGTCGGAGCTTCGGTTGTCGGCACGTTAGTCGTGGGGTACGGCGTTGGAACCTCCGTCGAAGGTACGTCGGTCGTAGGGTACGGCGTCGGAGCCTCCGTCGATGGGACTTCGGTCGAAGGACACGGCGTCGGGGCTAGTCGCCGTCGTGGTCGGTGCCGGGGTGGCAGACTTCTCGAAGACGCATCCCCACGCACCAGTCTTAATCTTCAGACACACGGCGTTCTGAGGTGCCACGCAAGAGCTGGCGTTCTTGTAGCTGGCCAACGTCTCGTGGCAGTCCTGCACCGCAACGTCGCCTTTCACGGGGCACGACGAACCGGCGGGGTAATCACCAGAGCCACTGCAGATTGGTCCCTCAATGCAGTACGTCGCGTCGCCTTCCACGGACACGTCAATGCACGTCTCCGAGTGCTTCGTAGCAGCAGGCGTAGCACTGGGCGTCGTGGCAGCAGGTGTCGCACTGGGCGTCGTGGCAGCAGGTGTCGCACTGGGCGTCGTGGCAGCAGGTGTCGCACTGGGCGTCGTAGCGGCAGGGGTGGCACCGGGGGTAGTAGCCGCCGGAGTGGCACCAGGGGTAGTCGCAGCAGGAGTAGCTCCAGGGGTCTTGGTGCCAATCGAGGTCGATCCAGAAGCGGACGATTCGTGTGACGAGCCCGTGTGGGCAGATCCAGTCGTAGTAGTCGATTCGCCCGACCCAGTCGTCACCGTCGTGGTCGTTGCTCCCGATCCGGTCGTAGTAGTCTGGATGGAACCGCCAGATCCCGTAGTAGTGGTCTGAATGGAGCCACCCGAGCCAGTGGTCGTGGTAGTCGTAGATTCGCCGTTCGAGCCGGTGGTGGTCGTGATCGTCTCGCCGTTCGAACCCGTCGTCGTCGTCGTACTTCCACCAGTCGACGTCGACGTGCCCGAGTTCGTGTTGGACGTGGTCGAAGTAGTTGATCCGGTGTTTCCGCTGGTCGTCGTCGAAGAGGACGTTGTTCCAGAGCTCGTTGTGCCAGATGTAGACGTGGTCGAACCAGTCGTTCCGCTGGTCGTCGAAGTACCAGAGGAGGTCGTACCCGTAGTCGTCGTCGATCCGGTGGAAGTCGTTCCGCTGGTCGTCGTCGAAGATCCACCGGTCGTGCTGGTCGTCGTCTTACTCGTTGTAGTGGTCGAAGCTCCCGATCCCGTCGTCACAGTCGTCGTCGTGGCACCCGAGTCGGTTGTAGTGGTCTTGATGCTGCCACCCGAGCCCGTGGTCGTCGTCTTGATGGTCTCGCCGTTCGAGCCCTTCGTGGTGGTAGTCGTCTCGCCGTTCGAGCCGGTCGTCGTCACCGTCGATCCCTCGCTGCCGCTCGCAGAATCCGTCTCCGTTGAGCTCGATCCAGATACGTCAAGCTCCGTCGAGCCGGAGGAAGCCTCCGAAAGGGTCTCAGACACGTTGGCAGCCGTGGTTGTCGTGGTTGTCGTACTGCTCGTCGTCGTAACAGCCGACGCGTTCTTGGAGCTCTGGACCGTGGAGCTAGTGGAGTTGGACGTGACGTAACCAGTGTCCACTACGGTCGTAGACGTCTCGTCGTTGCCTGATCCGCTCGTGGAAGTAACGGTGATGTTGCCCAAAGCCTCCTGTGTCGAGTCCAGGTTCGACTGCACCTTCTGAGTGTACGACTTGCGGATGTACGTCGTCTTTCGGGTGGTTACGCGCTTGTACGTTGTGCGAATAGTCTTGATGACGGTCGAGCTAGCGAACTTAAGGCTCGAGGCCGAGTAGGACGTCGAGCGAACAGCCAATTGCAGCAGACCCGAACGCACCAGGTCCATACGCTGGCCACACTCCACACGGTTGGTGATCAGGTTCTTGTCCGTCACGAAGGTGGATGTGAAGTTGGACAGCCCATAGACGCTGTCGAACGTGTAGCACTCCAACAGCTTCAGGTGCGTCGCCACCAGATCCACATTGCCTTCGAAACGCGTGTACAGACCGTTGTACGCGGTCTGAAGCCACGCCCAGTAGGCGCCGGATGTAGCCACGGACGCCGTGACGTTGCGAGCCACAGAACTCGTGCCCACCGTCACGTTCTGCACGACGTTCGAAGTGTTCGAGTACGTGGAGTCCATACGAGTCGACGTACTGGAACTGGTCGAAGTGGACGAGCTGGAGCTCGACGAGTAGTTGGCGCTCACGATACCGTTGTGCTTGGTCGTGATCTCGCCGTTCGTGTAGTACGGAGTGTAACCTGTGTACCCGTTCGTCACGATCGTACCTTCTCCATACGCCACGTTATCCGTGCTGAAGTTGCCCAGGTACGTGTATCCGTAGCTGCTCACGAGTTGTCCGCTGGTGGCAGTCGACTTGGCGGAGGACGACGTGGTGCTGTTGGACTTCGTGGTGACCTTGGTCACCTTGGTGGTCGTCACCTTTTTGCCGTTTACGATCTTGGTCGTCTTGGTCGTGGTTGTTTTAACCGTCGTCTTGGTCCTAGTCGTGCTCTTGACCGTGGCAGCGTTCAGCGACGTGTAGGAAGCAGCAAAGGCACGGTTGAAGCCCGTGCACATGTCGTTGTTGCTCAGCACCTGCTGACGCAGCACTTCCGGCAACTGGTACGTGTACGAGTAGTCTCCGAGCTGCTGGATGTCGGCGTAGTTCCAGTTGTCGCTGCCCACGTAGCCAAAGTACTGGCCGAGCGTCGGGTGCTGCGAGGCGTCCACAACTTCGCCGTCCACTGTGATCCTCATGATGAGAGCAGATTCAGCATCAACACCGTCCACACCGCCGCAAGTCTGCGTCGCATTGGAGAAAACCTCAAGAGATTCGAGGATCTGGTTGTACGTAAGCGGCACACCGATACGGCACAAGTGGTACACGTGCAAGTACATGTCAATAGCCGAGTACCACGAGTAGAACAGCACGTCACGTGCAGCAGCAGCCGTCGAGAAGGCACCACCAACAGCGTCCAGCACTTCGTTGTGCACGCCGTACTGAATTCCTTCCAAGAACGTCGCGTAGTCACCCGAAGTGGCTACAACGCTCTGGAAGGTGCCGAAGCTGGCTGCACTAGGCACAGACTTACTGGACAAGTCGTCACGCACGATGTAGCCGCAGTTGTCGTCGTCATCGCAAGATTCTCCATACGGAGCGCCACTCACAGCGTAACCCGTAGTGTTAACACCGTCAAACGTCAACAAAGTTTCGTCCGTAGAGTTGGGGGAGCCGCCAATGGCTCCGAAGATGCCGCTGCACTCGAACATGTTCGTACATTCGCCGTTCACAGCCTGGATGTAGGCCGTGTGCACGTCATAGTAGGGCAACGTGAGACAGGCGAACCGTTCGTCCAAGTCGCGCAAATAAGACTCGTAGGCTAATAATAGCCGGCGGTGCCAGCTGAAAAACGCGCAAGAGTATTCGCCCTGGGCCTGGCCCAGTGAGTCAGCAGCAATAGCTGCAAAGTCGGCCACGCCTCCATCGGCGATTGCCAGCTCCGTGGCTTCGAGGTACAGCGCCTGCTCGTCAGCGGTGAGCGCGCCCCACGGTTTGCGGACACGGGTAGAGCCGCAGAATTCGTTGCCACCTGGGAGGCCCGTGACGTTGCCCGCTGCGCTCAGGATCGTCGGGTAGTACACGTCTGTGGTGGTGGTCGTCTGCGCAGCTGAAGGCCCAGCCAACAGCGCTGCGCCTAGCGACGCCAACGCAGCGGAGAGTCTCATGGAAAGCAGAAGTCGAGGAAGGAAGTGATCCAAGAACTTAGCTCCTCGCAGTTCGTCCTCTGAGGTGAGAGGCCAGTTAGGGAATGAAGGCTAATGCGCCTCACATGCTCGCGTGCGGATGAGGCCGTCGCTTTTGGTGGATACGATGTGGCAAATCAGTTGGTCTCCGGTTGCAGCTCCGGCTAGCGCGCTTGACTTGTTCTTTGTATGACGCCCAAAGGGCGCGTGTCCTCAGAGCAGTATCTTTCAGATGCCAAGTTAACTTATCTAAGTAGATTTTGATATGCAGGGAACAGCTGCTTGGAATATTTTGCTACGATGAACAAGAATGGACAATATTTCCCACACTAGTATCGTTGCGAAATAAGGAAGTGCTGTCTTACTGGTATGGGCTTAGGTACCTCGCCACATGCAACAGACTATAATGCGCATGTACTTAAATAAATGATGTCGTAGAAGCCATTGCGTCAAAAATTGACTGTGGGATCCTCGGACACCAGAATGTCTCGTCTGCTCAAAAGAAGGGTCGCAGAAGTGTCCTGCGAGGCGTCTTATTGGCGACGATATGCTTCGACAATTGCTGCAGGAAGAGCGCCATTGCACGCTCCTTTGGCTCTTGACCTGCTATCAGTGCTGTTGCCGCTGCAGTCTCTGGCAATGACTGATGCTGCGTACAGCTCCGATCTTGTGGCTGCGCTGTCTATCTGGCCAGCACGTTGAAGCGAGCCATCTGTCTGCTGGACATCGAGTGGATGTTTGGCTCTGGCCACTGCAAACGGGACGAGCTAGGCTGTCCCAAGCACGCACAGCGCCTATATTGCACGATCGGGCGAACACGGCTCCATCAATTTTCGATGCGATCCTAGAGAGCAGCGCTCTTGGTGGGGGCCCTGCAACAGCGAAATAGCTCGCAATGCTGCAGCCAACTTGGCGTTTTCGCCAGTGTGGACGTTGCATTGTGCTCGACTCGAGGCCGGCCATGCAGCTGCATCTTCGGTTGCAAATTGGTTTCGCAAATGCACATTTGATCTCGGTCCGGTTTGCTACTGCACTGCATGGAGAGCGTGGGTGCGGAGATCTGCACGTGCCTCGAATCAGAGCCCTTCGCGTCCAGCAGTTTCCGGCACGCGGCAGCTCGACTCGAGCCAAAGCAGTTGATCAAGTTTGCAGCGAAGCCACCTCGGAGTTCTGCGCTGCTCTATCCTAAATCTCATTGTTAGTTCTGTATTTTTTTTTCATGCATACAAAATCCAAGATGTCGACCGTCAGAGACGGAGCAGGTGGCTTCACTACGAACAAAGATCACACCAAAGTTATCGAACGCTGCAGACAGAAAACGCGGGGAAGTCACGCACAGAACGTTGTTCTGCATGGAGAATAATAATATCATAGCGGCCATCAGCGCTCGTCGCAGTTTTCTGGGCTCGACGCCGAGTCGGCAAAGGTGTCTTTGTTGTCGTCGCCTCGACGATCAAGTCTTGACAGCTTGATCTCCGCGATTTGCATGATGCCACTCGCCCACAGCTCGAGTGAGGATATCCACTCGCTCACTTCAACGCTGCGGATCGCGGAAAGCGGCTGCGGGGTGTACATGTATTTTAGATCACAAGCAGTGCCGTGAGCTGCGAGTTTTCAACGCTCTTGCCCCGGACAGCTACCGTCGGTTGAATGGCATTCTCGCTCAACGAGGAGCGAGTCGTTGCCGCTCGCCATTAACTCTATGGCAAACAGTAAAAGTATCCGAATGTCGCTTAACATGTAAGAGCCCTCTACAGGCTGTAGAGAGCTCTCTCTTGTTAAGCGACTGTAGACTACAGCACAACATGGCAATAAGCAAGGATCAAGAATCCATCTAAAGGGATTTTTAAGTGCTGCGATGAGAACAGCACAGCGAAATATTGGCTGGTGTTGTATCACATTAAGCTTGAAGGTACGAGTCCTTACGATGCTTCCTATGATAGTGACCGTCTTGTGAAGTCTTACGGAACTGGATGCACAAGCTCAAGACGAAGAGCACGGCGAAACCGGCGAGGTAGTCACACCACGAGCCGGGAATGGAGTACTGCCACTTGGCTTGATCATCTTGCGTCGCGATGCCCTTCAGGTCGGTGAAAGTTGGGAAACTTCCGGTAAAATAGTCAATCCCCCAAACGAAAATTCCTGCCCCGAACAAACTAGTGGCAACGATCAAGACGGGTTTCTCTTTAACGCGAGTATTCCGCCTAGCAGACCGAGCCCAAAACACAGCAGAGAGAGGATCACGTTCGGGCTGCTCGGGTAGATCAAATACCCAAACGCGTCGTTGAGGATCACTCGTCTGCATGGCGCCGCCCACCGTCCCGACCGCAACAATGCCGAATGTAGTCAAGCACAGGACAAGCCGCACAACACGCCGCCAAGAACAAACGCCACCCACGACGCTGTGATGACCCACTCCTCAGTAGCAAACACTTGTTCGGACACCATTGCGAATGCTGTTCCGCCGAATGCAAAGCCAATTATGAAAAGTATGGCGCGAAAAAGCCGATAACCGAGGGAAATTACCACGATGCAAATCGCAATAGCTGCCATTGCTACAATACTGTCGCCTAGATGCACTTCATTCGCAGAGCTATATAGCTCCTTCATCGAGTCACTTGCAGTGATGGTTTCGTTGCTGTTGCAAGAAACACGTTCAAGGAGTTGAGTTGCTATAAAGATGAAGAAAGCTCGGGGCCGCATGTCGTTTGTCTTAGAGTTAGAAGTTGGCAAAATAAAGCTCAGGTTGAGCTGAAATTCACTAAAAGGGTTTACAGCGTTCATGGCCCAGGTGGCTCCACTGCACCATGGTGGCCAGTGAATTTCACAAGTGTGTGGGTGGTAGATGAGAGTGAGCTCGATACTGCATACAGCTGAAGAAATTGAAGTACCAGTACCCCGACAGGTGGAATTCGTGAATTCGTCGATCATCGGATTCGTGCTGATGGCTAAGTAAAAGGTCAATGTATGGGCGAAACGGAACTTGTTCGCTGCTGTTAAATATTTGTTTCTCTACTGTAAATGATCCAGTTCATCTATAGCCGTTCAATACGGACGATCTTCTCCGAGCACGTCGAGCTATCTCTATGGACGTAGTCGCCACAGATTCGACAAGGTTCGCGATAGGAGTCGAACTCGTACAGGTCGGATTCGCGTTCCGAATAGACAATCCGCTTCTGATGTGGCATACGCTCCTCATACTCAATGATTTCATCAGTAGCGTTGAGATCAGCGTACTGTTGACGAGGAGCTTTCGAGTACTGAGGAGGGGGCGTCTGCATCTTGCTGCGTTGCTTTCTTGGGGCTTGCCGAACCTCACGGACTTGTTGAAACTCACGAACCGGTTGAGTTTGACGTCGCTCTCTCTGACGACGCGGAGGAGGGGCCTCCATGTCCACGCTGTCTTGATTCTGGTTGCGTGCGGTCTTCTTCTCCACGTACTCGGCAACATCAACGCGTTTGCCGAAGCCTTTCGGTCGGTTGTCTTTTACGTTTCGTGCCGTCTTTCGGAACTGAATGAACATTCCAAAGATGAAAAGCACTAGGATACCGGCCAGGTACCCCCACCACGCAGCAGGGATCTCATACACCGTATCACCGTTAATATCTTCCGACGCGTAGTGATCGAGATCGTTGGCGTTTGGGAAATCGCCAACGAAATACCCGACACCCCAAACCACCATAGCAGAACCGAAGAGACTCGTGGAAATGATCAGTATGGGCTTCCCCACCTTCAGTGCTAATACTCCAAACAACAGTCCAAGAACCACACACATTAGCGTAAGTAGATCCTTCGTGTGGCCTGGGTAGATGATGTATCCAAACGAATTGGTCAAGATCATTCCCGTGATGACACCGGTCGCAGCTCCAGCAACGAACGTGCTAAGAGGATACAGCCACGTGACGGCAGCTCCACATAACAAGCCACCAACTCCGAAGGCGATCCAAGACGCTAAAATGACCCACGTTTCATCACGAAACAATCGTTCGGCGATCATGGCGATAGCGACTCCACCGACAACGAAACCCACGATGAAAAGTGCTGCACGGATGAGGCGGAAGCCGAACGTAAGCACCAGAGCACCGACGATCATCGCAGTTACAGCCAAGATACTGCCGCCAAGTTGAATGCCCTGAGCTTTACCGAAGAGCGACTCGACACTAGATGAAGCTGGACCGACCTCAGCCGCCGATACTTTGGGTAAATGTAGTGTCAATTGAAGCTGCATTATGATAATGAGTGTTGCTTCCAATGGCGAGCGAGACATATGCGTTGGATTGAAGGTGCCGGGCTTCCTCTGCCTCCGTCAATTTGGAAATGGCTAGTGGAGACGCACTCGAAAGCCATCGGTTGCTCCATTTCAGCGATCTTCGAAAGCACATGGACCTAGTGGCGCAATGTATGTCGAAGTGGCTCAAAGAGGCTCGCGGATAGGCAATGGACCAGTTGGTTCATGCAGACAGCTAGACAAAGCCAGCATTTGGAATGTCATCTGCTCATTGTGTTTGGTAACATCCGATGTATTTGTATATGCGCGAAGGTAAATTGCCGGTCTGAACTTGTCTTATCCACGAGGTTGTCGAGACAGCAACTGTCCGACACGTAAAGAAAGCATGTGTGGAAGCCGACATCAATGCTAGCTCCAAGACGTCGCATGTGCCTAAGCTGGCAAATACTAGAACGCTTTGACTCAAGGCGAAATAGGGTCGTAGTGTTTTGGACTCTTACCAAGACACAGTCGTTCCCTTTGCTCTAATACATGAAACAAACTTGGTAGTACATGTAACCGGTCTGCTATTGTAGCTAGTTTGCTACATTCCCACGTCAGCGGTGAGTTACGGCGTGCCATTTCATTATATATTCACCCTCACTGCCGCAGTGATCACGAGGTCGACGATAACAAAACCACAAGGTTGTGTCTGATGCTAGGAGCTCTTTCATGTCTTGCCTAGATCCACCTGATCCCAAAACCTTAAATCTTATCGTACAGGGATCCTTTTGTCGCAACGTAGCTTACCTAGGTAGTCTTGATAGCAAAGCTTGGATGGAAAGAAACTCACCACGTCGATATCGCAAACTTTATTAAATTCCCAGAGCTTTACGATTGATCTACTACTACTCTTACAACTCCTCTTCTTGAATATCAAGCTGCACTCCCCTTGAGGAGTTCGTATTCAGCGGCTGCTCACTAGGTCTCACATCCAATGGAGTCTTTTTGCCGAAGGATTGAGCTCGAGCCTCAAGAAACTTCGACCGCTGCTTGCTAATCGACTCTGCCTCCGTATTGCGAGAGTACAGTCGACAGAAAGACTGGTGAGGAGCACTGGGGTAAGACGTCGGCAAGAAGTCGGATTCTCGAGCTGTGGTGGCGAATTGGTCCATAATGGGGGTCGTTTTCTCGTTTTCTACGTAGGGTACAGCGTCGATGGGGTATCCGAATCCTTGGGGCTCAAAACCAGCGAATTCGTCGTCAACGACGTTACGTCCGGTCTTTCGGAACTGCATGAGCATACCGAACGCCGAGATGACCACAATTCCACCGAGGTATCCCCACCAGACAGTCGGGATAGTGTACACCAAGTCGCCGTTGGTGCCTTGTGTTGCGTATTTCTCGAGGTTGTTCGGGTACGGGAAGTCGCCAACGAAGAAGCCAACGCCCCACACCAAAGCCGCCGCGCCAAACAAACTGATCCCGACGATTTGCACGGGTTTCCCGTACTTGAGGTCGATAGCAGCGAAAACAACGCCGAAAACCACGCACAAAATGGTGAATAACTCTGAGGTTTGACCCGGGAAGATGTAGTACGCCGCTGAATTGGCTACGAGGACTGCAAGGGTAATACCCCCTGCCACTCCCGCGATAAAGTTGCTCTTCGGATGGACCCACATGGCCAAACCGCCGCACAAGACGCCACCGAGGATGAATGCAAGCCACGAACCGATGGACCAGTAGGACTTGGCGACTAGCATTCGCTCTGCTGTCACCGCGATACTCACAGCTCCAAGAGCAAAGCCAATAGCGAATACGGTCTCGTACATGAACCGGTAGCCGTAAAGCAGCATTCCACCACCAATAAGTACAGCCACCACTGCAAGAACGCATCCGGCCAGGTCATCAGTTGATTCGAAGATCGACTTGTCCGCACCTGATACTGTGCTGTTCGTTGCTCCCTGTACGATGAGAGCCACTTGGCTTAGTAAAAGTAGGAAAAACACCGACGAACGCGCCATTTTCGAGACTGCCGAGGGCTGGAGAATTGGCGAATGTGGAGCTGCCGTTGAACTGTGCTGCAGTTCGTGTCCTGGTTCTAAGCGCCATGCGGCTTGAGCCCAGCTACCATAATTCCACATGACATTAGGCATTTGCATCGACTTGACACACTTGTGGGCACAAGTGGTGCAAGTTGTGGCTCCAGAGACCCAACAACAACACACAACCGATAGCCCAAGCAACAGCTGGAAGTGCTCATTGACTGCGAGCGACGTGTACGGCGGACTTGCAATGCAAAAAGATAGCGCAGCTGGCATTAGCGCTGCGGAAAGTTGACCAGCTCTCGCCATGCGACGCTGCGATAGTGAGGCGGCACGGAAATGCTTGACCATCTGCGGATCCTACGCTTGGTCTCGAATGCCCCAATGGGCCCTTCACCGAGACGAATCGGAGCCCACCGCGATGAAAAACGCATTGTTTGTCTATGAGAGTCAGTGGTAGGTAACGCGACTCGCATCTTACAGAGTTTACTTGGCAGGGTTGAAACCACAGTATGCTACGCAAGAGCTTTCATCAAAATGTGTGTGTGTATTATTGGCCTGGAACAGTCCGGTGTCATGGATCTTTGCCTAGTGTACATCCTATCGCCCCAAACGGGCACTCACGAACTTAAACGTGGCTCACAGGGTTGCCGTAGCGAATGTTCTGCGGGGTACCGGTCTCCACGTACTGCACGGTCTCCTCACGACGACCCATAGCGTGCGACTTGTGGTACGCACCATCGCGGCCAGTCTTGCGGAACTGGATGAACAGACCCAGCACGAAAAGCACCAGAATACCAGCGAGGTATCCCCACCACGCGTCCGGGATCGAGTACACCCAGTCGCCGTTGATGTCCTGTGACGCGTACTCCTTGAGGTCGTTAGACGACGGGAAGTCTCCGGCGAAGTAGCCAACTCCCCACACCAGGATGGCGGCACCGAACAGACTCGTGGCCGTGATGAGCACAGGCTTCTCCAACTTGATGGCCAGAACACCACACAGGAGACCCAGTACGATACACAACACGATGAGAACCACCTGCGGGTGGCTCGGATAGATCTCGTAACCGACCGAGTTGTTGAGCATCATGGCGAGCGCGACACCGGCCGCCGCACCGGCGATGAAGATGCCCAGTGAGTAGAGCGAGACCACGATGCAGCCGCAGATGAGGCCGCCCACGACGAAGGCGATCCAGGACGCCGTGATGACCCACGACTTGTCGTCGAACACGTTCTCCACGACCATAGCGACCGCGACGCCACCGGCCACGAAACCTACAGCGAAGAGTGTGGCTCGGAAGAGACGGTAGCCCATGACCACCATGACAGCACCGACTGCAATGGCAGCGACGGCCAGGATACTACCGCCGACTTTGATCCCCTTGGTGGAGTCGAAGAGGGACTCGACAGTGTCGCTGGCTGAGTCTGCGGCGCTGACCAGCATGGAGAGTTGACTCAGCATGAGCAGGAGGAGCATTGACATTGCAGACTGGGAACGTGTCATTGCTTGTGTGTGTGTTGTGTGTGTGTGTAGTTTGGTAGTTTCTTGCTAGACTTACTCTCTAGCGAGTGAATTGAGGAATGACGAGTGAAACGAACCTGACTCGGGCGTGGCGGTACGCTGGGCACGTTTCGGTAGCTGCGACGGTGGGTAATTTTTGCTGTTGGACACTCCAGTTTTTAACACATCCTGGATTTTCAAGATAAGGATAAGTCGCTTTTGAGAATGGCTACACTGGTGGGGTGGATATCGATTGGCACGCTGTGCGGCGGTGCCGAATCGGGACTGCCAATAATGCATTGAATTGTCATTGTCCTTCCCCATCTTGTTTCTCTTCTATAAATCTACTTCGCAGCGCCAGGTGTTGGCGTTCGGCTTCAGCGTTCGAGCACGTAGGTCATAGCACAGCATTTGTAGGTGCTGCACCATGATTCTTCGCCTGCAAGTAAGTGAGGTGTAGGTGAATTCAAGCATAGTCCCCACTCCGTAGTGACTACGGGCACTATGCGATACAATTCTCTCAGCCTTTATTGATGTCGTGCCTACTGTTCTTGTCCTCAATTTTTCGTTTTCTTAAGCTATTGAGGCCTGGCGCTTTGTCTGATCGATAGATGACTTTGTGCTGTTGTGCCATAGGTTCTACACGCAGTTATGTGCTGGATGTGGTTTTGTATCGTACTTGAGATCGTACAACCGTAGCGATAAGTCAGGAATGTCTTGCTACATAGTAAGTGACGTGGTCATGACTCGTCGGCGATGAGTAGAGTACAAGTTGAAGTAGCTGAGCTCCCATGCACAAAATAAATGTAGCTTTACATGCAGTTATCACGACTGAACAGAACTTAGTCGGTGAAAGTTGTAGCACTACTGTAGAATCAAAACACACGTGTACCGACAAAGGCAACCTTCCTGCGAAGATCGTTCGCGTTATGACTTTACGGACGCCATTGCTGTACAATAAGGGGACACTACCAAAACGATAACTAAGATTTCATCAAGTAGATGTCTGTATTATCTGTCAGGTAATGACCGATATTAAAAACCTAGTGTACATCTTTCGCTGATGTCCTGCGCTTCTCGCTATAAAAAAATGACTGTCGTCTCAAAGCGATCATCGTGCGAAACGAGTACTCACGAACTTAAACGTGGCTCACAGGGTTGCCGTAGCGAATGTTCTGCGGGGTACCGGTCTCCACGTACTGCACGGTCTCCTCACGACGACCCATAGCGTGCGACTTGTGGTACGCACCATCGCGGCCAGTCTTGCGGAACTGGATGAACAGACCCAGCACGAAAAGCACCAGAATACCAGCGAGGTATCCCCACCACGCGTCCGGGATCGAGTACACCCAGTCGCCGTTGATGTCCTGTGACGCGTACTCCTTGAGGTCGTTAGACGACGGGAAGTCTCCGGCGAAGTAGCCAACTCCCCACACCAGGATGGCGGCACCGAACAGACTCGTGGCCGTGATGAGCACAGGCTTCTCCAACTTGATGGCCAGAACACCACACAGGAGACCCAGTACGATACACAACACGATGAGAACCACCTGCGGGTGGCTCGGATAGATCTCGTAACCGACCGAGTTGTTGAGCATCATGGCGAGCGCGACACCGGCCGCCGCACCGGCGATGAAGATGCCCAGTGAGTAGAGCGAGACCACGATGCAGCCGCAGATGAGGCCGCCCACGACGAAGGCGATCCAGGACGCCGTGATGACCCACGACTTGTCGTCGAACACGTTCTCCACGACCATAGCGACCGCGACGCCACCGGCCACGAAACCTACAGCGAAGAGTGTGGCTCGGAAGAGACGGTAGCCCATGACCACCATGACAGCACCGACTGCAATGGCAGCGACGGCCAGGATACTACCGCCGACTTTGATCCCCTTGGTGGAGTCGAAGAGGGACTCGACAGTGTCGCTGGCTGAGTCTGCGGCGCTGACCAGCATGGAGAGTTGACTCAGCATGAGCAGGAGGAGCATTGACATTGCAGACTGGGAACGTGTCATTGCTTGTGTGTGTGTTGTGTGTGTGTGTAGTTTGGTAGTTTCTTGCTAGACTTACTCTCTAGCGAGTGAATTGAGGAATGACGAGTGAAACGAACCTGACTCGGGCGTGGCGGTACGCTGGGCACGTTTCGGTAGCTGCGACGGTGGGTAATTTTTGCTGTTGGACACTCCAGTTTTTAACACATCCTGGATTTTCAAGATAAGGATAAGTCGCTTTTGAGAATGGCTACACTGGTGGGGTGGATATCGATTGGCACGCTGTGCGGCGGTGCCGAATCGGGACTGCCAATAATGCATTGAATTGTCATTGTCCTTCCCCATCTTGTTTCTCTTCTATAAATCTACTTCGCAGCGCCAGGTGTTGGCGTTCGGCTTCAGCGTTCGAGCACGTAGGTCATAGCACAGCATTTGTAGGTGCTGCACCATGATTCTTCGCCTGCAAGTAAGTGAGGTGTAGGTGAATTCAAGCATAGTCCCCACTCCGTAGTGACTACGGGCACTATGCGATACAATTCTCTCAGCCTTTATTGATGTCGTGCCTACTGTTCTTGTCCTCAATTTTTCGTTTTCTTAAGCTATTGAGGCCTGGCGCTTTGTCTGATCGATAGATGACTTTGTGCTGTTGTGCCATAGGTTCTACACGCAGTTATGTGCTGGATGTGGTTTTGTATCGTACTTGAGATCGTACAACCGTAGCGATAAGTCAGGAATGTCTTGCTACATAGTAAGTGACGTGGTCATGACTCGTCGGCGATGAGTAGAGTACAAGTTGAAGTAGCTGAGCTCCCATGCACAAAATAAATGTAGCTTTACATGCAGTTATCACGACTGAACAGAACTTAGTCGGTGAAAGTTGTAGCACTACTGTAGAATCAAAACACACGTGTACCGACAAAGGCAACCTTCCTGCGAAGATCGTTCGCGTTATGACTTTACGGACGCCATTGCTGTACAATAAGGGGACACTACCAAAACGATAACTAAGATTTCATCAAGTAGATGTCTGTATTATCTGTCAGGTAATGACCGATATTAAAAACCTAGTGTACATCTTTCGCTGATGTCCTGCGCTTCTCGCTATAAAAAAATGACTGTCGTCTCAAAGCGATCATCGTGCGAAACGAGTACTCACGAACTTAAACGTGGCTCACAGGGTTGCCGTAGCGAATGTTCTGCGGGGTACCGGTCTCCACGTACTGCACGGTCTCCTCACGACGACCCATAGCGTGCGACTTGTGGTACGCACCATCGCGGCCAGTCTTGCGGAACTGGATGAACAGACCCAGCACGAAAAGCACCAGAATACCAGCGAGGTATCCCCACCACGCGTCCGGGATCGAGTACACCCAGTCGCCGTTGATGTCCTGTGACGCGTACTCCTTGAGGTCGTTAGACGACGGGAAGTCTCCGGCGAAGTAGCCAACTCCCCACACCAGGATGGCGGCACCGAACAGACTCGTGGCCGTGATGAGCACAGGCTTCTCCAACTTGATGGCCAGAACACCACACAGGAGACCCAGTACGATACACAACACGATGAGAACCACCTGCGGGTGGCTCGGATAGATCTCGTAACCGACCGAGTTGTTGAGCATCATGGCGAGCGCGACACCGGCCGCCGCACCGGCGATGAAGATGCCCAGTGAGTAGAGCGAGACCACGATGCAGCCGCAGATGAGGCCGCCCACGACGAAGGCGATCCAGGACGCCGTGATGACCCACGACTTGTCGTCGAACACGTTCTCCACGACCATAGCGACCGCGACGCCACCGGCCACGAAACCTACAGCGAAGAGTGTGGCTCGGAAGAGACGGTAGCCCATGACCACCATGACAGCACCGACTGCAATGGCAGCGACGGCCAGGATACTACCGCCGACTTTGATCCCCTTGGTGGAGTCGAAGAGGGACTCGACAGTGTCGCTGGCTGAGTCTGCGGCGCTGACCAGCATGGAGAGTTGACTCAGCATGAGCAGGAGGAGCATTGACATTGCAGACTGGGAACGTGTCATTGCTTGTGTGTGTGTTGTGTGTGTGTGTAGTTTGGTAGTTTCTTGCTAGACTTACTCTCTAGCGAGTGAATTGAGGAATGACGAGTGAAACGAACCTGACTCGGGCGTGGCGGTACGCTGGGCACGTTTCGGTAGCTGCGACGGTGGGTAATTTTTGCTGTTGGACACTCCAGTTTTTAACACATCCTGGATTTTCAAGATAAGGATAAGTCGCTTTTGAGAATGGCTACACTGGTGGGGTGGATATCGATTGGCACGCTGTGCGGCGGTGCCGAATCGGGACTGCCAATAATGCATTGAATTGTCATTGTCCTTCCCCATCTTGTTTCTCTTCTATAAATCTACTTCGCAGCGCCAGGTGGTTGGCGTTCGGCTTCAGTGTTCGAGCACGTAGGACACAGTCAAATATTCTAGGTACTGCGCCAGGATTTTAGGCCAAAATGCAAATGAATTGTAAGTGGTTTCGTGCGTGACCGCTATGAGCACTGCGATGCATGCACACCAGCCTCCATCAACTCCCATGTACATGTAGTCATGAAACAGTAGGTTTTTGCATTCGGATCTTCACCTACAACTTAGAAGCGTCTCTTTCATTGCTGATATGAAATGGGTACAGTTTGTAGGCACCCGACACCAAGTTGTTCTACCGACATTTCTCTCTGTCTAACGCTGAAAACTACCAAAAAAGACCGCAAAAGCGTATGACACTAAACAAACCCAGTGTGATGAAACGTAATGGAATACATATTACGAAGAAAAAGCATTTACGCTCTGGCGTCCAAGGGTTTATACGGATCCTTCGAACTTGCCTTCCTCCTCGCCGTCATGCTCGTCCTTCTTATCCGTGGCGTCGTCCTCCACAAGCGCACCCTTCTCAAGTGACTCATCCTCCGAGGCATCTTCATCACCGCTGGTCTCAGCAGCCATGGCAACTGCAGCTTCATCCTCGTTGAGCACCGAAGAGCCATCGGTTCGGTTGCGGATCTTCCGGACAGCCACGGCAAACGCCACTGCGACAATACCAACAAAGGCACCGACGCCAGCGCCGATCTCAATGAACTGATTGGACTTCTCGGCGCTTGCCTCTTCGGCAGTCTCGCTAGCAAGAGCCACGCTTTCGTCGCTCAGCTGTTCCTGGTCCACAGTCACCGTATCGTCAAGTGAGCCAGAGCCGGAGGTTGAATCGGAGCCCTTCACAAAGTCCACAACATCATCAACTGCATCTTGCGTGGCGTTCTTGACGTGTTCGTAAGCGTCCTTCGTGCCGTTCTTGACGTGGTCAGCGGCATCATCAATAGCGCTAGAAACGGAGTCAACTGCGTCATCAATCCAGCCCTTCTCCTTCTTCTTAGTGGTCTTGTCGTCGTCATACGAGTCATAGGACTCCTCATCCTCATCCAGGTCGTTCACATCTACCCACTCAGCATTCGAGCCAGAAGCCGAGGTGGAGTCTGAACCGTTAAACAAGTCCTTGACATCGTTGTACGCATCCTTCGTGCCGTTCTTAACATGGTGGTAGGCATCTTCAGTGGCGTTGGCCACAGTGTCGATAACGTCGCTAATCCATCCCTTGTGATGCTTCTTGTGCTTGTGCTTAACTTCCACCTCTGCGCTCTCACTGCCTTCATCTGAGTAGCTCTCACTGCCTTCGTCTGAGTAGCTCTCGCTGCCCTCGTCCGAGTAGCTCTCAGAGCCTTCATCTGATTCATCTTCACTGCCTTCTTCGCTGTAGCTTCCTTCGTCAGAATAGCTCTCACTTCCCTCCTCTTCCTCGCTACCTTCAAACTCCACTGACCCATCGAACGATCCAGACGCCGAGTCATCCTCAAACTCCACTGAGCCGTCGAATGATCCTGAGGCTGACTCTTCGACGATAACGACCTCCACGTCATCAAAGGAACCCGAGGCAGAAGCCAGAACGTCCACGACCTCGACAGTCTCATCCACAGTCTTCTGCTTCTTGTGCTTGGAGCTCTTCTTCTTCTGCTCGACGTCTTCTTCCTCTTCAGAAGCTGAGTCCGACTCAGACTCAGATTCCGCACTTTCCGACTCGTCTTCGCCGCTGTCGCTGTCCTCTTCACCGCTGCTGCTCTCTTCATCTTCCTCGCTGCTCTCTGACTCAGATCCGTCTTCAGCCTCTTCACTGTCATCACTGCCACTCCAACTTGTCTCCTCTCCCACGACATGCACGCCCTCGAGGCTGCTACTGCTGCTACCGACTTCCACGTACACCTCCTGGCTGCTGGACGATGACGGGGGGAGCTCCTCACTTACGTCTTTCTTGTGATGTTTTCCGTGGTGGTGTGCGGTCTGCTCGCCCGATGCGACGGCTGCTGCAGCCATCGCGGCTACAAGCACGAAGAAGGTTCTGCGGAACGCCATGCTGCTGAGACTTCAGTGCTATAGAGGAAATTGGCGAATGATAGGTAGGAGGATGTGAAAACAAGAAATGGGCTCCAGCCGGTTTCCAGGCCAGTACTTGAAACCATTAAACAATGACATACTAATTATTGGAGGTTAGTGGAAATAGGCAGAATAAGATGTTGACGCGATATGGGAGCGAGTACCGTATTTCATATGGAGTGAAGGAGGTCGTGGGTTGGAAAATCTACACAAAATCCCGCCTAAAACCCGAGACATTGCTTTGGCGCAGTTGCGGAGGGATGTTTATGAAGGGAACGAGGTCGAGTCCGCGAACGTCGAGCAAACCCATGGCTAGCAACAACGATTTTGCTGTCAGCAAGATACTTTTGGCTGTTACTGTGCGAGAAACTGCCGCCCCTAGCAAAGTAACGGCTCGATGAAAACAACTGAACGTCTAGGCAGCTTCAGATCATGAGGAAAAGCTTCAAAAACAATTTACATACAGTACATGTTCATGAAACGGAATCGGTGGACCAAAGCAGCCTAGCTGTTGCCGCCGGCAACTTGCCGGTGCAGGAACTTCTGATTTTTGATAGACGCCCGTCCTGGGTGGATATTGGCGTGCATATGGCGTTGACGGTCTTGTGGTGGTTGCTGCTGCAGGCTGCAGGGCACACAAAACGCAGTCATCCACCTGCGCTGACTGAGTTAACCCAAAGTGACAGCCACGTCAGTGCACACAATGAATGAATTGCAGAGACAGCAGCCTGCAACAAACAAGGAAGGAAGTCAATGCGTCAACGACGTCGGTGCCTTCAAAAGTATCTGATACTGACTAGATGGCTACATTTGTGTTTAACTGGTGTTCAGTAAGGATACCGGTATTTTTATATCGTGTGGAGAAACGCACCGTCGGTAGAAACCGGTATCAATATCAAGGTTTTTCACACTCACTTACGTTTTGCAAGAGGTTTTTTCTGCTAGCCGCTCGTCCGCTGCTCCCCCGCAGAGGTCACCACCAGAAGCACAAGCGGAAAGCAGCGTCCAGCAGACAGGAACAGCCCAGCAGCTCAGCTAGAGAAAAGATGCCGCCCAGCGTGAACCTCGTCAAGTTCTGGTCCAAGTTCGGCCCGGAGTTCGGCCGTACTACGCGCCACCTGTCGCCGTACGAGGTGCACCCCGTGCGCAGCCTCATTACGACGATGCCGTACAAGACCGTCCGCAAGATCAAGGAGAACGGCCTGGTGCTCATCCCGGCCACCGTCCTGCTGGTGGGCACCGTCAAGTGGGGAGTTGCCGCCAACGATGCTGAGCACCGCACGCACTGGAGCTAAGCAGATGACATGGAGATCAGAGCACAGTGGAGCTTTCTTGCTACCAGCGGCGTCTTCTTTATTTGTCTGGCTGGATGCAGGTCTGAAGGGAAACACACAAGTCATTTGATGTGGGGTCGTTGCAGCAGTAAGCTAGACAGCAAAGGAAACATCGTGCAGCTATGCGAACTTGTGGACTTGTTGCGTTTAAGATTTGAGCAAGATCGAGTCTGCTAGTTGTGTTCAGCTGCTAGCAAGGTGGCCGTTAAGTACACAAAATAAACAAGGACAAACACGAAGAAAAAGTTGACAAGCAGATATGTGTCAGGAGGTCGTTTTGAAGAAGAGCTATTAGCGGTTAGAAAACTGTATCCGTAGTTAGCTTCTTTTGTAAACAACCGTGCTGCTTTCTGGAACGTTACAGGACTCAGTTAAGGCTTGCGATGAAGCTTCAAACTGTAGACACTCGAATGATTCGGAGCTACCATCAAGTTAAATAAACGGACGATGAATTTCCAACCAAGTTTATAGCACATGTCCTGAACTTCGCATGAAGAACTTTGATAATTATCGCTTCTGATTGGTCAAAACGGTTAGAAATGGAAATCCAATCGACTGTCTATTTCCATCGCCCTCTATGCTCAGAAAAAGAGCGAGTGTATTGAAATTGAACTGGAAAGCGTGCCTGCATCCTCGACGGGACACCTCAATCGCCTGGCACTCGTAGACCTCCCTCCGCCATGATGAACTCCTCGTACGCTGCGCCGCGACCTCAGAGCCACAACCTGCCACCGTCCAAGTCGGGCTCCTTCACGTCCTCGTCCTCCTCCGTCAGTAGCGGTCGTAGCACGTCGCAGCGGCCTCCCCACCCAATGCGCAAACCTTCCACTAAAGCTCTGATTCTGCAGCAGAAGCAGCAGGAAGACCAGCACCGAGCGACGCTGGCTAGAGCAGACACTGCGGATGACGCGGTGCTGAGTCGGGCGGCGTCTGAAGTCGCGCCACGATTCACACCGGAAGAGGCCGCGGCCCTTCGGGACCGTTCCAACTCGCTGGCGGTCATGGAGTCCATGCGCTCCCATTTGCCTGGTAACGGCCACACGATGAGCGTGAAGGCTACGGCAAAGCTGAAGAAAGAAATGGACAATGCAACTCGAGTGGTCGAGACGTTCCTGTCCCCGAAACTTCTCAAGGACCAGTCGATTCCGCATGAGCTACTGGCTGAAGCTTACGGCCTGGTGTTCATTACCATGTATAAAGTGGGCTTTTTGTTCTCGGGCAAGATCGGAACGGGTTTTGTCATCTCGCGTACGACGGGAGGATGGTCAGCTCCGAGCTTCTTGACGTCTGGAGGCTTTGGCTTTGGCATGATGGCGGGTGGCGAAGTTGTGAACTACATGATCATCTTGAACTCCAGAAGCGCTGTCAAGGTCTTCACGAGGAATGGCCAGGTCCAATTGGGGTCGGAACTTGACATTGCGGTTGGACCTATTGGTCGAGCAGCTAGTGCTTCGCTTAACGTCGGTGTTGGCGGTATCGCGCCTAATTACTCATACAGCCACAGCAAGGGACTTTACGGTGGCATTGGTCTTAGCGGTGGCGTTATTTGCACCCGCAAGTCGCTGAACTCGAAGTGCTACGGCCCTAATGTTACAGCACGACAGTTATTGGGTGGAGAGGTGGCGTGTCCATTGGCTGAGCCGCTCTGGAGGGCGTTGGACAAAGCGCTAGGCATGCAGCGCGAGTACGTGAACGGTTTCCCGGTGCTCGCGCCCACGTACACTGGTATGGCGTGCGACGCGTGTGGCCACGTGCAATCCGCAACAAACAACCCGAACGCATGTGCGAACTGCGGGAATCTGCTCGTCTACAGCGTTAGCGTGCACTCTGGGCGTCGCAATACCAGTCAGCTCATTGCCTCGACATCGTCGAACCCGGCAGAGTAGCTCAGCCGTTGACGCTTGGAGGCCCCAAGTTTTCCGTGTGTGTGTGCGCGCAGTTGGTGATCACTTGATAGCTCGCTGTGCGCACTTTATTTTATACTAAGAAGGGAGTGAATCAAAGCATTTACCTCGGCTAAACTGTTAAAACTGAAGCATTGACCACTTCAACGTGGGACCTGTGACGAGGCAGTGCATGCAATTCCACCTGTTCTGGACCAGGATACACTCGTACTTAAACGAGAGTATTTTAACCCTACTAGGGATCAATTGACATGGAGTTCGGTACTGAGCAGTTCCCGACGCTGACGCCGCGCATTAGTGAGTTGTATGGGGCCAATGGCGGCGCGTACCGTGTAGGAGAGGCAGACGCTTACGCTCAAGATCTGGACGAGCTCGAGCGTGAAGAAAGAGCGCTGGAAAACACAGTACAAGAGCTTGTAAACCGCCAAGCGCCTGTGCCCATTGGGGTTAAATTCCACCGCGAAAGAGACGATGGCAACGTCGTGCAGCAAGCAGTGGTAACTGAAGCTGACAGTTTTAACAGTAGTGATTTACCTCCAGACTCAGGTATCCCTTTCTTACGGTCGAGCTCGTCTGAAGGAGAGGAAGATCTAGATCTGGACGAGGACGAAATGATGGAGGAGGATGAGAGTGACGAGGACGAGACGACCGGAAGAGCGACGATTGTACGTGGAGAAGGACCGCAGAGAGAAGAGGACTCATTTTCGCGGGATATGGAGTCGGGGAATGACTCAATGGACATGGAGGAGGAGCTGCCACCACCGAGTGACTGGCATTAACTTCATGCAATATACAACTTGCTTACTGATTCTCTACTTCATCCGCAGATATTGGCAACATGTAGCCATTGTTGGGCGTAGCTGTGCGTATTTCCTTGCGCGCAAGTTCCATAGTGTTGCAGCGTGATACTTCGTGAATACATCGCTTGCAGAAGGGTATACTGGTCTCCGACACGGAATCAGACTCGTCCAAAGTGCAAACCAACTTCTTGACACAACAACGAGAACAGATTAAACTCGAGCAGATCCCACAGCGTTTGGTACTGGTCAACCTCCCCATGGACTTGTTACAAATGACGCAAGTCGAGCGAGTTGATAGAGAGCTTTGAGTTTTAGCCAGCATTGCACAGTTCTCCTTCATCCGCCACGTGAGCTTCTTCGTATGTGCAAGCTCACTGATCCGCGTAAGTGACAACCACTGGTTCGCGATGACTTGCAGTGCAACAGAATGGAAGACGGGGTCGCTCTTCATCTCGGTCTCGAAGTCAAAGAAGCCGCGCGCGTAGCACCCCACTGTTGTAGGAGTGGATTGTCGGTAGAAGACGCAGACGGATCGCTTACCACGGTCGATGCTGTGATGTTCGAAGCTTGGGAGCTGCTCAAATCCGATAGAGTGCGACAAACTATACCCCACAAGCTCTCCAGAGGAAGACCGCGCAAACCCTGTGGTGTCCAGACAAACGTAGTCTCGTGTGTTGTATAGCTGCCACTTGATGCTCACATGTCGAGTCGGGTCGTCCTCTGTAGGTTGTACGAGACAGTGAAGCACTTTACTCTGCTCAACGCCATCTCGTAATATTCTGTCTTTAATACGTTGCTCAGTATCTGTGGTAGCTACAGCTCCATACATAACATCATCCAGAGTCCCAGTAACAGACCCCAACATTAGTATAGACGGGATACTACCCGAAGAGCGATCCTCGAAGACGCGAAGCTTCTCGTTTTTGCGTATTTCGCGCCATTTGTTACCAAGACTTTTGGTGTTGTCCGTCTTGACACGTTGCAAGTGTTGTGAGAACTGCTTCAGGTAGCTTGCCATCAATTCATTTTCTAGCCGGAGAAGGAGTTCTTTGTCTGTTTTCGTTACTCCTAACTGTGGAAGGTGGTTCATGAAGGCAAATGCTGGCATAGTGTAGCTCGAGTGGAAGACGGACGAAGACGAAATGAAGTGAGATTTGAGACTACAGTCTCAAGAATCTGGTCGGTATGATCAGCACTTCGAGATTCCTCGACGACTGTCCACGAATCACAAGCTGAAAAGTCATGTATTCGTTGTAGCTTTGGTGAATCGTCTAGTGTCTCCGACATGGATCGAATCAAAGTAAAACGCAATGGCGCATAGAAGTTATAGTGCAACACAGACTAACATGAGAACACAGCTAGGGGAGATCGGGCCCTTACCAGCCCGGACCTGGTCTTCCAAGATAGAGTTACCCTGACGTTCAGCGAATGTGTCACAACAACTTTTTCAACCTTACATGAACATATCTGGAGTCCAGATAGATTCTGGACTTGTTGAGAGTCTTTCCTTTGCAGCCTGCTAGACGCTCGGTGAGCAAGCTCGCTATCAATAAAATTGGGACGTGCCAGCGTTTCACGCATTATTCGCTTATGCTAGGCTGTGTTATACCTTTCATTTTTCTCTAAAGTCGGGTGGCGCCGTTGCTTGGATTGCGACTCTTTAAGCTGTATCGGTGAAGTAGGAAAGGAAATTGAAGATGATGACCTGGTTTCCAGGCTTTATCGTCATGGAGTTTCTTGATGTGGATTGCACTGCTACAATTTGCTCACCCCTACGATTCTGCAGCGTATTCATAAAACGCTGGAACACTGCTTCTTTTCGTACCCTGGTAAAATATACTTCGAAGTACGTGGCAGTCAATATGGTTGTGAAGAAGAAGAAGTTGATTAACTACTTAGTGGACATGTTTCTCTAGCGATGTAATTTCTACTTACGACAACTTAGTTTACTGCCGGGGAGTCCATATTCGGCCACTTGGTTCGGGTTAGTTTCTTGGTTTGGTAGGATCGAAATCCATTACCTGAAGAACTGAAATCACTGCATCGCCATTCAGCTCCAGGTCCTCGCAATGCAGATAGATATGTTGGTAGTGTCGATGAAACGAATTTATAACACTTTGAGTGCTCAATTTTTCTGTTTTCGTCTCCTTGAAGTGAATCTTGTTGCGTAGCCGCCAAGTAGCATGAAAACAGTTGTTGTGGACTCTCCACAACAGCAAAAGTAGTTTGTGGTGTTGTTTCCAGTCTGCATTGACATCTCGTGACTGTGGGAAAAGTAGCAATCGCCAACGTAAGTTGACTGTGAAAATTTTGCTCCCTGGCACCCATAGCAACTGCCACATTTCGTGTAATCCTGGGCACGAGAAGAAACAGTGTTCCAGCGTTTCAATCACTACACACGACTCTCGAAGCAAACTGCTGAATCGTTGGGTTTAGTGCTTTCAGGAAGTACAGACAATAAGGTCTCCAAAGTAATAGGACATCATGCACCACTGGAATCAGACATCTCCGGAGTGATAGGTATTGGGATAATGTAGCATGAATGCGCATTGGAGGGCATCCGAGTTCACTCATCGGGTGAGAAGCTACTGCTTGAGTCGGTTGTAGCAGTACATTCCAGTCATTCCGCCGAAGATGCCTGGGCGATGCCACACTTGGAAGGCAGATGACATGCCCCACCAGATCGGAGAGTACAGCGCGCACTGAACGGCCCTTTGCTCGTGTGTACGTCAAAGACAATCTCCGGGGCCAGTGAATTTGTTTCCAGTCTTTCAACAACTTGTGCCACCACAATGGCAGCATGTTTTCCCGCCATCCCGGAGGTTTTGGGGATTCTGTAGCAGGAAGTCTGTCTTGAGTATGCCCCATATCGTCGTCGCAATAGTGCAGCTCTGTAACAGTCAACATGGTTGTGCTGGAGTAATTCTTTTGTCGATTTAAGTTGGTAATTTGTAACTGCAGAGTCCAAACAGCAATAGTTTTCAACACCAGACTGAAGAAGACTTTAGTTGATTAACATTCATCGGAGGTTTTCCTTTTGCTTACTAAAAATTTATGATTTCAAAACGAAATCGCCTGAAACAATTCGTCATTACATACGAGGAATCCAAACTCGATAGGTAAAGCCTCAGCAGTAGGTGGGTCGAAGACTGAGGTAGACAGCACTATCAGGAGATACATTATCGCAAAATAGCCTACTTGATATTTAGTACGCATGCTCGCAATTGTGTGGACTTTAGAAAGGAAAGGCATTCAACCAGGTCTAGAAGATTTTAGGCGAATGTGTTTCCGTATCGAAGCGAAGCGAAGCAATTATGTTAATCATTAGAAGTAAGGAACATCAAGAGTTTTGGCTTCATTGAAAGTTTTTGACTGTAAGAAACCTGTTGTGGCCGTCGAACGATTGTCAGCCAGCCGAGTAGCTACACAGTTCGACTCACTGTCCAGCTTCGTTAGTTGTGGTACAAAAATTTGCGGTACAGCTTGCGAAGTTCGTCGTATTTGCCTGCTTGAACAGCTTGTGGGAGGTTGTACGTATTGTATCCGAACGACTTCCACTTCTTGAAGCGACTCATTACCTTCGTTCCGTCCAGCATTTGGTCGAGCTTGCTCGTCGAGAACATGTTATTCCCCCCGCGCTCTTCTTCATCAGCATCTTTTTCATCTTCGAACAAAGCTTCGTCGTCGCTCTCATCTTCGAGATCTTGTTTCTGTGGTAACGCAGAGATCGCTTTTCACCTCCGACGTTGGTATCAATGGAAGCAACAGCGTTTGGTGACGCCATGGTCGAGAGCTCCGTGGTGTGACCGTCAGCTGTGGCTTCTGTGATTCCTCTCGAGAGGAGTGACCGCGGCAGTAGCGACAAGGAGGGCGTAGGAAAGACGCATTTTTGGTTGGTGGTGGTTTTGGTCCGAAATGGAGACTTGTTTGGCGCGAGGAAAGTTGTGGAATGACTTTCGAGGTCTCGAGGCCTTCGTAGACTTTGGATCCATCCATGTGTGTTGTTGGTAGTGTTGATACTATCAATGATAGCACTCACAAACAGCAAAAGCAACCGGTGGATGACAAAAAATGATTATCAGTGACAGTACATGTAAATATAGCTCGTATGATGTTCGTTGGGATCTGCTTTTGACGATATACAGTGCAAGAGTGACGAGCAAACAGTACATAGCAATATCCCTGTATGAGAAGTCGTTGAATTTGGACATACAAACTTTCAGTTGTTTCTGGCTGATCGTGGGCAGTGTAGCGCAGCCAAAGCATACAGCCAGCCCGTACCAGCCCCAGCTCTGTAACGGAATCAATGTTGACAGCAATTCCTGTAAGATCTGTGTATCGACAACATCGATGACGAACAGTGACCGTAACGGCAACAATGACGACACTCACCGTTGTCCAACCGTTGGCCATAATGTCTCCGGCACCGGGTAGATGTAGAATAGCACTAGACCTCACTTGTCAATTTACCAAATAGACTTCGGCTACAGTTCCAGGGAGTTCGCCGACTCCCCTCGAGTGTCTTCAATCCCTGCAGATACACTACAGCTTCCTTGCGAACCTGAGCGCTAACAACATCGACAGCAACTACGCGTCATTAGCTTGTAAAGGTCTCGAATTCATTCCCCAATTTCCTTCGTCTCAAACAAGTCTTCACTTCACCACCACCAACCAAAAATGCGTCTTTCCTACGCCCTCCTTGTCGCTACTGCCGCGGTCACTCCTCTCGAGAGGAATCACAGAAGCCACAGCTGACGGTCACACCACGGAGCTCTCGACCATGGCGTCACCAAACGCTGTTGCTTCCATTGATACCAACGTCGGAGGTGAAAAGCGATCTCTGCGTTACCACAGCAACAAGGATCTCGAAGATGAGAGCGACGACGAAGCTTTGTTCGAAGATGAAAAAGATGCTGATGAAGAAGAGCGCGGGGGGAATAACATGTTCTCGACGAGCAAGCTCGACCAAATGCTGGACGGAACGAAGGTGATGAGTCGCTTCAAGAAGTGGAAGTCGTTCGGATACAATACGTACAACCTCCCACAAGCTGTTCAAGCAGGCAAATACGACGAACTTCGCAAGCTGTACCGCAAATTTTTGTACCACAACTAACGAAGCTGGACAGTGAGTCGAACTGTGTAGCTACTCGGCTGGCTGACAATCGTTCGACAGCCACAACAGGTTTCTTACAGTCAAAAACTTTCAATGAAGCCAAAACTCTTGATGTTCCTTACTTCTAATGATTAACATAATTGCTTCGCTTCGCTTCGATACGGAAACACATTCGCCTAAAATCTTCTAGACCTGGTTGAATGCCTTTCCTTTCTAAAGTCCACACAATTGCGAGCATGCGTACTAAATATCAAGTAGGCTATTTTGCGATAATGTATCTCCTGATAGTGCTGTCTACCTCAGTCTTCGACCCACCTACTGCTGAGGCTTTACCTATCGAGTTTGGATTCCTCGTATGTAATGACGAATTGTTTCAGGCGATTTCGTTTTGAAATCATAAATTTTTAGTAAGCAAAAGGAAAACCTCCGATGAATGTTAATCAACTAAAGTCTTCTTCAGTCTGGTGTTGAAAACTATTGCTGTTTGGACTCTGCAGTTACAAATTACCAACTTAAATCGACAAAAGAATTACTCCAGCACAACCATGTTGACTGTTACAGAGCTGCACTATTGCGACGACGATATGGGGCATACTCAAGACAGACTTCCTGCTACAGAATCCCCAAAACCTCCGGGATGGCGGGAAAACATGCTGCCATTGTGGTGGCACAAGTTGTTGAAAGACTGGAAACAAATTCACTGGCCCCGGAGATTGTCTTTGACGTACACACGAGCAAAGGGCCGTTCAGTGCGCGCTGTACTCTCCGATCTGGTGGGGCATGTCATCTGCCTTCCAAGTGTGGCATCGCCCAGGCATCTTCGGCGGAATGACTGGAATGTACTGCTACAACCGACTCAAGCAGTAGCTTCTCACCCGATGAGTGAACTCGGATGCCCTCCAATGCGCATTCATGAATTTTCACTAAAATTCGTCTATTGGAAGGCATCCATCGGTTCTTGAAACTCCAGAAACAATGACTTATGATGCACACTAATGAAACAAATTCCCTGACGTTCGACGAATAACACTAAACTTTAGATTTTTACGCAAGGAATCTAAATCAAAATACACTCAGATTCACAAAATTGGCACTGAGCTTGAGGTATCGTTGAACAGTGTCGGGTTCTGCGCGGCTTTGGCTTGACAAATGAGGAATTATCGCACTCGTCTCTTAAAGTCGATCCCAAATAGCATTTTACGAGGTATTTTTGCTACGTTCAGAGAGTCTAAAATTCACTCGACAAATAAAACATATTTCTACTCAGAAAAATCAAATTTCGCGTGTCCATCCTCGACACCAATATGGCGCCAAATTCGGACTCCATGGACAGGTGCCTTTCGGTCGTCATTGACTTGGTGATTGATGCTTTTTCCTGTGCCTCGTGATATTCAAAGCAGAACCAAAACGTTCTAACTTACTATAACGTAACATACTACTATTGTGGAAGGTGCATACAGCAATTGTTTTCATGCGGTTTGGAAACTTCTGCACTTCCACGAAACATTAGCTCAAACTCCAAATTTCTCCAACCTGCAAATTCCTTCAAGAAGCACTGCCAATTTTCTACCATCACGCGGTTAACCTTAATTGTGATCGTTCTACTCTGGAGACATTAACCCGTAAACTGGGTTTGAATCAACGACGAATGTAATTCCTGAAAGGGCAAGCAAAATTTGGATCCTGCAGGTTTTGTGTAGTTTTCAGAATCCTGAGATAGACTCACACAGACGATAAATCCGCAAACTAGTTAATCAACTCGTTCTTCTTCTTCTTTAGGCGAATGTGTTTCCGTATCGAAGCGAAGCGAAGCAATTATGTTAATCATTAGAAGTAAGGAACATCAAGAGTTTTGGCTTCATTGAAAGTTTTTGACTGTAAGAAACCTGTTGTGGCCGTCGAACGATTGTCAGCCAGCCGAGTAGCTACACAGTTCGACTCACTGTCCAGCTTCGTTAGTTGTGGTACAAAAATTTGCGGTACAGCTTGCGAAGTTCGTCGTATTTGCCTGCTTGAACAGCTTGTGGGAGGTTGTACGTATTGTATCCGTACGACTTCCACTTCTTGAAGCGACTCATCACCTTCGTTCCGTCCAGCATTTGGTCGAGCTTGCTCGTCGAGAACATGTTATTCCCCGCGCGCTCTTCTTCATCAGCATCTTCTTCATCTTCGAACAAAGCTTCGTCGTCGCTCTCATCTTCGAGATCCTTGTTGCTGTGGTAACGCAGAGATCGCTTTTCACCGGTACCAGTAGAGGCAACAACGTTTGGTGATGTTATGGCTGAGAGCTCCGTGGTATGACTATCAGCTATGACTCCCGTGATCCCACTTGAGATAAAGGTGGTTGTGGCAATAGCAGCAAGGAGGGCGAAGGAAATACGCATTGTCGGTTGGTAGTAGTTTTGATCCGATGTGGAGACTTGTTTGAAGAAAGGGAAATTGCAGAATGAAACCAAAGACTTCCTTCTCAGAGTGAGGAACGATTTCTGTTGTTCGTGATGCTGGTGGCGATCGGTCACAAACAAAAAAAGCAAGCCTGTAGCCCATGTCGACTGAGACAGTCTCAAACATGAATCTCGAATGATGCTAGTTGGGATCGGCTGTAGGAATTCACTTGACAGTTGGAGTCCAACTTGGACTAAATTGGCACGAGGCCGTCGTAGGATCGACATACTCGTATGAGAATACTGTTTGTGGTCATGACAAACGCTGATTACTTTAGATAGAAGTACGAAATAATCAGGGTTTGCCATGACCACATTCTCCATAAACGACATTCATTGGACGATGCACGAATGTGTCAAGGTGACCCATCCCAAACTGGGTCATTCATTTTCCCTGGGCATCTTCCAAGATACGTTTTTGTGGCAATTGTACAGTTGAGATCGGTCAGCCAAAGGTTGTTTTTGCTGTTTGTATTCGAGTCAGAACGAATCGAACTCTCTCCAAACCCAACGAATATGAGCCCCGCGAAGCTATACAGGATACACAGGTATCACTCTTAATGCAAACAAAATGTAACCCCGTTCACCTGTATGTATCATGTATCATTTTTTTACACTGTGCGTCTTGCTTAGTTTACTAGCACCTGTCCTCGGAACTATTGTACCAGTCAGCACATGCCTAGCTAGTGTTCGAACCTCACTTCGCAATTTTCATAGCGATAACGAAGCCACCAACACCCAACCAACTATCCAAGCATGAGTTTCTCCCACTTCGTGTTCATTGCTGCAGTTACTCTCCTCTTTAGCTGCAATGCTGTTGAGATCACCTCAGGCGGGAATCAAGTGAAACTCTTGGATAATACTGCAACGAACGACCAGGCACCAGTCCGCGACCTTGGTAGCGATAACTACAAGAGCTTCTTGCGGTCGTACAAGGAAGAGGACGAGGAAGACGAAGATAAAGAAGAGAGAGGAGTCATGACAGCGGCGCAAGTTGCCAAGTGGTCCGATAAGATCAGCGATTGGCTCGAACGGGGACACACACCAGCCAGGATCAAGGAAAGACTCACTAGCCTGAACGGAGTGATGACCGCCAAGAACAAGGAAAAGTATCGAATGTTCTTGGCCGCCTGGGGGAAGGCTAACCCGCAGGCGCTCGGTAGAAGCTAAGCAAGGGTTGCCAATGACACTGAGTACGATAGATGTAGTTACAACCATACAGTTGCAATTGGAATTGATGCTACACTTGTTGAAACATTTACCATACCTACAGCTCAACCTCTACATGGCAACTTAATCAGCTTTTCCTAATGTGCGAGCTCTGCGTATTGAGAGCGCTAAGAACACTACCAGCAACACACATGGATCCAATGTTGTAGTGGTGGGAATCTCGATGGTAAGCCTCCGCCACCTCACACAGGGCAAAGCTCATGAGAGCATTGCTAAGCTGGCTAAGGGTTAGGACAGCATTGGTTAGGACTTAGCTGTGCCAACCAGTGGACATTAGAGATTCTACATTCTACGACTCACAATAGACTTTGGGTTTACCAGGAAGCGCCAGCTTCCCTCGGAGTGGTTTATCGCTAAGACCTACTACAAACGTCTACGAAGGTCTCGAAAGCCATTCGACTACTTTCATCGCGCCAAACAAGTCTCCATTTCGGATCAAAACCACCACCAACCAAAACTGCGCCTATCCTACGCCCTCCTTGTTGCTGGCACCGCACTCGTCTTCGTCTCAAATGGAAATGCAGCAGCCACAACTATCGCCGAGCTCTCAACCAAGGCGTCGCCAACTGAAGTTGCTTCCATTGATACCAATGTTTGAGGTGAAAAAGGTCTCTGCGTTACAACAAAAATAAGGAACTCGAGAACGAGAGCGACGAAGCCATTCCAACTTCATATCATTCGGTTTTGAGAAGAGATTACTTTAAGTCACCAATCTAATGCCACCGAGAAAATCGTGCTCCATGGACTCCATAGCGATTACCACATCTCATCTAACGAGAAGAAGCAATGCTCCACCATCTCGATCACTGTACATGATTCTTGGACGCATTGTTAAATTGATTAATTTAGTCCCTTCAAGAAATTTAATCGAGTATGAGGTCTCCAAAAAAATATTCGGAGCATCGTCGCAGCCATATATGTATATAGTCCGATGATGTCTATTGAATTCATGCTTACGTCCAGCATTTCATCGAGAGACTGAGGCATAAGACACTGCTCATTCTTCGGCGGGTCCACAGCAATTAAAATTCATATAACGTGGAGTCTTCGAAATATACACTTTCATGAAAATCGAACGTCGCATTAATTGGTCGATACCAATTCACACTTGCCAGTGTGATCTGTTAGGCATTGAATTAGCTGCTGGCGACGCGTGAAACGCCGTCGACGGATGCTTAGTGCAAGGATACAATACCATCATCCTTTCTGGCAATTTTTTTGACAATATTAATTCCACCAGATCCTGTTTCCACTCGATTGCAATCGATGTATCTAGTCACCGTGTTGTGCCAACGATTAAGGAAGCGTGCTGGAGTATTCACCGTCACCGTTGAACTACGAGACTCTTCCTTTCCACAAACGAAGCCGAGTCATTAGTTTTTCTCGTCCAACTGAGTTGCTTGTTGCGTAGACGTATCGTTCAATACAGGTTGTAGATCTCGTAAAGATTTGACAACCCAATTTCCATCTGCAATGCAGATTTTGTATCGTCTAAATGCCTTGGCGTTTAATCTAGCTAGTCATTACAGATGGAAATAGTGCTGTCAAGGCGGTGTTGGAGGAGTATGGGGTGGCACTTGCGGAGAAAATTCCCTCTGGGGGTGTTCTCGTACGCGTCCGCTCGCTGGATGAAGTCCAGACGCTAGTCGGACAAGAAGTGATGGTCTTGGGGCGCAAATTCAAGATCAAGAAACCCTCTGTGTTCCTGAACAAGTTCTGCTTGGATGTTTCTGGCGTCCATACTACTGATGAGACCAATGAGCTGTTTTTGGCACTGTGCACACTTGGTGCGCGCCCGTTTATCAGGACTCCACGATATGTGAACCTGGAAGCACAAGTGGTAACACCAACGTGACGCTTTTACTTCGGCTGTGATGTGGCGCCACCATGCTTGCAAGTCCATGGGTTTGTGACAAACCAACTGGCGTTTGGTTCGCAATAGCAACAATAAGGGCGTAGAAAAGACGCATTGTTGGTCGTTGGTGGTTTGGAGACTTGCTTGGTACGAGGAAAATTGTGGAATGATCTCCGATATCTTTGAGGACTAAGGACTCTGGTACGTTGCTGTCGACGCTGTTGGCGCTTGTAGTCACAATTGGTGAGTCACAAACGGCAAAGCGACTGAGATGGCGACAGAAAACAGCAAACGTAGCTCGTAAGATGCGCGTTGGAATCGGCTTTAGACGAGGGTGGTAGCACGTGTGTAGTATCTTGTTAATACTTACGTAAACGTAAAGAAGCGAAATAATTGCTGTTCTTCTCCATCCGCATCAATTAACAGCTCAGTCGTTAACGCTCTTGAACACGGAAATGGATGGAAAATGATGTTCCATTTGTTATTGTTAAGTGTCACTAGGGCTGGTGACGCCCGCTAAGCGTGCGCGGTTTTTTTATTTAGCAGATATTGTTTAGCAAATTAGACGAATAGGTAGACATTTTAGCAGCAAATTATCCTGTTATTTTTGCAACAGTTTACTACTGAAAAATCTCTCGATATACAATTTTTTTGGTGTGCGCCGCACCACTATCATCAAATGCTCTCGAATCGATGGCTATCTTGATCGCCTTTCTGGATGTAACTCTTGAAAGTGCAACGTAGTTGGTCGTGCGCAAACACAGGTGATTCCAGGTAGATTTCTACGTTGTGGATCGACTGGCCTTGTGCCTTGTTAATTGTCATCGCGAACGCTGGTAGGACAGGGAACTGTTTACGTCTCAACGTAAATGGAAACTCCTTACCCTCATCATCGCTGAGAAACACGATACGTGGGATGAACACTCGTTGGCCCCGCCGAGTTCCCGACATTATGGTCGCGTCAAAACACTTTTCACGCAACGACACCACTCGCAGACGCGTCCCGCTGCACAACCTTTCATCACTATTTAAGTTGCGGATCATAATGATAGGAGTGCCAGCTTTGAGAACCATCTTGTGAGGCGGCATCCCTGAGAAATTGAGAGAATTAAAAAAACTCAGTTTCAAATAGATTTTGATCTCCGGGGCCGTCAAGACTATCGTTGGAACGATACTCTCTTGTCTCTCCAGACAACCGTTCGGCTACCAATTCGTTGATTCTGCGAAAGTTTGCATTGGTAAGAGCCAAAATTGCGCGGTTCACAAAGTACTCATCTGGTAAATCAGCACCTTCAACTCCGGGATAAACAGCATCAATCAATGCGTTGATATTTCGGGTACGGCGGTCGTCATCCGACTCGTGTTCACTTACAGACATGATAGGTGGTAGCAAAGCGAAATTTGAGAATTCATATTCTGAATCCTCGTCCGATGATTCACCTGCTCTCGAAGCATTACCACACCCTGACGTCCCGACGCACATAGTCTTTGGGATGCAAATATCGCTTTCATCGATGTCACGGTTCACAGGATAGCGCCCCTCACCAATCTGAAGCAAGAAATCTGAAAATTCAGCTTCAGAAACAGCGCCCGAGGAAGCGAAGCAGAACAGCGAAGAGGACGCCGGGTTCGACAAGGAGAAGAACTCACGTATGCTGCTAATTTATTAATATTTTGTACTTTCCAATTACTTTCTGCTCCGTCATCCCTCTTGCTCTTCGGAGCCCAATTCTTGTCAGAGTACGTTTGGACGGTGGGGTAGCATTGGCAGTCGCTTCCAGTGGAATTGCAGCAACATTGCTGACAGGGGGTCATACGGCGCATTCTACATTTCGTATTCCGCTAAAATTGAACAACCATTCCACCTTTAGCCAAACAGAGCCAGAAGGCTAAGTTGATACGCCGAGCCAACTTGATTCTCTGGGGCGAGGCCCCCATGATGCAAGGAGCGTGTTTTGAAGCTATGGACAGGACCTTGCGTGACATTATGAACAACGAAGTGGAACCGTTTGGAGGGAAGGTTATGGGTTTCAGTGGAGACCATCGTCAGATACTTCCTGTTTTAAGGAATGCCACCAGGGCAGAGACGCTAAAGGTGTGTTTCAAAGCATCTCCATTATGGAAGTATCTTCGACAAGTACGACTAATCGAAAATATGCGCGTGAAGACAGTACTTGATCCAGACAGTGCGGCAGAGTTATGTTTACCATAGTTATCGGTTGTAGTAGAGACAGAAGCTGTGCGAGGTGCTGATAGTCGTGTTCCAGCGGAAATCCAGCAGGAAGATTAGCATTGCTCCTGCGAGCCCTGTCCAGCCACTCAGCATACCACGTCACAAGCGGCTCCCACAAGTCCAAAATACGCTTTATCACTCGGGTAAGACCAAGAAAGCGGTGTGCTCTATATTCTAGTAGCTGGTGTAGTGATTTCCCACCCTTGCCATAAAGACACAGCTCCTCGAACAAAGATACCATCTCCTCCACGTGTTTAACCGTGTAAATAGTCTTCACGATACGCCGGATAAGCGCCGGCCAAACACATCCATACCGCTGGTGCACTGCTGTCTGGTTCGCTAGATGAATTGTCGGGCTCCTTAATTAGCCTCACTCCGTACGAAAAAAATATTGATTTCTCGTTCCGCCGTGGTGGTAGCACTATGAATCCAGCTGGCGGCTCGAACGCATTAATGGCGTCGCGGATGCTTGGAGGTATCAAGGGTTCGAGACTTGGTGGAAGGTGGAGACGTTGGCGACTGGGAGTAGATTGCGTTGTGAACTCAGAGACCAAGAACTGGCTGACCGCGACAAGCACTGCGCTGAGCTCGATCGTGGCGACAGGCGCACCTTCAAGTTTGCGCCAGCAACGTCAACCTGAACATTACCGAAGTTTTATGCCCCTTCGAGCGCCGTTTTAGCTACGATCGGCTGCAAAACAATGCTTCGTTTCAGCCAATGAATCAAGGAGATTTCGAAGAGATTTCATGACATTTTGAGAGACCCTATGGAGACGCGGATCCACACGATCTCAACAACGGAGACAATCTCTAGAGATTCCTTTTCATCTCCAAGTTTCGGGAGATTTCGGGTACAAGACTGAAACAGCAAAACTGCTGTCTTCATTTTCGGTTGTAAATCGGTAAAACCGGTAATACTATCTCCGACCACCAAAACTCGTCGGAGGCGTGCTTCAGTGTGTACTGTTCTGCGCTAATTTAAAGTTGGCGAATATGTCATTCTGCGTTTAAAGCTCGTGCATTGGACAGTAAAGCGATCTTTAGGCTTGTTGTCATTTAATTAGAATAGATTTGGTGCAAACAAACCAACTCTCACGTCCTGTACACGGCACAGCTTCGAGTTTTCGGTACGGCGAGTCAAAATCAGCAAAAAAAAAATCCTCCGCCACAAGCATCCATTACCTGATTTTCTACCTTTCGCTAGTGACGTGCTCCTGTAATTCGGAGATCCTGCTATCCGAGAATTCCTCCTCCTCGTCAATTGGGACATCACCACGACAAACCTCCGCAAAGTTGTGCGCGCAACCGTGGTCGAACGGATTGAAGAACTCGTCCATTGGGGTCTTCAGATACGGATACTTGTCCTTGTTGAACACTTCGTTCGTCGTCAAGTTGCGGCTCACATTACGCAGCTGAATCAGCAACAATGTGGCTGTCGGCAGGCCGAAAACGGTCGCACACAGGAGCAGAAACCAATGGATTCCATGTAGCAGCAGCGTTGAAGACTCCGCGTGTGGATGAACGTCTCCAGCCAGTGCCCATTCCGGTGGTTGTAGCCATCTCCACGGCCACGCAGCGTCCTCAGCGGTACTTCCAATTGGATGTAAAGGAAATTTTCCGAGTAAAATACTCAACGATATTGAGCCGACAGTGAAGCAAAAGCTTGACAACGTTGTGAGGAAGATCAGAAAGCTTCGATGGTTGCCAATCCCCACGCAATTGTTAATCCACGGACAGTGGTGGTCGAATCGGTACACACAGCGTCTACAGGCTGAGCAGTGTTTCGAGCGTTGAGGCTTGCGAGTGACGCACGTTGGACACGGGACAGCGTTATCTTCCGTAGCCAACAACTCGTAGGCGGGGCGTGTGGAGCGCGGGACGTATCCAGGATCCTTGATACACACGTACACGTACATGATACACGTGAAAGTCAAAAATGCCAGCCCCATGGTCTGATGTCGCTCAGTTTCAGTCGAGTTCAGAGAAGACGACAGACACGGCACTGCGAAAATGAGCGACAAGGTCGCTGTGGTTAACACCATTCCAAAAAAGAAAAGCACGGAGACTCCTTTGCGTGACGCCCAAGCCACCAGTCGATCCGAAGCGCCAGCCTTCAAAGCGTTCGCAGTGTCAAAGTGCGCTCCTTGTTTCGCAATATCCATCGCCGTTCTTCCGTGTTTGTCCTTGGCGTTTACCGGTGCTCCTTCAACTACAAGCTGCTTGGCCAAAAATGCATCTCCCAGAGCGCTAGCGATCATGAGCGGTGTCTGCTTCTCAGAATCGCAGATCTTCTGGTTCGCACCGTACCCAACCAGCAGCATTGCAGTGTACTGGAAGCCTTCAAAAACAGCCCAGTGCAAGGCTGTAGCTCCACGACTATCCGTCTGGCTTACATCTGCTCCACGGGATACCAGTAGACTCACGAATGCAGCATTGCCTGTACTAGCGGCATAGTGAATCGCTGTCATTCCGGAGGAGTTCATCGCATCTAGAGACGCTCCGGAGTCGATTAAACTAGTCGCACAAGCCACCGACGTGCACAACATCAACGCCGTCGCACGGTGCTTGGATTCACCACATCGACTGTCCAAGAAGTCCTGAAGTGTTCCACATGAACGTTCCTGCTCCTGGTCCTGCGTCTCAGTACTAGCATTGCTGTTGGTTTCTTCGTCCATGAGCTCTAGGTCTCCTTTATCCGACGCACATTCCGGAGCTCCATTGCGTTGGCCGTGCAAGTGAATATGCCTCTTCTCTGCAGTCCTCATTGTCACCAAGGCGTCTTTATCCTTCGGGAAATACTTGTTCGCCACCGACACGAGATACTCCACGACCGTCGGGTGTTCATACAGCACCGCTAGATGCAAAGAGTTCATCTGGTGCCTTGCTTCGTGCACAGTTAAAAGACGGTAGATGCTTTCGGCTACTCGTCGTCTTGTCGCTTCCATACCATTCCTGTCTGTACGTTTCTCCTCCTGTGGCTGTTCCTGTCTCTCTACTGCTTTACTGATAGCCATCTCCACTGCACTTTGAGCTTGGAAATAGTCTCCTTTCACACAGGCAGAGCCGAGAACTTTAGCAGGAGATGCAAAGTACGAGTATTGACTCTCTGCAACTTCTTCTTCGTCACTTTGAGGCTCATCTTCATGCTGTGAGAGCAGCGCTGATAAATTACCGGAACGAGGCGGAGAAGTCTCTTTAATATCGTCTTCCGATTCTTCATTGGGTCTAACAGCGAACGGTGAGAAAGCAGAAGAAGACGGTGACGACGCCGCGTAACTCGGAGACAATAACGGAGCGCCTGAGCCGGAATTTGAGCGTGCCGATCCGATCAGCGGCGTCAACTCTGTCGCCGCATCTTTCGGAGCTGCTCGCATGTCTTGCCTTGTCTGTACAGTTATAGTCGCTTCTAGGTTGCTTAGGTATAGTATTAACGGAGATAATAGACGAGAAAGTTATCGTGAGGGCATACGCAGGGCTTGGAGAAGCGGGAGATCCCGTGGATCCGATAGTCGTAGGTGGCAGAGGACTGTCTACCGGGAAAAAACTCAGCATGTCATTAAGTCATTATAATGAGGTATGAATAATTCATACGTTATGTTTTGCGTGTTTCCCCCATTACAGATCATTCCTCAACCAAGCACCAATTGATACAAATGGCGTCCTCTGCTTCTCCTGCTGTGTGGGACTCGGCTACGCAGACGTTCCATGGCGGTCAGGACTGGAAGTTCCTGTCGAACTTTGCTGAGGACTTTAGTGTGACGACCAACGCTCTGGGTACGCCCAAGAAGGCACTGGAGGCGGCTACGCAGGCTATGAGCACTGTGCACCACTATCCTCCGGCTGACTTCCAGCCGGCTATCAGTCATTTGGCTGAGTTCCTTTGGCCTGAGAACTGGCAGCAAAACTTGCCACTGCTGCTGATGGGAAACGGAGCGAGTGAACTCATTGACCTGGTGATTCGCAGTGTGCAGCCTGGCGGTTGGCGTCCCGGAGGCACCGTCACCCAGTACAAGGAGTATGAGCGCTCCAGTAAGGCTGACGGACGCGAGACGCTGGAGTGGAACGACCCCAAGGCAGCTCTTACGTGTCTGGTTAACCCCACGAATCCGACTGGAGATTACATGAACGTGGAGGAGATGAAGAACTACATCGAGACCAACTGCCCCGACAACCACACCATCATCATCGATGAGAGTATGCAGCCGTGGGTGGGTCCCAAGTGGCGTGAAGACTCGCTCATCCACCAACGTGACTGGGTCAAGCAGCTCAGCGAGACTCGTCGTATCAACGTGTGGGTTATGACCAGTTGGACCAAGATCTGGTCCTGCACGGGTCTGCGTATCGGCAGCGTCGTGGCCCCCACGCCAGAACACGCCGCAGAGATCAAGCGCAAGCAAGTTCCGTGGTCCGTCAACTCCATGGCGCTGGCCTTTGTGTCTGCTGTGGTCAAGGATGACGCGTACCTGCAGGAAACTTGGGACGTCACGCCTAAGTGGCGCGCCAATGCTGTGGAGCAGCTGTCCAAGCGATTCCCTACTTGGGAATTTTTCGGCAAGCCCTTCCTGTCGTGGATCTGGTTGGATGCCAAGTCGGTTGCCACGGCCGAAGAAGCCTGCAAGCTGGCCAAGGAGCACGGCGTTCCCGTTCGCAGTGGCAAGCCTGGCTACAACCTCCCCACTTTCGTGCGTATTGCTGTTCGCAGTCCGGAGCAGACAGCGGTGCTGCTCAAGGCCTGGGAGCCGCTTCAATAAGCTCTGCAGCAGTTCGCTTCCTTTAACAAAACTACTGCTGTACGAATTGGTTAGAACAGACCTAGCCATGAAAAAGCAAGCAGCTAATTCCATTGGAATCGTTTTCTAAAGGTCTTTACTCTCTGTCGGGAGACATTCGGTGGTCGAGTCTCTTAAATTTACCCTCCCAGCCACGCACCACCTCGGTGTATTTCTCGATCAGGTCGTTCTTCTCCGCCAATTCCGCTTCCAAGTTGAGGATCTCCAGCTCCAGTTCGCTCTGTTGCTGGCGACCAGCAGGTTCTGCATCCGAGGATCTCTCGAGACTCATAGAGGATAAACTATCCGCCGTGTCGTTCAAGAAGAGCTGCTCGAGCTGCTTCGCGTGCAGGAAAAACTCCTCCAGACGCGCCTCAATCTCCGCCGTGTCGGCCGCGTCTCGCACGGGGTTAAAGCGGCAGTGCGGGGGGTACTGAATGGGAGGACACACAAGTGACAGACAGCTGGCGAATGCCGCGTTCATCTCCGACAGCGCCGTCTCCCCGGCGGAGGTGGAGGCCGCTGCGTCGACGTCCTCTTGGCCAGGTTCGACCTTCATGGTAAGGAATAAATTGTGGAAATTAATTGTAATGTCATTATTTATGGAGTTTCATATGTGTGACAGTCAAGACAACTTCAGCGTGTAGTGAGTGATCTTCTTGAGAGATCAATCAATTAGTCTTGTGAAGTTTATTTAATTTACGCTTACCCGATATACATTGTGGGCTATAATTTATCTACTCTTTGGTGCTCTACTGACGGAGCTGTAGCCTTTGGCAGCTTGCACGATCTCACGCGCAATCTTCTTCTCTTCCTTGAGCTGCAACAGCTTTTCTTTCTGTCTAGCGTTGTGTAGCGCATCATGGCGCTTCATTTGAACGCGCCGACGTAGCTCTTCCTCTTCCCGCTGCTTCTTGCGTTCTGCATCTTCGGCCAATTTGAACTCCTGGTCAATGATAAACAGTTTCGACTTCTGCTTGTCCAGATCCACGATGCGACCGCGCTGGTCGATCAACCCGAGCTCGTTCAGGTGATTTTGGAGTGGGCGACTCTCGAAGTGGTGACGCAAATTCCGGTCCATCAACGCGTTGTACTGCGGCAGCCGTTCCTGGTGCACTCCTGACAAGTTGAAGCCGTTTTCGCGCTGGCGAAGGTATTCTTCGCTCCTCTTTTTCGCCAGCGCGCTCCCAACCATTTGCCTTGTTCTCTGCAGGTGTCGTTGCTGAATGGAGCACTGCAGGTTTGGAATGCAACATCATAAGACTGCTACATCCCATACACGTGCTATTTCAAGCTCAAATGCAACGACCATATCACTGTTGGGGAGGCGCCACGGTCGCTGCCAGCCAATACGAAGCGTGTTGCCGCTCCCATGGCTTCCAGCTATTCATTAGACGCTCGTTGGTGCATTGTCGAACCTCAAAGCGGAAGGTACTGGCACCGTTTTGCTCCTTGCCTTCTTGTAGCATCGCTGAGACGCCTTGAACAATACCCTTGGCTTCTTCGTAGCAAAATCCCTTGCCCTTTTGAAGCAAAGCCTGCATCGACAGCAGTACTTCTTGAGTAAGATACACCGTCCGGAATGTGATATCATCTGCCACCATTTTCACACACGCGATAGCTACCACATCGCGCGAGAATATGAACTTGTTGGGTCCGACCAACGGCATGATCTTGACGATATTTGCATCCCACTGCAAGAGGTGGCTTTGAGTTTTTGATGACTCATCATCTCCCAGTTCGGTTGACGTATTTTCGCTCCCCTCTTCATGGGCTTGCAGGTCCTGAGTGAGTCGTTCTTGCTCTACAGCCTCAACATGGTGCTCATTGCAATCTTGGGATGGAACGAAATCCATTCGTAAAATATCTCGCTCCACGTACTTCTTGAGTTGGGCAAGTTCTGCGGCAAAGTTGCTAGTCGTAGGCGAGGTCTTCGACGGAGACCCGCGTGTGGTAGAAATGCCTGATTCACGCTGCAGAAGCTGAAAGTGGTCCCAGAACGGAGACTTTTTGGAAGGGAACGACACAATCTGCGTACTCTCAACCAAGACACAGTCTAAGATGCGTAGTTGTTCGTCGTAGTGTGAAACTTCGAGGCCGCTCAAACACAAAATCACGCCCTCTTTCCAGATACTTTTGCTTCCCCGGCGAAAGACAAATGACGGGGACGAGGCGCGTTTCAAGGGGCTGTTGTTTTTCTTCTTCTGCATAGTCACTTCCATCCCAGACACGCGGATACTCATCAAGTGACCACTTTGGTCCGTGACGAAGACGTGTTCGACATATCGAGACTCATTCGGCTTAATCTCGCGGTCAAGCAGCGAAATTTCAGTCTGTCTCTTCGCTGATGAATTAGCTTCTTCTTGTGGCTCTCGAGCTGCAACTGCTACGACGCAGACACAGACGTCGACTGTCGGCCTCCGTTCATTCCTTCGCCCGTTTATTCCATCTTCAAAATTCGATCGGTAATCCATCGTCGCCTGTTGGATATCAACACACCTACCGGTTTGCGGCGAAATACTTTTGGTTTCGTCATCTGCGAACGATGCGTCATTGTGAACTTCCTCAAACCCGGTATGTTTTGTTGAACTCAGCCGCAAAAATGCGTCCTGACCACGCCCGCCGTCGATTTTCCAATTCACAGTCAAGCTGCTGGCAAAGTACTCGGATCCTTCTCGAAGCCCGCCAGACAGTAACTCTTCAGAAGGACGCCAAATCGTCAAAATGCCGCAACCTATACCTTGCTGTTCGCTGGTAGTGCCGTGAGTACACTCCACATCCACTTTTATAAACGGGATTGGAGGTGGTACATCAGTTTGGTCATTGCTCAACCAGTTGTCTGCTCTGCTACTCACGTCTTCATGCACGCATTTTTTCTCCATGGCTATCCGTGCGTACTCGGATCGAAGCTCGAAATACAAAGGTAGCTGTTCCTCACAGAGAATGCGTGGTCCTAGTGTCCATTCCTTCGACTGAAGATGGAGGACTGGAGAAATGCGTGTCACTCGAACTCGTACAGAACGAACCATCCCGCCACCGACCTCTAGACTTTTCAGAGGAACGCTCTTCAACAGCGAAAACGTAAGTTGGGGTTGTTGTTTTCGGTGTCGCAAACTCGTGGGGGTCATGTAGTGTAGCTTTTCAACTCCCAAGCGCATGTCAAATCGTACACGACGCGTACTGTTGTACCGCAATTGAAGATATGGCCATTGCGACAGATCCTCTTTAACCAACAAAGGATTCTTCCACTTCTCTCGAACAATCGCGCACTCCAAAGGATCAATTCCCTCTGATGAGTTTTGCAGTGATGCATTCCACGTCGCGATTTTTGTCCCAACCAGGCTTGATTTTGTATGGAGTCTCCACAACACAGCAGCTAGTGGCGCATCAGGCACAGCGTAGACAGAATACCAGCCGTCTGTGAGAACAAGCGCCAAATTCCAGCTGACAGGCAGCTCCTGCTCAACGATGCTGTTGTTGCCAGCAGGAAAAGGCAGCACTGCAGCAATGCATAGTGTCATACAGCTTAAGGAGCTTGCATCTCGCTGGACAATTTTCTTCAGAATGGAGCGTTGTCCATTATCCAACTCGCGCTGGTACCGATGACAAATCTGCTTTAGAATTTGATCCTTCGTAAGATATTTCTCCAGTAAGAGACGAGGTGAGGAGCGCTCCGTAGCAGCCAATTTCCACACAATCCATCTATAATGGTTGAAAAACCACTCGAATGTCGCTCCGGCTTTCTTCAAGATATATTGCCCTGTTCTGAGCTGGCGGTAGAGCTGTAGCGGGCCAATGCAAAAGTCAGAATCGATATACTCCACAGAAGAGAAAATCAAACTGCCATCACGCGTGAAGAGAACACTGGAAGCATTTTCAGCTGTGATGAACTTGAGCACTTGTAGTCGCGGCGGGTCGTATTCTCCACAATCAAGAGTATGGTCGTTGCGTAGCTCCATGATTGTAGTCAATGAAATCTTCATGGATTCTTGGTAAATGAAAGATCGAGTCTCTGTGTCATCCACCTTTCTTTTTTTTATCTCGTGACCTTCAGAGCGTCCAGTGTCGTAATGGTTCATGGAGTTGCTGGCACACAACCGTTTGCTGGCAACTGGCGGGTTGAACCTCCTTTTCCTGATCGTTTTAGAGCGAGGTTCAATAGATAGTTTCTGTTTCGCCGTTTCATGCTGCTCAGGATATTTGACTCTTAACCTGGAATGCAATAGCTTTGGTATCGGTGTCGATCTCGATGCTTTACAGGCTTCAAGTGCGGCAGTATTTCGGACCAGTACGATTTCAGGGTGAACGTTCTCTTTATCGCCACAGTGATGCTCTTGACCATGGCGGTTGCGAAGCTCAGTTAATGAGAACGCAGTGGATGAAGCAGTCGAGTCACCAGCATCATCAGCAAACGTTCCCTTGATCAACACACCATTATGACGAGACATTGAGTGACTATTGTCACCGAGGCTGCCAGATATTTTCCTCTCTGCCAAGCCTTTTCTCTCGTGTCGAAGAGAACTCACGGCAGCTTGTCTGGTTTGATTTACACCATCCCCGATCAAAACGTTCTGAGCCACAGGTGTACTTTCGCCACCGTAATTTAATCTGCCACATCCCATGGAAACATCATTCAATCGTAATTCTTCAGAAGCAGGCTTTGAGTCCAGCACAGACTCCTCCACGCTGCGAAGCTTCTCCTCGTACGCGCGCAGTCGCGATGCCGACACGGACACTGTCTTACCTGAACCCGTAGTGAATAGACTCGGCACGGTGGACGCGCCACTGCTGACGCTCGACCCGGCACCGATCGCACCCGTGCCGTTGTTGCTGGTGCTGGTGCTCGCGCTCGCGCTCGCGCTTGCGCTTGCCACAGACTCCTCCTCGCTGCGAAGCTTCTCCTCGTACGCGCGCAGTCGCGATGCCGACACGGACACTGTCTTACCTGAACCCGTAGTGAATAGACTCGGCACGGTGGACGCGCCACCGCTGACGCTCGACCCGGCACCGATCGCACCCGTGCCGTTGTTGCTGGTGCTGGTGCTCGCGCTCGCGCTCGCGCTTGCCACAGACTCCTCCTCGCTGCGAAGCTTCTCCTCGTACGCGCGCAGTCGCGATGCCGACACGGACACTGTCTTACCTGAACCCGTAGTGAATAGACTCGGCACGGTGGACGCGCCACTGCTGACGCTCGACCCGGCACCGATCGCACCCGTGCCGTTGTTGCTGGTGCTGGTGCTGGTGCTCGCGCTCGCGCTCGCGCTTGCGCTTGCCACAGACTCCTCCTCGCTGCGAAGCTTCTCCTCGTACGCGCGCAGTCGCGATGCCGACACGGACACTGTCTTACCTGAACCCGTAGTGAATAGACTCGGCACGGTGGACGCGCCACTGCTGACGCTCGACCCGGCACCGATCGCACCCGTGCCGTTGTTGCTGGTGCTGGTGCTCGCGCTCGCGCTTGCGCTTGCCACAGACTCCTCCTCGCTGCGAAGCTTCTCCTCGTACGCGCGCAGTCGCGATGCCGACACGGACACTGTCTTACCTGAACCCGTAGTGAATAGACTCGGCACGGTGGACGCGCCACCGCTGACGCTCGACCCGGCACCGATCGCACCCGTGCCGTTGTTGCTGGTGCTGGTGCTCGCGCTCGCGCTCGCGCTTGCCACAGACTCCTCCTCGCTGCGAAGCTTCTCCTCGTACGCGCGCAGTCGCGATGCCGACACGGACACTGTCTTACCTGAACCCGTAGTGAATAGACTCGGCACGGTGGACGCGCCACTGCTGACGCTCGACCCGGCACCGATCGCACCCGTGCCGTTGTTGCTGGTGCTGGTGCTCGCGCTCGCGCTTGCGCTTGCCACAGACTCCTCCTCGCTGCGAAGCTTCTCCTCGTACGCGCGCAGTCGCGATGCCGACACGGACACTGTCTTACCTGAACCCGTAGTGAATAGACTCGGCACGGTGGACGCGCCACCGCTGACGCTCGACCCGGCACCGATCGCACCCGTGCCGTTGTTGCTGGTGCTGGTGCTCGCGCTCGCGCTCGCGCTTGCCACAGACTCCTCCTCGCTGCGAAGCTTCTCCTCGTACGCGCGCAGTCGCGATGCCGACACGGACACTGTCTTACCTGAACCCGTAGTGAATAGACTCGGCACGGTGGACGCGCCACCGCTGACGCTCGACCCGGCACCGATCGCACCCGTGCCGTTGTTGCTGGTGCTGGTGCTGGTGCTCGCGCTCGCGCTCGCGCTTGCCACAGACTCCTCCTCGCTGCGAAGCTTCTCCTCGTACGCGCGCAGTCGCGATGCCGACACGGACACTGTCTTACCTGAACCCGTAGTGAATAGACTCGGCACGGTGGACGCGCCACCGCTGACGCTCGACCCGGCACCGATCGCACCCGTGCCGTTGTTGCTGGTGCTGGTGCTCGCGCTCGCGCTCGCGCTTGCCACAGACTCCTCCTCGCTGCGAAGCTTCTCCTCGTACGCGCGCAGTCGCGATGCCGACACGGACACTGTCTTACCTGAACCCGTAGTGAATAGACTCGGCACGGTGGACGCGCCACCGCTGACGCTCGACCCGGCACCGATCGCACCCGTACCGTTATTGCTGGTGCTGGTGCTCGCGCTCGCGCTTGCCACAGACTCCTCCTCGCTGCGAAGCTTCTCCTCGTACGCGCGCAGTCGCGATGCCGACACGGACACTGTCTTACCTGAACCCGTAGTGAATAGACTCGGCACGGTGGACGCGCCACTGCTGACGCTCGACCCGGCACCGATCGCACCCGTGCCGTTGTTGCTGGTGCTGGTGCTGGTGCTCGCGCTCGCGCTCGCGCTTGCGCTTGCCACAGACTCCTCCTCGCTGCGAAGCTTCTCCTCGTACGCGCGCAGTCGCGATGCCGACACGGACACTGTCTTACCTGAACCCGTAGTGAATAGACTCGGCACGGTGGACGCGCCACTGCTGACGCTCGACCCGGCACCGATCGCACCCGTGCCGTTGTTGCTGGTGCTGGTGCTCGCGCTCGCGCTCGCGCTTGCCACAGACTCCTCCTCGCTGCGAAGCTTCTCCTCGTACGCGCGCAGTCGCGATGCCGACACGGACACTGTCTTACCTGAACCCGTAGTGAATAGACTCGGCACGGTGGACGCGCCACCGCTGACGCTCGACCCGGCACCGATCGCACCCGTACCGTTATTGCTGGTGCTGGTGCTCGCGCTCGCGCTTGCCACAGACTCCTCCTCGCTGCGAAGCTTCTCCTCGTACGCGCGCAGTCGCGATGCCGACACGGACACTGTCTTACCTGAACCCGTAGTGAATAGACTCGGCACGGTGGACGCGCCACTGCTGACGCTCGACCCGGCACCGATCGCACCCGTGCCGTTGTTGCTGGTGCTGGTGCTGGTGCTCGCGCTCGCGCTCGCGCTTGCGCTTGCCACAGACTCCTCCTCGCTGCGAAGCTTCTCCTCGTACGCGCGCAGTCGCGATGCCGACACGGACACTGTCTTACCTGAACCCGTAGTGAATAGACTCGGCACGGTGGACGCGCCACTGCTGACGCTCGACCCGGCACCGATCGCACCCGTGCCGTTGTTGCTGGTGCTGGTGCTCGCGCTCGCGCTCGCGCTTGCCACAGACTCCTCCTCGCTGCGAAGCTTCTCCTCGTACGCGCGCAGTCGCGATGCCGACACGGACACTGTCTTACCTGAACCCGTAGTGAATAGACTCGGCACGGTGGACGCGCCACCGCTGACGCTCGACCCGGCACCGATCGCACCCGTGCCGTTGTTGCTGGTGCTGGTGCTCGCGCTCGCGCTCGCGCTTGCCACAGACTCCTCCTCGCTGCGAAGCTTCTCCTCGTACGCGCGCAGTCGCGATGCCGACACGGACACTGTCTTACCTGAACCCGTAGTGAATAGACTCGGCACGGTGGACGCGCCACTGCTGACGCTCGACCCGGCACCGATCGCACCCGTGCCGTTGTTGCTGGTGCTGGTGCTCGCGCTCGCGCTCGCGCTTGCCACAGACTCCTCCTCGCTGCGAAGCTTCTCCTCGTACGCGCGCAGTCGCGATGCCGACACGGACACTGTCTTACCTGAACCCGTAGTGAATAGACTCGGCACGGTGGACGCGCCACCGCTGACGCTCGACCCGGCACCGATCGCACCCGTGCCGTTGTTGCTGGTGCTGGTGCTCGCGCTCGCGCTCGCGCTTGCCACAGACTCCTCCTCGCTGCGAAGCTTCTCCTCGTACGCGCGCAGTCGCGATGCCGACACGGACACTGTCTTACCTGAACCCGTAGTGAATAGACTCGGCACGGTGGACGCGCCACCGCTGACGCTCGACCCGGCACCGATCGCACCCGTACCGTTATTGCTGGTGCTGGTGCTCGCGCTCGCGCTTGCCACAGACTCCTCCTCGCTGCGAAGCTTCTCCTCGTACGCGCGCAGTCGCGATGCCGACACGGACACTGTCTTACCTGAACCCGTAGTGAATAGACTCGGCACGGTGGACGCGCCACCGCTGACGCTCGACCCGGCACCGATCGCACCCGTGCCGTTGTTGCTGGTGCTGGTGCTCGCGCTCGCGCTCGCGCTTGCCACAGACTCCTCCTCGCTGCGAAGCTTCTCCTCGTACGCGCGCAGTCGCGATGCCGACACGGACACTGTCTTACCTGAACCCGTAGTGAATAGACTCGGCACGGTGGACGCGCCACCGCTGACGCTCGACCCGGCACCGATCGCACCCGTGCCGTTGTTGCTGGTGCTGGTGCTCGCGCTCGCGCTCGCGCTTGCCACAGACTCCTCCTCGCTGCGAAGCTTCTCCTCGTACGCGCGCAGTCGCGATGCCGACACGGACACTGTCTTACCTGAACCCGTAGTGAATAGACTCGGCACGGTGGACGCGCCACCGCTGACGCTCGACCCGGCACCGATCGCACCCGTGCCGTTGTTGCTGGTGCTGGTGCTCGCGCTCGCGCTCGCGCTTGCCACAGACTCCTCCTCGCTGCGAAGCTTCTCCTCGTACGCGCGCAGTCGCGATGCCGACACGGACACTGTCTTACCTGAACCCGTAGTGAATAGACTCGGCACGGTGGACGCGCCACCGCTGACGCTCGACCCGGCACCGATCGCACCCGTGCCGTTGTTGCTGGTGCTGGTGCTGGTGCTCGCGCTCGCGCTCGCGCTTGCCACAGACTCCTCCTCGCTGCGAAGCTTCTCCTCGTACGCGCGCAGTCGCGATGCCGACACGGACACTGTCTTACCTGAACCCGTAGTGAATAGACTCGGCACGGTGGACGCGCCACCGCTGACGCTCGACCCGGCACCGATCGCACCCGTGCCGTTGTTGCTGGTGCTGGTGCTGGTGCTCGCGCTCGCGCTTGCCACAGACTCCTCCTCGCTGCGAAGCTTCTCCTCGTACGCGCGCAGTCGCGATGCCGACACGGACACTGTCTTACCTGAACCCGTAGTGAATAGACTCGGCACGGTGGACGCGCCACCGCTGACGCTCGACCCGGCACCGATCGCACCCGTGCCGTTGTTGCTGGTGCTGGTGCTGGTGCTCGCGCTCGCGCTCGCGCTTGCGCTTGCCACAGACTCCTCCTCGCTGCGAAGCTTCTCCTCGTACGCGCGCAGTCGCGATGCCGACACGGACACTGTCTTACCTGAACCCGTAGTGAATAGACTCGGCACGGTGGACGCGCCACTGCTGACGCTCGACCCGGCACCGATCGCACCCGTGCCGTTGTTGCTGGTGCTGGTGCTCGCGCTCGCGCTCGCGCTTGCCACAGACTCCTCCTCGCTGCGAAGCTTCTCCTCGTACGCGCGCAGTCGCGATGCCGACACGGACACTGTCTTACCTGAACCCGTAGTGAATAGACTCGGCACGGTGGACGCGCCACCGCTGACGCTCGACCCGGCACCGATCGCACCCGTGCCGTTGTTGCTGGTGCTGGTGCTCGCGCTCGCGCTCGCGCTTGCCACAGACTCCTCCTCGCTGCGAAGCTTCTCCTCGTACGCGCGCAGTCGCGATGCCGACACGGACACTGTCTTACCTGAACCCGTAGTGAATAGACTCGGCACGGTGGACGCGCCACCGCTGACGCTCGACCCGGCACCGATCGCACCCGTGCCGTTGTTGCTGGTGCTGGTGCTGGTGCTCGCGCTCGCGCTCGCGCTTGCGCTTGCCACAGACTCCTCCTCGCTGCGAAGCTTCTCCTCGTACGCGCGCAGTCGCGATGCCGACACGGACACTGTCTTACCTGAACCCGTAGTGAATAGACTCGGCACGGTGGACGCGCCACCGCTGACGCTCGACCCGGCACCGATCGCACCCGTGCCGTTGTTGCTGGTGCTGGTGCTGGTGCTCGCGCTCGCGCTTGCCACAGACTCCTCCTCGCTGCGAAGCTTCTCCTCGTACGCGCGCAGTCGCGATGCCGACACGGACACTGTCTTACCTGAACCCGTAGTGAATAGACTCGGCACGGTGGACGCGCCACCGCTGACGCTCGACCCGGCACCGATCGCACCCGTGCCGTTGTTGCTGGTGCTGGTGCTGGTGCTCGCGCTCGCGCTCGCGCTTGCGCTTGCCACAGACTCCTCCTCGCTGCGAAGCTTCTCCTCGTACGCGCGCAGTCGCGATGCCGACACGGACACTGTCTTACCTGAACCCGTAGTGAATAGACTCGGCACGGTGGACGCGCCACCGCTGACGCTCGACCCGGCACCGATCGCACCCGTGCCGTTGTTGCTGGTGCTGGTGCTCGCGCTCGCGCTCGCGCTTGCGCTTGCCACAGACTCCTCCTCGCTGCGAAGCTTCTCCTCGTACGCGCGCAGTCGCGATGCCGACACGGACACTGTCTTACCTGAACCCGTAGTGAATAGACTCGGCACGGTGGACGCACCACCGCTGACGCTCGACCCGGCACCGATCGCACCCGTGCCGTTGTTGCTGGTGCTGGTGCTCGCGCTCGCGCTCGCGCTTGCGCTTGCCACAGACTCCTCCTCGCTGCGAAGCTTCTCCTCGTACGCGCGCAGTCGCGATGCCGACACGGACACTGTCTTACCTGAACCCGTAGTGAATAGACTCGGCACGGTGGACGCGCCACCGCTGACGCTCGACCCGGCACCGATCGCACCCGTGCCGTTGTTGCTGGTGCTGGTGCTCGCGCTCGCGCTCGCGCTCGCGCTTGCCACAGACTCCTCCTCGCTGCGAAGCTTCTCCTCGTACGCGCGCAGTCGCGATGCCGACACGGACACTGTCTTACCTGAACCCGTAGTGAATAGACTCGGCACGGTGGACGCGCCACCGCTGACGCTCGACCCGGCACCGATCGCACCCGTGCCGTTGTTGCTGGTGCTGGTGCTCGCGCTCGCGCTCGCGCTTGCCACAGACTCCTCCTCGCTGCGAAGCTTCTCCTCGTACGCGCGCAGTCGCGATGCCGACACGGACACTGTCTTACCTGAACCCGTAGTGAATAGACTCGGCACGGTGGACGCGCCACCGCTGACGCTCGACCCGGCACCGATCGCACCCGTGCCGTTGTTGCTGGTGCTGGTGCTCGCGCTCGCGCTCGCGCTTGCCACAGACTCCTCCTCGCTGCGAAGCTTCTCCTCGTACGCGCGCAGTCGCGATGCCGACACGGACACTGTCTTACCTGAACCCGTAGTGAATAGACTCGGCACGGTGGACGCGCCACCGCTGACGCTCGACCCGGCACCGATCGCACCCGTGCCGTTGTTGCTGGTGCTGGTGCTGGTGCTCGCGCTCGCGCTCGCGCTTGCGCTTGCCACAGACTCCTCCTCGCTGCGAAGCTTCTCCTCGTACGCGCGCAGTCGCGATGCCGACACGGACACTGTCTTACCTGAACCCGTAGTGAATAGACTCGGCACGGTGGACGCGCCACCGCTGACGCTCGACCCGGCACCGATCGCACCCGTGCCGTTGTTGCTGGTGCTGGTGCTCGCGCTCGCGCTCGCGCTTGCGCTTGCCACAGACTCCTCCTCGCTGCGAAGCTTCTCCTCGTACGCGCGCAGTCGCGATGCCGACACGGACACTGTCTTACCTGAACCCGTAGTGAATAGACTCGGCACGGTGGACGTGTTGCTGCCGATTCTTGAACAAGTTTCTATCGGTCCTGTATGTTTGCTTGTTTTGGTGTGGAATGTCCCTTCGTAATTGATTCTGTCACTGTCTAGATTCGATTTCGTGTCAAGTGTCTCTGTCGCAATGATTCTTGGCTGTATCACTTCTGCCGCTATAGATTGCTGTTGGCTCTTAATAGTGCGTGTGCCGGTTAACTGCGTGGGCATGGTAGCTTCAGTAATGCCACTGAGGCTCCTGTCTTGAGTTTGAGATTCATCAACGAACGTTGACTGGCTCCACTTGTCGCTGTCCTGGGTAAATCTGCTGAGCGGTGGACTAGGAGGCTCTGAGCGTTGTGTCTGGGACGTCTCCGTTCGCCTTCTCTTCCTGCTTGGGCTACGAGCGAGACCTCTGCGAGTTTTGGCGCGGCGCCTAGTGCGCTGACTGCTCACGTCCTGTGCATCCTCGAGTGCCAGTCGTCCAACCTTCTCATCCTGGAACATGAGGATCTGCATGGCCGTGTCGAAGTCCTGTTGGAACACCAGGAGCTCGTCAAATGCCGCGCGCCAGGCGACGTCGCCCTCCATGTTGATTCCGCACTGGCGGAAAACCTATTTTGGCGCGAGAAGTGGACCACATGATTTTTACCATCACTCTTGACAGAAAAGTGCAAATGTAGCCATGTGGATCTTGTAGGGGCGCATTTCGAAGGAAGATGCCGCAGTTCGATCTCGACCTGTTGAGTGCGGCGAGCAAGGATGTTAAGGACAGAAAAGGCGAAGAGAACAAGTTTGACCACGTGATGGCGCTGCAAGAAGAGCCTATTCAGGTGAATACTACAGACAAGTTACGGGTTTTGGCGATGCTTTAACACGATGGTGCCGTACTGTAGATAACGTTCCTATTGCCAGACGACTCAACGGTGTCGAACGAGGTGCATTGAGAGCTCTAGGCGAGTTGAGGGTTTAATTTATGGCACTGATGCGTTTGTTTGTATTGTTTTCAGTTCAAGAAGGGTCACACTATTGCTGTGCTCAAGGCCTTCCTTGAAGACGAGTACGACCTCCAGCAAGAGGAAACGGTACTGTTTTGATCTCGATTAGGTGACAGGAGAAAGTTTATTCATGAGAGATTGGTGCAGCAACTTTGTCTCGACGGAAACATCCTGTTGGACCCGTTCTCCTTGACGGACTTCCCGTGCGTCTTAGAAGCATCGGCGATTGATATCCAAGTGCGACGTACGAGCTCCGACGATGCCAAGAGCCGGAAGTGAAGCAAGAAGAAGGATGTGTAGATGCAAATGCACTTCTCGTTTTTTAATGTTCTTCTTTCATATCATAATGTTATCTTTAAAACTCTTCACAGATCACAAGTGGTGCTCACGGATTCCGAACTTCAGTTGGTGCCGGTAAATTGCAAAGGTAAGGATCTTGTCATCGTGGCAATCGCATGGGGTTAATGCAATGCTGCTCGGGCCTTGAGTTATAGGAAATATAGTGCATGGTAGACCATCCCATCAACATGGCATCATCACTTAGTTATTTTACTTCTCTTGGTTTCTCATGGGTGCAAATTCATTTCTAGATTTGTTCGGAGACCTTCAAACAGTCTCCAGTTATGCAGTCGCCTCTGCTTCTCCTCGGCTCGTGCGCTGTCGCGTGGCTGCTGGCCAGCATGTCAACTGCGTTGTACCGCAAGCTGAGAATTGCTCGTGGGTTGGCACCGATACCCGGACCACCGGGAGTCTTCTTACTCGGCTGCATGCCCGCATACGCCAAGAATATCCACCGCATTTACTACTTTTTGGTAAAATATTTTCCTTGTTGGTAAAGGTTACCAAATTGATTTATCCTGGTCGTGTATTTCATTGCAGGAGGACCTACTAAAGGAGAATGGAGGGCGGATGAAGATGCCATGGCACATTTTCTTCGACGGAGCCATCTACGTAAGAAATAGGAAAAGGGGAGATGCGTCTGTACTAAGTACTGATGCCTTCGTGTACAGATCACGGACCCCAAAGACGTACAGCACGTTCTGTCGACGAACTTCAACAATTACGTGAAGCCTCGAGGGTTCCTGGATGCATTTCACGAGCTGTTTGGGAATTCGATCGTAGGCACAAACCACCACCCCCAAGCACCTGATGGGGGTGCTAGTTGGTGTCTCCAGCGCAAGGTGTCCGCCAAAGTGTTCACTACCGCTAACTTCCGCATATTTACGGAGCAATCATTTGCCAGATACGCCGAGGAAGTACTCGCCACTGCACAAAAGGAGGCAAACCAATCCGCAGGTGGAACTTTCTGTTGCGATATGCAAAGGATCAGTGCAAATTTCACGTTGCAGTCCATCTTCGATGTCGCCTTCGGTCTTCCACTAAGCGAGATCATGGGTGGTGAGGATTTCAACCATCAGATGGACTTCATTAACGAGCACTGTGCGCAACGAATGTTTACCAAGCAGCACTACAAGTTGTTTCGCTGGGTCATGCCTAGTGAAAGGGAACTGCGGCAGTGCGTACGTTCGATCCACGGCTTGGCTGACACAATCTTGCTCCGGCGTCTGGAAGAACCTGAAGAACAAGTTAACGCTCGATCGGATCTGCTGTCGTTGTTTATTTGCAAGGCCCGAGAACTTGCTAGAAACGACCAAGAGGTCGCACACGGCGAACATGCAGCATCTTCTTTGCTCGGACTCGAGACTCTCCGTTCGATTATTTTGACGTTCATTGTTGCTGGTCGAGACACGACGTCTGCGTGCATCACGTACAGCCTTTATGCCGTCGCTAGAGATCCGCGAGTTCAAAAGCGAATTGTCGAGGAGTTGAATAGCTTGAAGCCAGAAACTGGATCAAGTGTCGCGCCATTCACGCTCGAGGACGTGAAGAACATGAAATATCTGGACGCTGTCGTCTACGAGGCATTGCGCTTATATCCATCCGTGCCGTACAACATCAAAGTTGCTGTTGACGACGACTATTTCCCAGATGGAACCTTTGTCCCTGCCGGTGCTGAGATCGTGTACAGTCCGTGGTGCATGGGTCGCAATGAAGCTTTCTGGGGTGTGAATTCGCTGGAGTTCCGACCTGAGCGGTGGCTGGAAATGGACAAACGCCCCAGTGCGTACGAGTTCCCCGTTTTCCAAGCTGGCCCACGTATGTGTCTGGGCATGAACATGGCTGTGTTGGAGGCGAAGCTCTTCGTTGCCACCACTTTACGCCGCTTTCACGTTTCCATTACACCGGGTGAGAAGCATGAACGTGGATATGTGCTCAAGTCTGGACTTTTCATGGAGGGTGGACTGCCACTGCAATTAACTCCACGACCCAAGAGCCCTCTTTCAGCCTAGGTAAGATCTTTACCAGCCTTTGTGAGAGCTTGCCTTGCATAATGCAATGCAAGTTGCATTCCCAGATTTGCACGCCTTTATGTATATTCATGATCGTAGCGTCTTCAACATGGAACTCCCTAAAATTAGAGGACTTTGGTGTCGTTTCTTGCTCTGCTGTGTCTGCCAGCCAGCTTTAGCCATTCACAGACATCTTCAGGACGGTACCAGTCGATACAATGGGGCTATTCAAGCTGTTGGCGAGTGCTCTGGGCATTAAGAAGACACAAGTTCGGATTCTTGTGGTTGGACTGGACAACAGCGGCAAGACAACGCTCGTGAACCATTTGAAGCCCAAGAAGAGTCAAGCTCGAGAAGTTGTGCCCACCATTGGCTTTCAAGTGGAGGAGTTTACCAAGTCCAATTTGAACTTCACCGTCTTCGACATGTCCGGTCAAAGTCGCTACAGAAGTTTGTGGGAGAACTACTACAGCGACGTCCAGGCTATTATATACGTGCTGGACTCCACAGATACCATTCGCATGTGCGTGGCCAAGGACGAGCTAGAGCAGCTTGTGGAGCACAAAGAGCTATCGTCGAAGAAAGTTCCTATCCTGTTTTTTGCCAACAAGATGGATCTGCCCAATGCACTCACACCAGTCGAGTGTATGCAGCATTTGGAGCTCGACAACCTCGGCAGTAAGTCCTGGCACATTACGTAAGTGACCAGTGTTGTATGATCTACTTCTTGTGTTAAACTAAACCTTTATCTTTTTGCTTCAGTGCAAGCAACGCTGTCACCGGCCGCGGTGTGGAAGAAGGCATTGAGTGGCTGGCTGATCAGTTCGCTAAGGGGAAATCCCGTAAGTGAGTCTATAAATTTAACGCAAGCGGTTATGCAGGAGAGTACGCTAGAGCCTAAAAAATAATGGATCGCTTTCATCATTAGCATTGTAACAAGCACGGATGAAGAAAGCCTAATAGATTAAGCAAATAGGTTTGGGTAGCTCAAAGCGACCTACATACCTGATCATCGTGCCTACATAGACTGTTCCGCTGGTTGTAGAGGGGCCTTCTGTTGCTCGTTGGAAGTAGCATTGTTGGCCTTCGGCACAGGTAGGAACAACTTGAACTCAGGCGGAAGTTCCTCCTCGGAGTAGAGGCGGTCGGAGAAGTAGATCCGGCGGATGCGGCAATTGGCATGAATCTGCACTCGCAGCGTCTCGATGTAGTTGGTACCGTACGCACGCCGTGTGAAATCGGAGAGGTTGAACTGGATTTGGTTCCAACCTTCGTCCAGACGCATAGGCATCGTACAGATGAAGGGTTTTACCCTCGTGGAGCTTTGATAGTTGCTCGCTCGGAAGCGACGACGTACGTTCTTATCGTCCAGCACCTGCACCTCGAAAGTGAAGTATTTCTTGAGGTTTTTGATGATCATCACCAGAAATGGCAACTTGATTCCCAGTGTCTTGGCCGGTTGCGCTGGACAAGTGATGAAATTCGTGCTAACGTTGGTTCCCATGATCTCCAGCACTGAAGATTGAATATCCTGGTCCGTGATACGCTTGATGTGGCCATTGCGCACTTGTTTGTCCCAAATCTGTAGTGGTTTGCTCCTACAGTCACCAGCAGAGAATTGCAACCGTTAGCGGGGTAGTGTTATGTAGTAAAGTTCACTTCTAAGATCGCACCCGATGCTGTAGAGAATGGACAAAAAGCCCGACTGGAAGGTGTTCTTGAACATCTCGCGTCAGCTGCAGAGTCGAGTACGTAGCTGTAGATGTAGCGCAGCTTGTCAGGAATACCGTAGTGATTGAGCGATGGAGTGCAGGGGGCAGAACGGTTATGCCGGATCGAAAATGGTTCGCGTCGCTTCAACAACAGCAGTTTCTGTTACCGGTTTTAGACGGTTTCAAGGACAAAAGTACCGTTGTGCTGCGTGCAAAGCTTGCTACAGTGCTAATCACACTACTTGTAGTGTGTTTCCTGTATCCTGTACGATGACATCGGCGTCTTCGTGTCCCACATATTGCATGGCGCATTCCCATTCCTGATGCGATCTGCCTAGACTAGATCATTGCGCCTGGAACCTGAGGTAAAGTACATTGTCGGCGGTGGGCTAGATTCTGGTGACTGGAACTGGGGAAATCCTGAAATGCAGCTCATCCACGTCGTGGGCGCTCTGCACTCTTGTGGCTATCAGCCCGATTAGGATCCCACGGCAAATATTGCGCAATGTTGAGACCCAGCTCGGTGTGCCGCACAGGAACAATCTCGTGGTGCTTGGTTTGCGGCTCGCAAACGTATCTTTGCATCTGCAATTGCTGCTTGGAATCGAATTCGCATTGCGATGGCATGTCCTCCCTTTAACAAGCGGTCAGACCGAGGAGTGGAAACTGGTCTGCGGCACTTCGCTGAGTCTCTACATGAAGCACTTCGACGGCAGAAGACAGTGGGCAATTCTTACTGTGGAGGCATTCCAGCAAGTACCAGCGTTCTCGTTGCTCTCTAGTCGCGAAAATAGCAAAATGTATCGGGAGGCAAGTTGCCACCAGCAACTTCAAATCTGCCTTGCTCTCGATTACTATGACCTCGTGATAGACGCGCGTCACGCGTGGCATGGCGTGCTGACGGTGGCGATGCCCCGCAGTGGCATGCTCACCATATCCAACCACCGAACTCGAAACTTCAGTCTCAAGTTGAGACGAACGCGAACGCGCTGCGAGCCGGAGGACTGTCCTCCAGTTGTTGTCGGATCATACGCTTTGCTCCGGCGGAACTGCAAGGCAAGAGGGACTCGGTGTGACGCGGCGGTGTTTCGCGCCGCCGAACACGTTGACACCAGTGGCCAGCAGCAGGACAACCCGGCCACGCACCACAAGCCGGTTGAAGTTTTACGCGTTTCTGCACACTCGAACGATTCTCATTGGCTAACATTTCACCTGAGACGACCAAATGGAGCAGCCAATCCCCATCCACTATGGTGATCCTCCAACGTCAGCGCTCCTCGACCTTAAGGGCGACCTTATATCTTTCCATTCACATCTCAATTCGCCGCTTCTTCACCAAGCCCAAGCCCATCGAGACAGCCAGGATGTTCACGTCTGCCCTTCGCGCCAGTCTGCGCGTGCAGCGCCTCGGAGCCATGAAGATGGCGCAGGCGTCGCCCGCCTTCTCGTCCAGCTTCGCCCTGCGTACGTTTGCGAACGCCAGCGCCGCATCGCTCGGCATCGAGAAGTTCGGCGTCACGAACGCCAACACCAAGGTGCACCGCAACCTGAGCTACGATGAGATCGCCGCCCACGAGGAGAAGAACGGTGAGGGTGAGTTCGTCAAGAACGGCACGTACACCATCGACACGGGAAAGTTCACGGGTCGTTCGCCCAAGGACAAGTACTTCGTGGACCAGGGCCCGTCCAACAAGAACATTTGGTGGGGTGACATCAACCAGCCCGTGAGCGCTGAGGTCTTCGACGAGCTGTACGAGACCGTGACCAAGCACTACGGCTCGGCCGAGAAGGTCTACGTGTTCGACGGCTACGCCGGTGCCAACCCGGCGTCGCGCAAGAAAGTGCGTTTCATCACGGAGCTCGCGTGGCAGCACCACTTCGTGACCAACATGTTCCTGCGCCCGCAGACCAAGGAGGAGATCGCCGACTTCAAGCCGGACTTCACCATCGTCAACGCTTGCAAGGTCACCAACAAGGACTACAAGAAGCACGGCCTGAACTCGGAGGTTTTCGTTGCCTTCAACATCGAGAAGGACGTGGCTGTCATCGGTGGCACGTGGTACGGTGGTGAGATGAAGAAGGGTATCTTCTCCATGATGAACTACTGGCTGCCTCTTGACGGCATCATGGCCATGCACTGCTCGGCCAACAAGGGCAAGAACGGTGACACCGCCCTCTTCTTCGGTCTGTCTGGAACGGGCAAGACGACTCTGTCGGCCGACCCGCAGCGTTACCTCATTGGTGACGATGAGCACGGATGGGACGATGATGGAATCTTCAACTTCGAGGGTGGCTGCTACGCCAAGACCATCAACCTGAGTGCCGAGAACGAGCCGGACATCTACAACGCCATCAAGCGCGACGCTCTGCTGGAGAACACGTTCGTGGTCCCGGAGACCAAGGAGCCGGACTTCTACAACACGTCCAAGACGGAGAACGGCCGTGTGTCGTACCCGATCTACCACATCCCGAACCACGAGCCTACCTCGAGCGGCGGTCACCCGTCCAACGTTGTGTTCCTCACGTGTGACGCCTACGGCGTGCTGCCGCCCGTGTCGAAGCTCAGCGACGGTCAGGCCATGTACCACTTCCTGTCCGGTTACACGGCCAAGGTTGCTGGCACGGAGCGTGGTGTGACGGAGCCCACGGCTACGTTCAGCGCCTGTTTCGGTGCTGCTTTCCTGCCTCTGCACCCGACCAAGTACGCCGACCTGCTGCAGAAGAAGCTGCAGAAGCACAACACGTCGGTCTACCTCGTTAACACTGGCTGGACCAGCGGTGGCTACGGTGTGGGCAAGCGCATGAGCATCAAGGACACGCGTGCCTGCATTGACGCGATCCTGGACGGCTCCATCAAGAACTCGGAGTTCTCGGAGGACCCTAACTTCGGCTTCCAGGTGCCGAAGAAGCTTGGAGATATCCCGGAGAACGTGCTGAACCCGCGTGCGGCCTGGAACGACAAGGTAGCCTATGACGCCACGGCCAAGAAGCTGGCCGGTATGTTCCAGAAGAACTTCGAGAAGTATGTGTCGCCCGGCGTGACGGACTACTCCAAGTTCGGCCCCAAGCTGTAAGTTAGCTAGATTGAGCGCAATCTAAGCGGTAGAGCCTCAATAGAGCAGAAGTAAACCAAAAACATGAGTTAAAACGCTAGAAAGTGTTGGTCTTGCTGCGCGGATAGCAGCACCTTGTATCTGGTGTATCCAGGTTGCATTCATGGAGGACGACAGGGAGAGTACCGGTTTAGGTGAACGTTTCCTTAAAAAGTTTATGCTGACTCGCCACCAGAGAACACACGAAGCGAACAAAGAGGCAGATACTCAGGTGTACGTGTGTGGTTGCGGAGAAATTTGCTTTGACAAGGACGAGCTGGCAAACCATAAGAAAGCGGAGCACTCCAGTGACAACGAAACGGGAGAAGGCGATGCGAATGGCGATAATGTGAAGATGGACACGCCTACGCATATTTGCCTAGTGTGTGACCAGACTTTTACGCGGATGCAGTATCTACGCGCTCACTTGCGTACCCATTTCGAGTCGCTAGATGATCGCAAGCAGTATACGTGCCCGATGAACGGTTGTAAGAAGGCGTACACACGGAAGTCAAACCTGATGACACACTACAATGCGGTGCATGATGAGCGCAAGTCAAAGCGCTTTGCGTGTCCGCGCGAGGGTTGTGCAGCACGGTTTGGCTACAAGAAAGTTCTGAAGCACCACGTCGAGAGCATGCATGACAACCCGAAGCCACCAAAACGACGCGAATGCAAGTCTGCGGGTGTCCTTGAGCGCACGCTCGGACTGAACCAAGTTGGCGAGCACGAGAAGGGAGACAAGGAGACAATCTCCGTAGTATTTGATTAAAAGCCCATACAGTACTGGCATAACACAGTGTATAAAAAAAATTATGCCTAAAAGTACTACGCATTTCAGGAGTATAGTACTTCCAGTTACTACTACTGTAGTACAATTCTCTCAAGTTGAGAGCAATGTCAGAAATTCAGACTCTGAATCATGTCACGTTATTAAGAAGTCCCACTGCACAATAGTAGTACTACGTATTGATTTTCACTCAAGTTTCTTGTTTACATATGAATTGTGCTCAACTGAGGCTCTACCGCTCAATCTAGCTAACTTACAGCTTGGGGCCGAACTTGGAGTAGTCCGTCACGCCGGGCGACACGTACTGCTCGAAGTTCTTCTGGAACATACCGGCCAGCTTCTTGGCCGTGGCGTCATAGGCTACCTTGTCGTTCCACGCCGCACGCGGGTTCAGCACGTTCTCCGGGATATCTCCAAGCTTCTTCGGCACCTGGAAGCCGAAGTTAGGGTCCTCCGAGAACTCCGAGTTCTTGATGGAGCCGTCCAGGATCGCGTCAATGCAGGCACGCGTGTCCTTGATGCTCATGCGCTTGCCCACACCGTAGCCACCGCTGGTCCAGCCAGTGTTAACGAGGTAGACCGACGTGTTGTGCTTCTGCAGCTTCTTCTGCAGCAGGTCGGCGTACTTGGTCGGGTGCAGAGGCAGGAAAGCAGCACCGAAACAGGCGCTGAACGTAGCCGTGGGCTCCGTCACACCACGCTCCGTGCCAGCAACCTTGGCCGTGTAACCGGACAGGAAGTGGTACATGGCCTGACCGTCGCTGAGCTTCGACACGGGCGGCAGCACGCCGTAGGCGTCACACGTGAGGAACACAACGTTGGACGGGTGACCGCCGCTCGAGGTAGGCTCGTGGTTCGGGATGTGGTAGATCGGGTACGACACACGGCCGTTCTCCGTCTTGGACGTGTTGTAGAAGTCCGGCTCCTTGGTCTCCGGGACCACGAACGTGTTCTCCAGCAGAGCGTCGCGCTTGATGGCGTTGTAGATGTCCGGCTCGTTCTCGGCACTCAGGTTGATGGTCTTGGCGTAGCAGCCACCCTCGAAGTTGAAGATTCCATCATCGTCCCATCCGTGCTCATCGTCACCAATGAGGTAACGCTGCGGGTCGGCCGACAGAGTCGTCTTGCCCGTTCCAGACAGACCGAAGAAGAGGGCGGTGTCACCGTTCTTGCCCTTGTTGGCCGAGCAGTGCATGGCCATGATGCCGTCAAGAGGCAGCCAGTAGTTCATCATGGAGAAGATACCCTTCTTCATCTCACCACCGTACCACGTGCCACCGATGACAGCCACGTCCTTCTCGATGTTGAAGGCAACGAAAACCTCCGAGTTCAGGCCGTGCTTCTTGTAGTCCTTGTTGGTGACCTTGCAAGCGTTGACGATGGTGAAGTCCGGCTTGAAGTCGGCGATCTCCTCCTTGGTCTGCGGGCGCAGGAACATGTTGGTCACGAAGTGGTGCTGCCACGCGAGCTCCGTGATGAAACGCACTTTCTTGCGCGACGCCGGGTTGGCACCGGCGTAGCCGTCGAACACGTAGACCTTCTCGGCCGAGCCGTAGTGCTTGGTCACGGTCTCGTACAGCTCGTCGAAGACCTCAGCGCTCACGGGCTGGTTGATGTCACCCCACCAAATGTTCTTGTTGGACGGGCCCTGGCCCACGAAGTACTTGTCCTTGGGCGAACGACCCGTGAACTTTCCCGTGTCGATGGTGTACGTGCCGTTCTTGACGAACTCACCCTCACCGTTCTTCTCCTCGTGGTCGGCGATCTCATCGTAGCTCAAGTTGTGGTACACCTTGGTGTTGGCGTTCGTGACGCCGAACTTCTCGATGTTTGCGCGAAGGGCAGAAGTCATCCTGGCTATCTCGATGGGCTTGGGCTTGCCTGGTGAGAAAGCGGTGAATTGAATTGTGAATGGAGAGATGTTAAGCCTTGAGGTCGAGCCTCGACGACTTGAGGCGCTGACGTTGGAGGATTGGCTGAAGAAGGACACGGTGTGACGCGGCGGCGTTTCGAAACAAGTGTTTAAGCTCGACGTTGAAGTCAAATGATGAGGTGGACCATTTCGATGCTCTGCACACGAGGTCGCTATCGTAAACCGTAAGAGTTAACGCTTTAGCTGAGACAGCATCGGCATCGGAGTCATGAAACGTTGCCGCGTCACACCGACTGTACCACGGGTGAAACAACGAAGGCATCATCGGTACACTGTAATGTAGATCGTAAGCGATTCGCTACTATGCGGCATCGTCGATGCCCGTTTGTTTGTGAAGGCTGGAACCATCCATCTCCCATGTTTCACACGACGTTGCCGACAAGTTTGACAGCAAAATACAGAGTAGTATTTGAAAATACGCAAGAATTGCGTGAGCATGACTTTGGTACGCAAGAAAATGCATTGAAGAACAAGAAGCAGCTTGTTTGTTCTCACGGCGCTGGCCAAAACAAACTACTTCCAGCAATTACTTCAATTGGTAACTGACCACACTTAACAATGGGCAACCTCATGGAAGTCCGAACTTCCGCCAAGCTCCATGTCCAGCAAGCACTGCCATGATGACACTCATCATACAGATCACATCCATTGCAGTGGTTCGTGCACACGGACGAAGCTGACTCAAAATGGTGTGGACTACGTCCACTTGGCCGTGTATAGTGCAAAAACAGTTACCACTGTACAGGGTTTGGACACTTGTTACGAAACGCCACCGCGTCACACCGTGTCCTTCTTCAGCCAATCCTCCAACGTCAGCGCCTCAAGTCGTCGAGGCTCGACCTCAAGGCTTAACATCTCTCCATTCACAATTCAATTCACCGCTTTCTCACCAAGCAAGCCCAAGCCCATCGAGATAGCCAGGATGACTTCTGCCCTTCGCGCAAACATCGAGAAGTTCGGCGTCACGAACGCCAACACCAAGGTGTACCACAACTTGAGCTACGATGAGATCGCCGACCACGAGGAGAAGAACGGTGAGGGTGAGTTCGTCAAGAACGGCACGTACACCATCGACACGGGAAAGTTCACGGGTCGTTCGCCCAAGGACAAGTACTTCGTGGGCCAGGGCCCGTCCAACAAGAACATTTGGTGGGGTGACATCAACCAGCCCGTGAGCGCTGAGGTCTTCGACGAGCTGTACGAGACCGTGACCAAGCACTACGGCTCGGCCGAGAAGGTCTACGTGTTCGACGGCTACGCCGGTGCCAACCCGGCGTCGCGCAAGAAAGTGCGTTTCATCACGGAGCTCGCGTGGCAGCACCACTTCGTGACCAACATGTTCCTGCGCCCACAGACCAAGGAGGAGATCGCCGACTTCAAGCCGGACTTCACCATCGTCAACGCTTGCAAGGTCACCAACAAGGACTACAAGAAGCACGGCCTGAACTCGGAGGTTTTCGTTGCCTTCAACATCGAGAAGGACGTGGCTGTCATCGGTGGCACGTGGTACGGTGGTGAGATGAAGAAGGGTATCTTCTCCATGATGAACTACTGGCTGCCTCTTGACGGCATCATGGCCATGCACTGCTCGGCCAACAAGGGCAAGAACGGTGACACCGCCCTCTTCTTCGGTCTGTCTGGAACGGGCAAGACGACTCTGTCGGCCGACCCGCAGCGTTACCTCATTGGTGACGATGAGCACGGATGGGACGATGATGGAATCTTCAACTTCGAGGGTGGCTGCTACGCCAAGACCATCAACCTGAGTGCCGAGAACGAGCCGGACATCTACAACGCCATCAAGCGCGACGCTCTGCTGGAGAACACGTTCGTGGTCCCGGAGACCAAGGAGCCGGACTTCTACAACACGTCCAAGACGGAGAACGGCCGTGTGTCGTACCCGATCTACCACATCCCGAACCACGAGCCTACCTCGAGCGGCGGTCACCCGTCCAACGTTGTGTTCCTCACGTGTGACGCCTACGGCGTGCTGCCGCCCGTGTCGAAGCTCAGCGACGGTCAGGCCATGTACCACTTCCTGTCCGGTTACACGGCCAAGGTTGCTGGCACGGAGCGTGGTGTGACGGAGCCCACGGCTACGTTCAGCGCCTGTTTCGGTGCTGCTTTCCTGCCTCTGCACCCGACCAAGTACGCCGACCTGCTGCAGAAGAAGCTGCAGAAGCACAACACGTCGGTCTACCTCGTTAACACTGGCTGGACCAGCGGTGGCTACGGTGTGGGCAAGCGCATGAGCATCAAGGACACGCGTGCCTGCATTGACGCGATCCTGGACGGCTCCATCAAGAACTCGGAGTTCTCGGAGGACCCTAACTTCGGCTTCCAGGTGCCGAAGAAGCTTGGAGATATCCCGGAGAACGTGCTGAACCCGCGTGCGGCGTGGAACGACAAGGTAGCCTATGACGCCACGGCCAAGAAGCTGGCCGGTATGTTCCAGAAGAACTTCGAGCAGTACGTGTCGCCCGGCGTGACGGACTACTCCAAGTTCGGCCCCAAGCTGTAAGTTAGCTAGATTGAGCGGTAGAGCCTCAGTTGAGCACAATTCATATGTAAACAAGAAACTTGAGTGAAAATCAATACGTAGTACTACTATTGTGCAGTGGGACTTCTTAATAACGTGACATGATTCAGAGTCTGAATTTCTGACATTGCTCTCAACTTGAGAGAATTGTACTACAGTAGTAGTAACTGGAAGTACTATACTCCTGAAATGCGTAGTACTTTTAGGCATAATTTTTTTTATACACTGTGTTATGCCAGTACTGTATGGGCTTTTAATCAAATACTACGGAGATTGTCTCCTTGTCTCCCTTCTCGTGCTCGCCAACTTGGTTCAGTCCGAGCGTGCGCTCAAGGACACCCGCAGACTTGCATTCGCGTCGTTTTGGTGGCTTCGGGTTGTCATGCATGCTCTCGACGTGGTGCTTCAGAACTTTCTTGTAGCCAAACCGTGCTGCACAACCCTCGCGCGGACACGCAAAGCGCTTTGACTTGCGCTCATCATGCACCGCATTGTAGTGTGTCATCAGGTTTGACTTCCGTGTGTACGCCTTCTTACAACCGTTCATCGGGCACGTATACTGCTTGCGATCATCTAGCGACTCGAAATGGGTACGCAAGTGAGCGCGTAGATACTGCATCCGCGTAAAAGTCTGGTCACACACTAGGCAAATATGCGTAGGCGTGTCCATCTTCACATTATCGCCATTCGCATCGCCTTCTCCCGTTTCGTTGTCACTGGAGTGCTCCGCTTTCTTATGGTTTGCCAGCTCGTCCTTGTCAAAGCAAATTTCTCCGCAACCACACACGTACACCTGAGTATCTGCCTCTTTGTTCGCTTCGTGTGTTCTCTGGTGGCGAGTCAGCATAAACTTTTTAAGGAAACGTTCACCACAGTCCTCGCACTCGAACGGCAGCACACCGGTATGCACGTACGAGTGCGCTTGAAGCTCACTCTTCTTCTTGAAACCTTTCAAACACTCGGTACACTCGAATGACAGGTTCGCGTTCTGATGAGAGTTCTTCATGTGCCTTGTCAAGCCATGGCTGTACGCAAACCTGCCACCGCATAGCTCGCACATGAATGGTTTGCGCTCCTGCTCCGATTGTGTGGATCCTCGAACATGCACTGTCTGGATGTGACGCGTCAAGTGCTCTCGCTTCGAGTATTTCTTCTTGCAGCCATCGTGTTCACAGGCAAATGGACGGTGTCGAGTCTGTTGACTGTGAACTACCAGCTTAGCAGCAAACATGAACCGCTCGCCACATTCTGCACATGTCACCCGGCTGTAACTCTTCCTTTTGTCCTCGGTGTCCTGAACATCTTCTCCTTCTTCACATACATCTGTAGACTCTTGAAGCATTACGTCTGCAGAGTCATTTAACCGTTGACGCTTGGGAGATCTCAACGAGGCTGAAGGAGAAGGAGGCGACTCCAGGGAGAGCAGTACACCCACCGCCATGAAGTCTCATTTTGAAACCGGTATTATCGCGCGGTGAACCTTAAGTTGCTTGAACCACTGGTCATAAAAATTGGTGTGATCCACACCATATCGGAAGTCACTGAAACGAGGTGCCACTCACATGTGTCGCTCACTGTGCTCCTTAACTCGGAAAGTGAGGAAAGTGATAACGTGGCAGCTGTTCCTAACGCGTATATCCTGGCCGTGTGTGTCGTACAGGGCAGGTAGCGCCTTGCAAATTTGTCACAAGCTGTAGCAAATGGTTCTCCATGCTTGTACCAAGTTTCGTCCGCGCAAGTAGTCTGTGTGGAGCGCTAGGGCGCTTCATCCCGTGCGGCAGTTTTCTGCACAGTGAGCGACATATATTAAAGCGGATCCACATTAATATATGTCGCTCACTTTTTTTTCCGACGGCGTATCCGACGACGGTGTAAATGAGCTTCCCTCGGGAATTCTTCCTCATTTGCATTTGCGCTGTGTACGCGGTAGCCTTCGCTTCCATTCGATCGCAAGTGCTTGGGCTATACGGAGAGTACGTGACCAATGTCGATACAGCTTGCGACTAGTTGAACCTTGCTCATTCTTTCGTGGTGCTTAATTTACTTTTAGGAATGGCATTGAGCCTGTGAACGCCTTCTTGCGCAATGTAAAGCACCGATACGCACCAGGATCTGATGACACGTCGACCTTCGAATGGATCACCAGGTTCCCAACGATCGTGTGGCTACACGAGCCATTGCAATGGACACCAATCTTTTGCATGGAGGTGATCTGTCTGGCGGGTGCCACAATGGCAGTGCTGGGTATGATACAGCCGGCATGGCGCACATCCGGACCATTGGCACTCCAGTGGGTTTGCTACTTTTCTATCGTCAAGTGTGGCCAGACGTTCATGCAGTTCCAATGGGACTCATTATTGCTGGAAGTAGGTGCTTTGGCCGTTCTGCTAGCACCATGGTGGAATTGCAGAAGAGCTGATACCTTCGAGACTCCTACCGCTGCGATCTGGACACTGCGCTTCTTGTTCTTCAAGTTTATGCTCATGTCCGGTGCTGTCAAGATTCGATCGCGATGCCCCACATGGCTTGGTCTATCTGCGCTAGACTTCCACTTTGCGTCCCAACCGCTGCCATTGCCGCTGGGTTGGTACGCATTGCAAGCTCCGGTGAGTGCTGATGCAGAAGCTCACTGACGTTATCGTCTTTGTCATCTGACTGTAATTTTTGTACACTGTAGCCGATCATGAATCGTCTCGCGGTTGCAGTCACATTGCTGATTGAAGGGCCCTGGACGTTCTTCTTGCTCGCTCCACACCCCATACTGCGCAGAATTGGTGCCATTCAGCAGATCGCGTTGCAGATTTCCATTCTGTTTACGGGCAACTACAACTTCTTCAACTTCCTGACCATCATTCTAGCTGCAACTCTGGTTGACATCGACTGCTCGACCAGAACGGACGAGGATTGCGGCCACGAGACAACGCAGCAGAAGTCATGGCTAGCTCGAATGGAGTCAGTATGGTACACGCTACAGAGACATACTCTAGCTACGAAGATTCTGGCGACTGCTGGCTTTTGCTTCTGTGTCTACACATGGCTGGAAGTGTTTGAAATAACGATTCAGGACACGACAAACGAGAGAAGTGCCTTTCTGGGACTGCTTTTAGCTTCACGGATTCGGCTACTGCCGACTGTCGACGATACTCAAGAATGGCTTGCGCGGATTCTTCCGTGTTGCACGGTGTTCACGGCTGCCGCAGTATTTCTCTCAAGCTGTCGACAATTCACGCGGTCTTTTATACGCGCAGAGTTCACTACCATGACTCCTTTTTGGTTCAGGAAGAGACTCGCGCTGAAGCTCATTTACCTCTTGACAACTACAGTGGCAAGCTTGTGGATCTTCACAAGCAGTGTTGTCACTCTCTCGGTGTTGGACCAGTCGTTCCAGCAATCGCTACCTTCATTTGTCATCTCCACTTACTACTCGACCGAGAAGTACCGTGTCACCAACGCCTACGGTTTGTTCCGCACCATGACTGGTGTGGGCACAGTTCAACTGGAAAATAGGCAGCAGATATCGGTCGTTGCACGACCGGAGATAATTTTGGAAGGTACGAAAGACGGTGGACTGACGTGGGAAGCATATCACTTCAAGTACAAGCCTGGCGATGTGGATTCTGCGCCGCGTCTGGTGGCTCCGTTCCACCCGCGGTTGGACTGGCAAATGTGGTTCGCTGCACTCGGCGACTACAACAGTGCCCCGTGGCTCGTGCATCTCGTATCCAGACTATTGGAAGGTTCGTCCGACGTGAAGGATCTGCTCGATACGACACGTGACCCATTTCCCGATTCCCCACCCGACGCCATTCGAGCGCAGTTGTTCTACTACGACTTCACCAGACTAAACACAACGTGGAACCGCAAGCTGCCAACAGCCAAGATCCTGAGCAATAGCAGCAACACACAGTGGTGAACAAGGACATACGTACGCGAGTATTTACCGGTACTGGAGCGCGGGAACCCGTCACTCGCCTCATTCGTGCAGCACCATTATCCAGAATCATCACCCTCCGTTCCCAAGCTTTCGTCCGCTTCTTCGCTTCACTATTGGGTCGACCAAGTGTTGGAATGGCTCTGTAGCGCCCCCTGGTCGCCTGTGGGTCTTGCGACGGGTTTCGTCCTGGCTCAGTCTGGTGTTGCAGCGCTGTTCCGCTGCTGTCAAAGATCCAAGTTGAAGTCGGAGTGATCCGCCCTTTGGATTGGCCAGATAACCCGGATGGATTGTGACCAATAAGACGTGAAACGACCGCCAATTGGGAGATACTCAGGGAAGGATGCCTCCCATGACATCCATCCTGCCAAGTCTGTCCAATATTGGGCAATCCAATTTTCAGCTGCTCTATCAACCTGTGGAGCTAGCAGTGTGCGTGTTAGAACGACACGTTGCGAAGTCGTGGATGAGTCAGCTTCATTCTGTGTTCTCGTTTCCCGCACTTGGCCTAGTCGAGCAGGGCGGAGCTTGTTCCCCAGTGTCGACAAGTGATCTTCATTTTGACTTGATGTTAGTAAGAAGGTGCTGAGTCAAAGAAACGGGTCTGGAGGGGGTGTTCCGATGCCTTCGCCCTTGAGGTTTTATGCACATAAAACCTCGGGGCTCCAGCGACCAATCTCTTGGCCGACGCGTGGGCTCCCGTCTAGTGCCAGGAGCTCTTCGCGTGTCATTTCTGCGGAAGAATCGGAGCGAAGAGGTGAGCGTTTGGGGATGGAGATGGAGACTGTCGGGAGTTCTGCAATGCTCCTGTAAAGCCTGCAGTACTGTGTACAGATCACTGACGCGTGCAACGTATCTTTTTTTTTTTTTAATATCATTAGAGACAAGAATGGAAACTGCTAACCAGCGCAAGTGCCACAACTGCGGCCAGACCGGCCACCTGCGTCGCGACTGCCCGGAGGCTTCGACCCAGGAGGGCGGCTTCGGCGGATACAGCGGCGCTGCCTGCTTCGGCTGCGGCAAGGTGGGCCACCTCAAGCGCGACTGCCCCACTGCTGCCGGCGGCCGCGCCTGCCACAACTGCGGCCAGGTTGGCCACATCCGTCGCGACTGCCCCGAGGACGTGCAGCCCCCCAAGTGCCACAACTGCGGAGAGTCCGGCCACCTGCGTCGCGACTGCCCACAGGAGCTCCGTGAGTCCCGTAAGTGCCACCACTGTGGCCAGACTGGCCACCTGCGTCGCGACTGCCCTGATGACAGCGGCCCGAGCGAGGACAAGTGCTATCAGTGTGGCGAGACTGGCCACTGGGCCCGGAACTGCCCCGGTGCCAAGGACTAAGTACCCGTTGCCGTGAAGGATCCAACTGCGAGAGAGGAGGGAAGGGAGCGAGCGAGAATGAGAGGGTATAGATGTGTGACGACGCGCGGAACTGCCCGCTTTGTACTAGTATTTCCCCGATGAGATCTTCGGCCTTTCGTGGTGGCGAGACACGTAGTGAAGGTGCGAGAGAGAGAAGGAGCTCCTGCGCATGGGATCACGTCGCGGCTTCAACTAGTGGAGTCGTCGCGTGGGCCACGGCAGTGCTCGGATTTCTTATTAACTAAACTAACATGTCGACAAACACAAACGACCGTATGGTGGTGCTTGTACTGTAGCCCGAAAGGAAACCACCGTGATGCACATTTGCGATCTTTCCCTGCAAAACAATCCGGGTTGATTTGGTAGACTCAACGTTGTCGCGTTGAACACCACGCCAGACCTGGCAGTCACCTGCGTACACAGCAACTGTACACGGTAGCGAGTGACTAGCACCGGATATACGAGCAGCAGAGATGCAGATCATCCCTTGCGACCTGCATCTCTAGCTATATCTGCTCAGTGCCATGTAGTAAAGCGGAACTCGTCGAGCAAGCTTTGAACGCGGGTATATAACCAAATACATCTCGAAATCCTCGAGCGTGCTGCCTCTCCTGCTTACTTTTTCTCTCTTTTTCTTCTTTTCACGTAGTTCACTTTTTCCCCCAGAGCGCTAAAGACAGTTGATCACTCGACTCGCGAACTCCAGACACCGTAGAAGAGTTTTCAATATCCGTCTGTCTTCCGCCCGTTAATTAACGCGAGAGTTTGTTTAACCACGTCGAAGCCGCTCCTCATTCCCTTTAGCGAAAACGTTCTGCTATTGTTTCGCTTCGAATGCTGCCGCTCTAGCCGCCAATTTCCGGTCGCGCTCGTCCATCATGCGGTCCCAGTCCGTCAGCAGCTGCAGCTTGCTCTGTATCATCAACAAAGCGGCAGAAACGACCCAAAATAGTGTTAGAATTGCGCCTTTTAGCACGGAATTGCAGGCACCGACAGCCGCACCTGCATGTTGTTGCGGGCCTGCCACTTGTTGACGGCGCCGAAGCCCACGCCCATGAGCGAGAAGGCGACGGAGATGACCACGAGGCCGGGCAGCACTTGGTACGGCATGTTACTGTAGTCTCCGCGTAATGAGCGGCCCTCCACAGCCGAAATATTCGCGCAACATTCACATTGAGATAACCTTCGGATCACATCACTTAACATTTTCTGGTGGTTCATACACAAAACATTCACTTCAACTTGCACACAAAATGTATTGACATTAGGCCGATGACGCGCATTGAAGCCGCGACGTCAACTGCAATGGTAGACCGTTCTCCATGAACAACCCTGACTTCAACACATAATTCCGTTCGAGTTTCTCGCCCGGTGCAATCGCCACGTGAAAGAGACGTAGAGTGGTGGCAAGGAAGAGCTTCGCCTCCAAGACAGCCATGTTCATGCCCAGACACATACGTGGACCAGCTTGGAATGCTGGGAACTCGTACGCACTCGGGCGTTTGGACATCTCCAGCCAACGTTCAGGTCGGAACTTCAATGGATCATCACCCCACAATGCGCCGTTGCGACCCATATACCACGGACTGTAAACGACATCAACACCTGCAGGGACAAAGGTGCCATCGGGCAGGTAGTCGTCTTCAACAGCATTTTTGACGTTGTATGGCAGCGCAGGATACAATCGAATGGCCTCGTAGACAACAGCTTCGAGATATCTCATTCTTTTTACTTCGTTGAACGTAAATGGCGTGGGGTTCGAGCCAGATTTTGGTCTCAAGCTCTCCAGTTCCTCGACAATTCGCTCTTGATCTCGCGGATGCCTAGCGATGGCATAGAAGCTGTATGTTATACACTCAGCAGTGGTGTCTCGACCAGCGAACACGAATGTCAAGATGATAGAACGGAGCGTCTCAGGCCCCAGCAACGAACAAGCATCAGCCTCTCGAGCTTTGCGTATAAACAGCGACAACAGATCCGACCGAGCGTTGATCTCTTCCTGTGACTCCTCCAGACGTCGAAGCAACACAGCATCCGCTACAGCGCGGACCTCCCGTGTGCGCCACCGTAATTCTCGTTCACTAGGCATGAACCAGCGGAGAATCTTGTAGTATTGTTTCACAAACAACCGCTGTGCGCAGTGTTCGTTGATGAAGTCCATATGAGAAGCGAATTCGTCTGCGACTGCGACCTTACTTAACGATATTCCGAACGCGACGTCAAAGATGGACTGCAGTGTGTACCTAGCACTGATCTCCTGCATATCACAGCAGAAACTGACTTGGTTCCCTTCAGCTTGTACACTCGTGAGGATATCTTCCGCTTGTACACTCGTGAGGATATCTTCCGCATGGCGAGCGAAAACGTGCTCTACAAACACGCGGAAGTTGGCGTTGGTGAAGACTTTGGCAGCAACTTTGCGCTGCAGACGCCAACCAGCTCCCCCGTCAAAACTTTTGGAGTGGTGATTCATCGCAAAGAAAGAATTCTCGAATATTTCTTGAAACGCGTCCAGGAAACCCTGCGGCTTCACGTAATTACTGAAGTTTGTCGATAGAATGTGCTGGACGTCCTCCGGGTCAGTGATCTGTACAACATTATCCGTGAGCTCCTTAGGCTTCACATGCGGCGTTTACTTACGTAAATGGCCCCATCAAAGAAAAGATGCCATGGCATTTTCATCCGACCTCCATGCTGCTTCAGTAGATCCTCCTAACGAAAGTAGAGTTAATCGATGAGTCTTCTACGGCGAGAATACCTTTGTTGAATACTTACCAAGAAATGATAGATGTGGTTGCGGTTTTTGATGTACGCTGGCATGTTACCGAGTAGAAAGACACCCAGTGGCCCAGTTAATGGCGCCAGGCCACGAGCAATCCTCAATTTTCGACACAGCACAATCGATATCCTTGCCAAAAGCAACGCTGCCGCGACTGTTTTCAGGAGTTTCATCACTTGCAGCGCAAATTCTGAAATGTGCTCCCTTGAAGCAAGCCTCTTGGATCAGGCAGATGGCATGTTGAATTCCTACGGTTGACGATAAGTACATGCCATCTGCCTAGGCGGATGAGCAGGGTACCACGGCACATCCCCCTTGTAGACGAACCCCCTGTCGCTTTGGGAGATCCCAAAGCGACAGGCGGCAAGCTGCCCCTGGCAGCACATATGCGTTGGTTGTGCGCCGTACACACACGCTGTCGTCCTGTGAATATGGCTCGAGCTGCGTCAAACGGTCTTACATGATCGTACCAAGTTTCGGCCCCGAAAGCGCATTGTGGAGAGAACTGCGGCGTTTTGGGATTTCCCAAATCGTCAATCAACCCCACATAATTACTACACAAATATTAATGATGCTGTTATGTACTACATTTATCAGGTACTACATTTCCGCTGCATGTATAGTATACTACTTCCAGTTACTAGGCATGATGGTCTGTAGCTGGAGACCGAAAGTTTTGCACCAGTGGAAGAGTACGTCCTGGATCCAGAGTCAAAAAGGGGATGGGGGCAGCTCGTTCCTGGTGCGTATATGCCTGGCTTGTGCGTCGTACACACACGCTGTCGTCCTGTGAATATGGCATGAGCTGCATCAAATGGTCTTACATGATCGTACCAAGTTTCGGCCCCGAAAGCGCATTGCGGAGAGAGCTGTGCGTTTTTGTAGTTCTCCAAATCGTTATAATTGATATACACAGATCCGGAAAACACACTGGATACAGATTCCATTGAAACGTATACATCGTTGCTAATCACACTACACTTACATACAAGGGCGAGGCTAGTATAACCTCCTCTGTGTGACCGAAGTCACATCGGTATGGAAGTAACTCAGAGGAAAGACTATAGGCTGGTACTCTTGCACTACTGGAGGCTGGAGGCTACGAATGCTTAGAGCTGGAGACCGCAGCGGTGGGATAACCCGTTCTGAGGATAGAGACAAGAAGTTGCGTAGCGGTGGAAGTGGTGGTGGCGGGAAGACGCCACCCAGTTTGAAGAGCACGTCGTGAATTAGAGGTAGGGCAACTGAGCTAAACTTGTACGTTTCGCACGTTCGCTTTGGGAATTGAGTCACCAAAGGCCAAGCAAATCCTAGCTCAGTTAACTTTGCGTGCATCAGTGCCTCTGCCCTCTTAACGCTATTGTTCTCCACAGCGAGACCGTACAAGAAAATCACATCTCCCCCCCTGACGAAGTCGCTATTCGAGCTTGAGTGCTCCTGGAATCGTTTAGCAAGATCGTGGGAACGACCTGCCTTCAGCAAGAAGGACGGCTTTCTTACTGCCTTCTGGTTGTTGGCTTTGTAGGATTTAGTTGTACCGCAATAAAGCATGTACAGTCCAGATGTTGGCTCTGGTCCGTACAGCAAACCTGGCTTATGAGGGCCTCTATGCTCTGGACGCTGGTCGACCTCTGGAGCCTTTTCCCAGTCTTTGTATATCTTCTTCACGCAGTCGAACATGGTAGTGTCTCGCAATGCGTGTTCGAGACGTAGGTAGGTTGGGCCCTGTTGGTTGCTTTGGACATCACCGGTAGATAAGCGGTAGTCGAAACCACGGGCGAACAATCTTTCTCCTCGGAAGTGCTTTTCAATCGCGTCAGAGAGCTGTCTCGATTTTTTTGGCGACATCTTGGGCTGCAGAGACGTCCAAGGGACGAAAGGTACTCCATCGTAGAAGCACACGGAATCGAAAGCCCGTTCGTAGTGTCGAAGGTCTTCGTGGACAACTAGAGGGCTGGAGTTCCAGTCAATGAACTCCTGCTGAGTAACACACTGGCCCGAGTGGGTGTCCATTTCGGAGGGGTCTTGGGTGGGTGGCAAAAGTGGAAGTGAGCACAACACTTAGGCACGATTCATGGGTGTGCGTATGGCCCAATCGGAGAGGCGCTCTGTTAAAATGCCTCCGGTGCTCATACACTAACTCAGACAAGAGGGCAGAGATCTTGACCAACCTCGACGACGACAGCCAGTTCCTGGTGAGCCAGGACTGGGTCTCTAAAGCCATCGACGTTGCGACTACAGTAGGCGGTGTGCAAGGGCCCTTGAGCGTCAAAGCATCTACGGCCAAGGTGTACGTCGTGTAATCAGATAATAACAAGGTCAAGCGGATCTTCAAGCCTCCACTTGGAATACAACATGAGCACTGTTGAATTGCCATTGGTGCCCAGTGCGCGATCCACTAACTCGTCTGCATCTTCGAGCCGTAGTCGACAGCACTCAGCAGGATCAAACAATTCAGAAGTGAGCGCTCGAAGTACTCGGAGTCAGCGCAGTTTATACCATGCGGAGAGCGAAGAAGAAGGCGAGTACGATGAGGATGAGCAGTCGGACGAAGGAGAAATGCAAGAAGAAGAAGAGCCTCAGGAAACGAGTGGCGGTCTTTGGGATGAGGTTGAACACTTTCTGAACAAACCGTCGCCAAATTTCTCGAACCTGTCAGTGAAGGCGTCAAAGGCAGCAGTGAGCAAACCTCAGAAGAGCACGTTGCCCAAACTAAATGTTGGAAAAGGATCTACAGACAACCAAACATCAATGCCAAATCGACCACCTCGTGCTGCGTCAACTGGGACGAAGACAATCGATCCAAAGCTGCTTCAAGAGGCATTCGCGTATGCTAACCAACTACAGCAGATGAATTTTGACGACGATGATGGAGGAGAGCAGCAACAGTCGTGGAGGAGCAACAAGACCAAGATGTTGATGCAACGCGCAGCACTTAGCAGGCAAAACTCGTCATCGTCGAGTAACTCTGTATCCAGTGGTCAACGTGGAAGTCGATCTGGAGTTGTGAGCTCTTCTTCATCAAGCAATGGAGTTCGAAAAAAGAAGGCCAAATCGTCCGTGTCCTCGGCGTACAGCTCCTCTGTCAAGCCTAAAGCTGGTCTACGAAAGAAGCGAAGTACCTGTGAGGAGAGTCCATCCAGCGCAGGCTCTGAGTCCTGGTCGAAACCAAAAGGACACATGGATCCCCAGACTTTGCAGTCTCTTGTGAGTAATTACCAGAACGGCACGACATTAGATGAGCTGCGTCGAGAGCTCGCAGCCTCCAAACACAGCATGATGATGTCTCGACAGGTCCTCCAAGACGCAGCTCAAACGTTCTTCCAGTCGCAGAAAGTCCACAGCATCATACACTTGAGCAAGAAATACAAATAACCTAGATATTCCAGTAATGAATGTCCCTCTCATCATCTATACCCAATTAGGGAGCGGTAGCGTAGTCCTTGGCGAGATGATTCACCTCTTCCAACTGAACAGCAACTCGCTGCATCCGCTGAACATCAGCAGTAGCTACACGTCGTTTCTCCTCGACCGTTTTCTGCAGCTCTTTGTTCTTGGCTTCCAAGGCTTCTACAAGAGCTTCCAGCTCCCTCTGCTCTTCCTGTTTGGCACGCAGTCGTTCCGCCCGAATCCGAGCTTCCGGCGACGCGTCCTGTTGCTGATCATCATTATCCTCCTCTTTCCCCTCGTTCTGCAACTTTTTCTCCTCCTTTTCTCGTCTCTTCTCCTCCTGCGCCGTCTCTTGACGGATTTTCCGTTCTTCGGCCTGTTGGATAAAGTCTTCAAGCTCCTGAAGCTCTGCGTCCACGTCGTGCGTCTCACAGAGCCACTGGAAAAGCGTCTCCACCTTCTGTCGTAAACTCAACACAGCTTGAGCAGCTACTTCGTCGGTATTGTGCTGTTCGGGGCTCTCGGGGGTCGGCGGCGGGAAGAAAGCGACCAGCAGTTCCTCGTCCCCGCGACATTCGCTCTCCAGACACGCACGCAGGTCCACGAGCGATGCGGCATGGACCGACACATCCAGCGCCTTCTGAAGGATCAGCTGCATGCGCTTCATACGTACAGAATGGCGTGGCTTGGCCGTGGGCGGCGCTGGAGACGAAGGCATTCCCACTTCCTCTGACATCATGGAGTGAACCTATCAAAATTAATAATAAATGAAAATAAGTGAATGTTATTTTGTTGTTTAGATTAAAATATTATTTGTAAGACTGTCTGATTTGCTAAAAATAAATTGAATTGGCTGCCTACAACATTAGAACACATCTTAAATCGTACTTTGTGAAGTGTATTCTGTACATATTTGATATACTTGTGCTACATGAGGTTAAGATCGCTCTGCTTTTCTCATTATTGCCTTGCGGTTAAGACAGAGCCCTTTTTCCTCGACACTAACAACCCATTTCTCAAGCTTCTCCTCTAAAACGGGCGCTTTCACCTTAAGGGGCTTGTGACTTTCCCCTTTCCGTAGCTCGAATCCATGATGTTCTTGCCATTTTGAGAAAGTCAGATACTGTGTTACGGACCGGCGCTTCACGCAGTCGAAATGTACGCTTAGCCCAGCACACTAACTCAGTCAGTGTCATGACCGGATTATCGGTGCTCTTCTGGATCAGTGAACGCTTGGTCTCGATTGTTAACCATCGCCCCATTGCTTTTGGAGCCGCAAGGGGGTGGGGGGAAGGGGGGGGGGGGGGGGGGGGGGGGGGGGGGGGCTTGACCGGTATTCGTGGGCTTGACCGGTATTCGTGGAGACCGATTTGGACCAACTTGACCAGATTGGACCAAGTTGGACCGACAAATAGTCCCGGTAAATGTCCCGATTAGCCAACAATAGATAGAGGTGACACCCCCTCTTCACTTATTTTAATCAAATCAAAACGTAGAATCGATAAAACGACCTCCATAAGCTACTGTCAGTCGACAAAAGTGGAAGAACAAGCATTCCCCGAGGAAGCCGGCACGCGCTGAGCGCTGAATGCTGTGTGCTTAACGTTTGACCGCCGTGGTCAATAGGATCTATGTCTATGTGTTTTACTACACATATATGGGGATGTACTAACTGTTATATGTCATTACTTGTGCTGTGTAGGCTGTTGTAACAGTGCGATCGAGTACAAAAGCTACAGTGATACACAAGGCCGCGGCTGCCTGTACTTCAGAACTAAACTACCACTGGCGAAGCGTGTTTGCACTTTGAGATGGCTGGCGTCGTAAAGATTAATATGTAAGGACGTACGATGTCAAGTTGGTGGTTGTGATTCAAGTGTGATGTCATGTATGTAGACTATGACAGATTTCTAAGGGCAAATGCGTGGATAACTGTATATAATTCAAGACGGACTAAAAAATGATGCGATGCTGTTCTTTGTTTGGGTGGCTTGGCGCCGTTCGCAGTGCTGGTTATTACTTGAAGACCCGCATCTACGCTTGTTCTATCTACAGCTACTACAAGCTGGTGGTGGCCGTTTGCTGGCTGGTTGTGGCTGTATCTGCAACGACTGTGAGCTCTGCGCTGGTGGAACATTTGGTGGCGGAACTAGCGGTGAAGATGCTGATGGATTTTGCGAAATAGCTGCTTGAGGGATACGTCGACCGCGAAGTCGCAACCGGATAGCATTTGGCCCATTTTCGAGTCCGGATATCGCTTCAAATATTCTTTGTGGATAAAATTCCATTTACCTTTGTTTCGTTTGCCCAGGCTCTCTGAGATCTGGCGAAGGTGTTGTTCGGTAACTGCTTCCCAAGCTGACAATTGAAACACTACTGTTGGGCATTGTGTTTCTGCGGTCTCGGGGGCGATTGCAGTAGCAGTATTTGCGTCATTCTCCACAGCTATTCGATCATTGTGAGCGCAAATCGACGTATTTTCTGGCAGGAACTGATGAGAATCAGCGATTTGAGACCCGGAACGGTGGGCAGATACACGTGTGATGCACACAGCATTACTTGGAGAAATTCCAACGTCATTTGCTTCGACCACTGCAGAATCACACGTTACTGGAGCTTCAACATTGATTGTCATGTCAGTGACCGGGATGGCTACATTGGTTTTCCTATCGCGATTTTGAGTTCTTGTGAGGCTCTCCCATCGACGAAGCAAGTGTTTGTCCGACTTGGGTTCTATTCCATCTCAAGCATCTGCAGCAAAGTTGTATACAATAAGAAATACCTGCTTTCGGTGCTTGAGTGGCGATGTGCGGATCATAGCAAACAAATTACGCATTAACGCGTCTTCATCTGGCTTCACCTCGTCATCGTTAATAGGCTTGTCACTTGTACGTACAATTTGCTGCCGTCCCGTCGACTGTGGTGCTTGTTGAATTAATTCGTCGATACCTTGTAGGCGTCTAATGATGGCACTAAAGCCACGCTTTCGAAGCTGTAGCGTTCGACTGTCAAGTTGTTCGACCGCACAATTTTATAAAATAGTTGTGACAGCCTCGCTGTTAGACCAGGGCCTCTTCGCAGCAAGTTGTTCTGCACGGAGCTCTTTTAGAAGCAAAAATTCATGACCGGAGAACTCGCTTGATGTTTCATATTCTATTTCTAGTTGAAGTAAACTCACGACATTCTTGCGATGGAAATGATTTTGCTTGGTGAATGCGTTAGACAATAGGATACGGATGTCTGCTGAGGCCTCATGGTGCGAAAACATTTGTGCCTCTACACCACTTGTTCGAAGTTGAATCATCGCAAAGAGCTGCTCCCACGGACGATGTTTCTCCATTCTCACATCTGTTGCCCTATATTTTTCGGCGGGCGCGAGGTGGAGAGGATCTATGGCTAATAGTTTTGACATGTACTCGAGCTGTGGAGATTCTGGAAGTTGCCCACGACACAAAACTGCAGTTTGGCACAAACTTCGAAAATCCGACCCGTGGAACACTGGATTTCGGTGGTACTTTGCTCCTACGTTCAGGTTATGCTTCATAGTTAAAATCAGTAACTTTCGTAAAGACTAAATAGCTTGAACAATCAAACGACATACCACTGAGAGAAACCTAAGACAGTCTTGGGTTGTTTGGTAATTTGTCTCTTATACCTTACAAAAAATCGAAATCGAACATTTACAAGAGCGAGTTTGCTGAAGTACGGCAAATGTTTGCCTCTCATTTTCACCAAAAGCGGAAACGATGACAGCAGCGAGCACTCATCAGTACAGTTTTTATGGGGAAGAAGGACGAGAAGGAGACCGGACAAGGCTTGAAAGCGAAGCAGAACAATGCAGGTAAGTCATTTACAAAATCATTCCAGAAACAAGCTGATCTATATTCTGTGTATAGATCACCGCAGTTTGCAACATCGCCAGCATTTCGACTATGTTGGGTCGTGGTATGTGATGGAAGGTATGGATCTTGGACACGTAGCTTGAACGAAGCGGAGGGAGGACAGCACTCTGGGGAAGACCGGAGCGGAGGCAGGAAACCACTTGAGCTGAAGAAGGAAGATTCGAAAGTGATTGATTGATCGGAGCTTACACTGTCTTCACTACCTAGTCTGCATCCAACCATTTCGTGCATCTAATCACCAACACTCTGTACTCGTCCAATCATCCTACTCGTCTAATCATCGGTGGCGTAAACAACGTACCGTAATCATCGCAGGATCGTATTGGACCGGTTCGGGTTGACCGGTTAATGGGTACAGCTGGTACACAGTACCCAAGACCAGCAACCCTCAATAGTATGCTTCACAATGGCCGATCTCCGCAACGACAATTATGTTGACGACTCTCTGGACTCCACATACGATGTCAGCAAGAAGAGAAAGATATGACGAGCCTAGAAGAGAAAGGCTCTCGCGTTCTAGACAAGCCACGGTGCCCAGTGGAGAAGATTCTGGCCCGCAGTATGAAACGTTCCCGGCAAAGGACAAACCGCGCGATGGCGACACTCTTAACGTCAACTCAGACGCATCTGCTAAAGAGGGGGCCAATGTGGCGGATAACTGTCCCGATACATAAAGCGATGCTCATGTCATGTTTGCTGGTAGTATATTGGTCGGTGTAGTCCCCGAAGCCACGCCAAACAGCGCCTACGAAGGAATTGAAGACACCGCTAACAGCTGCATTACCCGAAGACAGTGACGCGATCGTGATTCGCACGGCGGAAAACAAGTGGAAGTGACATAATGTTGAGTCCATCACTAATACCGACGACCCCCTGCTTTCGGCGGCGCGCTGGTGCTTTTCGGCCCCTAGTCCCCGATGCTGGAACCGATTGAGAACTGCTTTTCGGTATTCAAGTCTGTGGTCAAGTGTTTCCTGGCAAGACAACGCCAAGGTATCCTACGCGTTCCGCCGCATCGTACTATCAAGGCGCACCGCGAGAGCTACCGAAAGCTGGCTGTAGATATTCTCGTGCACGAGTCAGTCACGTCAGGTTTATGCCTAAAGTGCTCGCTGCACACGATGACATTCCATGCTCGTGCAGTTCAGATACAAGACATGCCTGTAGGAGAGTAACGTCAAAATCAAGCTTGGTTTTGCTATCTATTCTCGCTCACGTCAATTCGAGAATACGTTTTGTCGCTTTGATTTTACCTGTCGTCATTTTGAAGTTCATAAGGTGTAGGTACTTAAGTGAACTATGATGAATGAAGAGGTTGGTCGGGAGGGCTTGGGTCGTTACGCATGTAACCTTCGTCTGAGCAACGGCTAGAAGCTTCTCACAACTGCCCGGAAAAGATATTTCAGCTCCATCGATAATTTCCTATTTCCTTCATTGCTTGGGAAGGTTGAACTAGTCTGATTGACAGCACCTCCGCTGCGATCGCTGATAATGGCGAACGGGATGTCTGATGACGAACGCTGCTAATCGCAACTGGACTTGAACTCTTTGATAGCCAAAGTGCTCGTTAAATCCTTCTCTAAGGACTGTGTAAACTTCAACTGCGCCCAATCGCTAACAGCCAAACTTCTTTACGGACAGGCTGTCAATTCCTGCATTGAAGAGCGCAGTAGCTCCACCGCTGCGTAAAGAGTGTGACCCGAACCGATCGGGATTTTGTCAGACTGCTGACGCTGCTTGCTTGACAGCCATGGCAACATCCTTTACTTGTAATACGTGTTTTGTGGTGACTTGCAGAGGGGTGAGTTGACATGAGCTCCGATTGAATCGTGATGGTCGACCAGGAATAGCAGTGCTTGAACTGGGCAACACGAAGCCGACCCTGATCGATATAGCGTCCTTGATGTACTTTCGCCGAACTGGTCAGCTTTGCTGCCTCGAAAGGTGATGGGGGCTTGTTCAGCCAGATCAAGTCGCCTACATTGTTAGTTTTTCTATCCGTCAACTAGAGGCCCATCCTGCTAACGGTGTAGTACTGGATTCACTTTCCTTGGGTCAGATATTCTGATCGCCATAGTAGATAGCAGAAGCTCATGACCGTAGCACCGCACAAGACCCGATCATGGATGCTGTTGCGGTCAGTTTCCCGGAGTATGGCTATTGTTATTTGCTGTTTTCACAAATTATACTCCGAGATTCGTCGATTCCGGTGATGGCGAGTTTTGTGTCCTGGAAGAAAGCCAAGTTGGCAGTGATGTTGCCATGAGATATGGCAGATCTTGGAGCGAATCGTTGACGCCGAGTTGCCTTGACCGGTATTTTCAAAACTAAATTTCCAATAGAAAACGGCGAACAACGCGAGTTGGTTGGGGTGCTCAGTTCTCTGGTAGCCATGGCTGAAATCACATGTGTTGACACCCATTGCTTCTACGTGCTTGAGTACTTGGCTGACGACGATGCAACCAGATATTTGGCCTACAACTGGTAGAGAACGTCTTGCACATCTTTCTCCAGATCTGAGGGAATGGAACCTGTTTCCATAACATAGCTAAATTAGACCAGATGGTTGAAAAAGGTTCGGACCATGATCTCGATGCTGCGTCCGCCATTGTGTATATCGCCCATGATAACCGATATTCGGATATTGAACACGGCTTCATCTTGGCCGATCGCACGGTTTATTTCTTGTCTAGCTGTGCATGAACAATTAATAAATTACTCTACGGAACCGTCGATGCGCTGTCACACCAGCAATGAATGTAAGGCACTTGATTTGACGTAGTTGACGTCCAGTGATCGGCCTAAGTTCAAAGTATCAGAGCCATACAAAGATGTTATCGAACATTAACTGAAAATTGACCCTTTCTGACGAGGATTTGCTCCTCGACGTCGAAATGCACGATGATGAGTTCTTTGCGTTCGGGATTCAGGACTGTCAGACCTACATCTAAAGCGTCCATGTAGAGATCACAATCTGGTTGTGGTATTGACCCGAACATTCGAAGCGGCAATTTTGCTAACTGCCCATCTTGCAAAATGTATGATCCCGTGGAACAGTTTCTCCATCTTTGAGCTACTGCGGATCCCGATGAAGCGGTGCCATTGACTCGGGAACCACGTGTGTCACCAGATCCCCCTCATTCACAACCATATGGCAACAGCAATTCACAAGACATTAGAAGCCGCAACAGGGAAGCATGTGAGTTGGAAGGATATCCGGAACCTCGTGGTGGAGACGCAAAATCGAAGTATGCGTTGACACTCTCAACAACTCAACGTAGGATTCAGGACTTGATAACTGCTCCTTCCCACCAAGGTAGCCCTCTATTTTTATTGAAAGTATCATAAACTCGACCGCTGTAACTTTTAAACCATTGCCAAGTGTGTTGACGCACACATTCGACATCAGCTTTAGATTTCGTGGCTTATCGATAATACATTTTGTTCTGATGGAAACTCTAGCCGAGATGGCAGTATGGGTCTTAACGGAAGGCGCAAACATGCAGAACTTCTCGGCTGCAGTCCCCTTACCACCTGCCACGCAGACAGAAACAATCGACAAGGTGGTCGATGCTCTTAAGCCCAGTGCAATAGGCAAGGCTTAAACTCAACCAGCCACTACTGCGCCTGGAATGACGTGCTCAGCACGCCAAAACAACTAATGCGGCCATAGTTTTCTAAGAACTCATAGACACAACTAGGCCGAGCACTAGAGCCAAAAACAACAAGTTGTTTGCGCATTTTTTAGCACGAAGGCAGAATTTGGCTTCGAATTGCAGAGCTTGATTAACTTGTGCCTGTAATATTTTGTAGGGTCTATCACATGTTAAAATACCGAATAATACATTTCACCGTTAGCTCTTCTAATTTTTAGTACATTTTCGGTTGTTGCAGATTATTCGCTATGCTTTTTTTCTGTTCAGTCTGAGTTTGTCGCAGCGATCCCTGAGCGATTGAGTCTCGACACGTTCGATGGAACAACATTGATCGTGGAAAGCTTGCTTGGAGTCACCTCTTCTTTAAATATTACATTACGTCGGAACCAATACTATACCTCTTGTAGGTTCTGTGAAAGGTACGCACGCCTAAATGGAAATTTTGCACCAGATTATTCCATAAGAGGCATCAACAAGAACCCCCATGGACCAGAACGAACCAGGCACTACTCAGCCTTCAAGCTCAGGCGACGCCTTTCCCTCCTCTCTACGAGTGCCGACACCATTACTTGAAAACGAAAAAGCCTTTTCGACTACCCAGACCGTTGTCTGTCGGCATCTGCCACAGCCAGCTTGCCAATATGGTAGAAAACTCGATCGAATAGCTAAGTATTCCTTACTTAAGCAACTTAACGCCTATGATCAGTTGACAATGCTGATATAACGCGAGAAAGAGGAGACCACGCGCGTTGCTGCCGCTGCAGGGGCACCTCTTCGCAACGGTGGCTACGTGATGCCATACTATATGGCTCTAGAGGAATGGTGTGACGCTATGTTAGGGGTACATTAAATGCATTTAACCACTGCGTCGATTGTATGTAATGAAAATAAATTAATTGTATTATTTAGAAGCTAGTTAACTCAGAAGTGTGACCAACAGGTCAATGTTCGTCGATGCTCGTAACTAACTATCGTATTTGCCCTTGTAGTAACTTCAGGTTGCCTTATGATCATCCAAATTATACGAAGTCTCACGCTGACAATGTATTATTTTTGAAACAACGGTCCTTCCAAATGCAAATCTCCGCTTCAATATAGTAGGACAAGCACTAAGACATCGCATAAAGTCCCAGCGGGCTTTTTTGGACCAGTTATCCACACAGTCTTCTAGTACAGGATATTCAGTGTCTTGCATAGTCGCCCCGTGCCATTACTTATAAAATCCCCACAATACTTACGTAGGTGGATCTAATATTTTTATAGCAATTTTTATAACAACGTTTTTGGATTCCTACAGCGCGAATCTCCAGGAAGCGGTCGTCCATAACAATGGGGTAGTTGGCAAGAATATCGCTGGCGTAGTACAGATCGACTATGTAGTGTGCCCACTCCAAAACGCGTGACAACAAAGACAGATTTTTATCTGGAAACTGTATCGCAGTTAGTTTGTGCGGCTTCATACTCTTCTGAAGCCTGCGGTCACAGACTATATTCAGAGCCTCACAGACTGTGAAGCCAATCTAACAAAGAAGCTAGAGGATGAGTAGATCGACGCTGTAGAACGATCTGTACTTAACGTTATTTCCGTTTAGTTAGATTAAAATCTACCTCAGAACAAGCAAGCAATAGGCCAATGTTAAACAGAAAGCGCCAGCTTCCTTCGCGTATGCTCGTGTTATCAAGACTCACGACAAAGATAACTTTAATTGCGAAGGTCGTATTTGAGCACAAGCTAAAATGACAAAGAATCAGCATCTGATTAACGAGGAAGCGGCTCGTCAGGAGAACGATCAAGATGGCGGTGTGGAGAAAGTGGTAGCCGTACCGATGGTGGTTTCCTGCGTACCGCAACCAATCTTAGCCATCGTAATCGCGCCGCTAATCAACGACATCTCGCGTGAGTCGTTACTTAAGTGGTTAAGACTTCGAAAAGAGTACACTGTGATTAATGAGGCGGTGGCAGAGAGCTGACAAGGATCTGAAGCCCGTGCTACGCACAGTACGCGGTCTATTCAGCGATGACTTCCTTGAGACCATGTGCGAGACTCGTTGGGACGTAGACATCGAAGATGTGACCGATAGGTTCCTGATGAAGAAAATTCAGGAATTACCTCCAGCTTTATGAACAAGGAGCTGTCAGATATGGGTGAATTATTTGGTAGCGAACTGAGGTTCGTTGAGTCAATGCTGGATGTGGAGACTATGATGACAGCCTACATCCACCTCGCCCATGAGGTTAGCAAACACAACGATGTGGCTTCTTTATTCTCTGTTGACCATGGAAGCAAAAACAAATGTAAGGTGTTACTGAAGTCCCTACCAGTGTCGCAAGGCCAGTTAGATGAATCGGACAGATTTGATGAGCCTGTTGTGACTTAGCATCGGAACGGAGCGATCAAGTGTAGAAACTAATGCAAGAAATGTTGGAAGGCTGCCCAGAAAGGATTTCCAAGGGGGCACTTGGACGAACCCTTAAAGATTTTTCTTCGCTTCGACCTGTTAAGGGAGAAGCAGAGTGACGACACTTCCCCTCCCCGCTGCTAGAATTCCGCCTACGATGATCAGACTAGATGCCAAGCCCAACAAGTGCAAGGTACTGAAGCATCCAGCGGAGGTCAGGGCGTCCAAGGAGGATTTAAACGCTTGGCTGGATCTGCGAGAACCCTAATATTAGGTGGGCCTGTTCTACATTCCCCTTACGCAAAGTAGGATCGAACGACTATCAACAACCAGGTATTGTTGCCGAATCCGTAAGTTGATCTCGAACTAGTGCGGACTGCATGTTTGTGGCGGTTGTTAGCTTTCATAAGGGCATTTGGAAGATAGGGATTGATGAATCCTGTCAGGAGGTGCTGTTATACATGGCTCACCGTAAGATCTACACACCAATGCGAGCCTCAATAATCTACGATGCGGCATTGCTTTTGCGGTGAAGCGAATAAGAAGATTTCCCGGAAAGGCAGTCCCAGCCACGAAGCCGAAGAGAGCCGGAACAAGCGACAGGGGCGACCTGTGATACCCAGATCTGAGGTGAATCAGATGAAGGCATGATGGATCCCGACCGGGAACAGGCAAGGGAGACATTCGCCGGTGAAACTTCGGAGCGGACGGAGGATCGAATGAGTGATCACCGGCCTGGAGACTCCGCAGAATCTCCTGCAGGACTGACCCGTGCTCTGTGGAATAAGTGTGACGAGGGTGAATTTGGGCTGAATCCAGACAAATGCAGACCTCAGCTTCCGGAGTCCGTGTGCAGGTGTAATCTGTGGCGGTGGAGTGGTGGTTGGCAGTGATCAAGTCATATCGAGTGGAGAGACGGAAGGATCAAAGCTGTTTCCACGTGATCGGCTATGGCTTAGTCCTAGGTGGATACGACCTTGGCTCATGACCCGGCCCGACACCTTGGACACTTCCATTGGCCTGATCGTGATTCCCCTGACGACGACCAAACGGAATCACGCGGCGATCACCTCCCGGCTATGTACGAGATCACACCCCGGCTATGTACGAGATCGCCTCCCGATTAAGTATCGCATCGGCTCCCAATCATAGTTAGGTGAACCCGTGTAGAGATCAGCCAGGTAGCCAGTGTCAGGTGATCGTAGGATAGTAAATCAGGATGGGATTAGTAGGCATAGGAATAACCATAAACTGAATCGAATTTGCTCTGAACCACTCAAGTGCCTTCACCACGCCTGGAACCGGGAACTACATTGGCCCGACAAGCGTCTGGAAGGTAAGGATACGTGACCTAGTATAGCGGTTAAGACTGGATAACATAGTGGCTAGCTTTGCCCTATCTAGTGATCTATCCTTTAAGTGCAAACCCCGGATCGGAAGGAATTGGTCGCTTAGCCTGACGATCCCGTCGAATCTCACCCCCTCAAGACCCCGCTAAAGGAAGCGGCAAGCAACGTAAAGGAAAGGGCTAGATCCCCGATATTGGACTACTACAAGACCTGGATCGAAGACCAGGCACCAGGATCAAGGTTTGAAAACTCGCCTACGAACCGGATCAACTGCCCCGAGGTAGAGTGAAGTATTTCCACGCTATATCACACACACGCATCCCACAAGACCTTCTTCTTCGCCAGCAAGACCTCTTCAGAAGTCACCTGGAAGAGCGTAACCCGCCTACCGACGGGTACACAAGGTGAATACTACACACAGCTAGATCACGGATCATCGGGGGACCCCCTCCGTTAGTCGGTGTCTGGGCGCCAGTGGCGATCGAGACCTGCCTCAACGAGATTTCGGCAGATCCGCTCCTCCACACTTTTTCAAGCAACAATGAAAAGTACCTACAAGAACTGGTTTATTAGCATCTTTTGGTATTGATAAATGGCATTCTGCTTTTTGCTAAGGACGTGAAAGCATACCTGGCAAAGCTGGAACGGATTTTTGAGTTTCTTAACTAATTCAGTTTCGAATTTAGCATGATAAAGTTCAGTCTATTTGAACCTAGCGTCAAGTGGGGTTGAAAGATCATCACAGGCAACAAAATCAACCACGACCAGGAGCGCGTGAAGGCATTGTCCGAATTCCCATACCCAACAAATTCATTTGAACTTCGGTGGTTCTTGTGTACAGCAATCTGAATGAGAGAGAGAGTGTGTGTGTGTGTGTGATAGATTTTGCTCGGGTGGCCCAACCGCTGCAAGATCGGCTTGACCTGGCTTTGCCCAGTGTATCTCGAAAAAGAAAATGAATTGCAGCAGAGGTTGGACTCGAGTTTGGGAGGTTGAACGTGTGGCTTTTTGATCAACTCAAAGGCAAATAGGACAACTCTGCTAGTAAAAAGCTCCCACAACCAGACTCCGTCATGCGCCTGGTAACTGATTCTTCTGATGTGGTGTTGGCTATAGAATAATTGTCACACTAGTAAAACACTGGCAAGTTGGGGGGTCTGTTGAGGAGCAGCAACATGAGCTGTTCATCTGTGTAAGTGGTTCGTTTGCTGGATCGAAACGCAATTGGAGCGTTATCGAAAAGGAGGGTACCCAAAAATCTGTACCTGCGACCAGCTCAGCCACCTACTGCTTCGGCCACAAGGATTTATTTTGTGTATTGAAATCACCACAATGTTATCTACATCTTTGCTCCTGGTAAAGAAGCGAAGGAACGTATTAGGGGAAAACTATTATACGGAGCAGTGAAACTAACGGAGTACAGATACCACATCAACCACATCGAAGGCGCCAACAATGTCTGGGCGGACTTGGTGTCTCGGTGGACAGGGAAGCACCAAGAGCGGGTGGGTCTGCGTGTAATGGTACTGCGAAAGCGAGGTCGATGGGAGGAAGAAAGGTGTGCGCGTTTGACGTATCGGAAAGGAATGACAATTAGTGTCCGAAAAATTATGACGCACTTCAACTTGATACTGATTGGCAAACAATTTTATCCAATCACTTTATCTCTACGTGTGACACGCCACATTTTTCGGGTTGCATCACTCACTTTATCAGACGTTCAAGGCGTAAGCAGCAAGAAGAATCGTGTCATTCCTTGTGTATGTGTGGGCGTCTGACTGCACTCCTTCACTTGCAGTCTTCTCCCCCTCCATCTCCCAGTTTCAACTAGCCTCTTCTCGTCGTTTAAACCCAAGTGTAGACGTCACAAATGTCCTCCAACCCCAGTGCTCGCTTGAACGGTATTTTTCAAGATGCTTCGACCTCTGGCGGCGGGAACGACGCACTGCGCTACACAGCGCCTCGAGAGCCGTCGCACAAGCAGCAGCAGCAACAACAGCCGAGCCCTGCGGCCTCTTCAGCGCCGGCCTCCTCTGTCGTGTTCTCCACTATGGTCTCTTTGTACCAATACGACACTGCGACCCGTAAATACGTGCAGCTTGGGGGCTCCACCGCTGGCTCAAAGGCAGCTGTAGGCTGCGTAATTGTCGGAGCCGAGACGTCCTACAACCTGCTCTTCTACAACGCAGCCAAGCAGCATTTGTGTGCTGTTCCCATTAAATTTGGGACCTTTAAACCCACGCTACAAGCCAAGAGCTACGTGAACTTTTACGACGAACAGGGGGGCAATTGGTCGGTCAAATTCGCCAGTGATGCACAGGTGGCGGATTTCATGAGGCAGGTGTTCCTGGCCAAGATCCACGTCGAGATCTGGGGCAGCGAGAAGACTGTGACCAAGACAAACCCCAGTGCGTTAATTCAGGACGATTTGGTGTTTGTCAAGCCCGAGACGCAGCAAGTGAACAATGGAGACACTGTTGCTGTTGCATTCAGTGCCTGGAGAGTCGTCGGCAATGCGAATTCAGCTCCAGCAGACGTGGTGACTAAGTATTCGCCATTTGAAAAGGCCAGTGACAGTGATTTACGTAAAATTCGACTTGGAGACGGTAGCGAGCGGATTAAAGCACTGGAAGAGGGTATTATGGGCATGAGAAAGGGTGGAAAGCGGATCGTGCTGGCCCCACCTGGAAAAACCAACGGACAGGATTGGTATCTGTTGGAGATTGAGCTGTTCAAGACCAAGACAGGCCACGGAGCAGCGCAACGGAAGTCTGTGCCAGCTGTGAACACTTCGGCGACGACGGAGGAAGCGCCGAAAGCTTCGTCCTCGGAGAGGAAGGCATCTCGAAGACGTTCAAGTCCCAGTTCGTCCAATAACAGTGCTGCACCCTCTTCCCGTTCTAACAGCACACGTAACCCCAGCGATGCCGGTGCGAATGGAGACCTGGTGCCTTACGAAGAAGATGCAAACAGTATCGCCTCGAAGAATGAGATGGAGTTGAAAGAACTTCGATTGTTGCAACGCGAGCAGCAGTTGGAGCTTCAGGCGCGTGCACTTGAACGCGAGCGGATGAATGTTACTGGGGGTGGTGGTTTCGGGTCTATGGGCTTTGGATTGAGTGGGGGCTTCAACAACAGCTTTCCGAGCTCTTCGACTATGTTCAACACTAACGGAGGACGACCTGTGGATGCTGCGCTTTCAGAGCTGAACGCTAAAGTGGATTATCTGATTCGAATGGCACCTGGAACGTCTTCGAACTCTGGATCCGGCGTTGGAGCTGGCCCCAGCGATGTGGCTGCTGTTATTCGCGGTGTGGAACGACTCGCGAGCGAGAACGATCGACTTTTAACGCAAATTAATTCGCAGCATCAACAGCAGTCGTCGTACGAGAAACGTTGCGAGGAGTTACTGGAGCAGAACCAGCGACTGCAAGACGAGAAGCGCACACTGCAGGAGCGGTATCAGTCGGCAGCCAGCTCTCAATTGAACGTCACATCTGAGTTGAGTTCTCTTGCCAGTGCGCGGGATGCTGCAGTCACGCAGACGAATCGTTTGCATGCTGAGTACCAACAGCTATTGACAGCTTACTACCAGCTGCAGCAGCAACAAGGGGCTAGTAGCGAGGCTGAGGAACACAAGCAAGCGCTTACCTTTGAGCGAGAAGCCCGTTCTCGAGCAGAGAAGCAACTGGCGAAGGAGACGCAGGCGCGCTCACTCGCAGAACAAGAGCTGGCACTAACGAAGAAGCAGCATGACGTGGCATTGCAAGTGGCGACGTCGGAGCTGTCGACAGCCAGTGCACAGCTGGAGCAGCAAGTCCGCACGCTTCAGACTCAACTGCAGAAGGTAAATGATGAGAAAATGCGATTCCAGGCCCATGCTGAGCAGGCACAGCTCTTGGTCGCTCAAGGTGAGACGAAGGAGCGAGGCGCAACACAACAGCTAGAAAGGGCTGCCCAGCAAGTGGCAAAACTACAGCGAGAGAACCAGGAGCTTGCCGGTAAGCTGGACGTGTCTTTGGCACGCGTGCAGGAGCTGGAGGTGAACGCCAAGGCCCCAGAGAGGACGGAGAGTGGTCTGGCAGCTGAGGAGAAGCGTATTTTCGTGGAGCAAGTCGAGTTATTGCAGCAGCAGGTGAAGGATCTGGAGCAGGAGAAGTTCGAACAAGTGCAGCAAGCACTCGCTTCTGGCAGCTCGTCGTCTGGCGCGGGACACGAGGGCGAATGCGAGAACTGCGCAGCCGCGAAGGAGCGCGAACAAGCAGCGGAGCGTGCGTTGGCTGCAGCAGAGACAATCAAGCGCGAGGCTCAGGACATGCTGGCAGTGGCCGCGCACACTGGTGGAGGCGGTGGCGCTGAGGAGCGCGAGAGACTCGTGGGTCTCTTCAAGGAATCAGTGAACGAGATGTTCTTCCGTTTCCAGGACCTGTTTGAGGAGGAGACGGCGGTCGATGGGAAGCAGGTGCTTAATGCCATTCGGAAGGTCTTGAAGTCAAGCACGAAAAACATCATCAAGCAACTCCAGGAACCTGCGCCGCTAGACACTGAGACTGAACCGGAGAGTGATGGCAACGTGAGTGATGGTCCACCAGCCCCACCACCACAAGAGACACCTGTTGTTCAAACTGGTGCAGCCGTCGAAGCTGTTGCTGAGACTGTTGCTGCTGTAGTAGAAGCAGTCGAAGAGGGAGAGCGACCTGTTGGCAACGATCAAGTCGCAGAGGAGAAGTCTGAACCTGCTGTTGTTGCCGAACCCACTGTCGTCGCCGATGAGGAGGAGAAATCAGGCACTGAAGCAAAGGTGGAGAAAGAACCCGTTTCAAACGCCACAACAGAAGTGACACCAGCTCCAGCCTCCGCTGCTGCAGCTCCTGTTCTCCATACACCGCAGTATCCATCGAGTGACGAAAGTGACAGTGAATCAGAATCCCGAGGGTAAACGATCGCCAGTGCACGGAGCATCAGGACGATCGAAGACTTGAGTCGCTGCGTTGCCAATAAATTCATGTACTTAAGAGCTTGCACATCGAGCTTTGAGCTCGTTTTTGCTGGAGCACGTACGTAAAAGAAAAATATATCAACACCAACTTTTTGTTCTTCTCTTTTTGACACACAAACACTTATTTGGTCAAAAACAAAAATGCCAGGAACAACTTCGACCCCCAAGAAAGCGCCTGTGCGTATGGGCAAGCTCTTCTCTCGGATGCTCACCGAGTGTCCACTCGACGTACGTCTACATCTACCCAGTATTTACCCTCATTATAAATTTCTGTGGCTTATAGCCACACAAACTGACCAATTTTCTCTTTCATGCCGTCAGATTCAAGTGTACGGCAAATGCGTGGCCGAAATCCACGGCGGTGTAAACCGCCAGGCCTGTGAGAAGGAGTTCCAGAAGCTGCGCGCCTGCTTGGACCGCGTGGCGCACCAGCGTCGCGTCTAGAGACACCAGACGTCCAGCGATAACATCGTAGCGCATTTTGTCACTATTTTAGTCCGCTGTATGCTTTTTTTGCGCGCTATACACTTATTTGGTCATTTAGGAATTTTACGTCCGCGGCGCGCATGGAGGTGATGGATGAGGCGGTCGCACCAGTGTCACGCGACTTCCAGGGCGAATTGGAGCTGGATAAAACGTTGTCCGACATCACCAGGATCTCTTCTAGTAGTATGGAAAGTGACAGCGACGTAGACGCTCTGGATCGCGCAGAATCCGACGATAGCGACGACAACTTCGGCGAGGACGCTCTACCCATCGACCGTGAGGGTCTGGAGCACGAACTGGCACGACTTGACGACCTGGAACGACGACTACAACTCGAGAAAGCAACGGACTTTGTACTGGAGTGTGAATTACTGTTGGCCATGCGCCAAGAGAGAGTAACCAAAGCCCAAGCAGCTTTGGAGAGACGACATTCAGCAGCCAGGAAAGTTTGTGAGTACTCAGTCGAAAAAGCCCGAGAAAGATGCACCGAGCGCTGCCTGGAGCTACAGAGAGAGATGAACGCTGATATTGAGCGAGAACTACGTCGGCTGCAGACAGCTAAGGACGGAGTGAGTGTGACCAGTCGCCGACGTCGAGCTGTGCGGGACGAGAGCCGCGGAGGCTTCTCCACACCGGCCAAAACCTCTGGAAACGGCATGAGGAGACGACGTACTATCGACGGAGATGATAGACCTGAAGATGTGTTCTTGGCCTCGGCCTCACCCGAGGAGAGAGCTCATAGAGTTCAGTTTGAAGAGAAGAAGAGGCTGGAGCGGCTCTTGGGCCGTGCATCAGTTTTTGAGCCGGCAGTGAAGCAGATGACAGCTGAAGAAATCGCTCAAGACTTGGAGGCTATTAGGAGTGCTGTTCTGCCTAGTTCAGAGTCCTTGAAGACGAAAGCTGGCAAGAAAAACAACAAGAAGAAACTGAAGGAGAAGCCGAAACGACGGAGACCTATGATCATCACTCCCAGGAGGATACCACACGCATCAGGACCGAACTTAGCTGCGTCTGCGACACCGTCACTTAATATGAAGACAGCGAAGAACCCACGGCCCAGATTGCACTACAACCCACGCATGCTACAGGAGGGACAGGAGGTGGAGGTGTTTAAGCGAACAGAACCAGAGACGGAAAATCTTAATCGGGACGAACGCGTCATGTCCGGTGTTATCACTGCTACCACTGCTACACACGTGTACGTGCTCACAGCCAGTGGCCGCTTCGAGACGCTTGACGTCTGCGAATGCGTTCAAGGCTCACTCTATGTGCGAGCAGTAGAGAACAGCAACAGCCCAAGAAATAGCGCCAGCCAGGTCATAAACTCCTCCAATAGATAAAACAGGGATAAAATCAACCCGACCACAGCAATATCGACGTCTATTGCAGCGTACACTGTCTTACTCAGGGCGACGAATGATCTCCTGGCCACCCATGTACGGCCTCAGCACTTCAGGGATAACAATGGAGCCGTCTTCCTGTTGATAAGTCTCCCACAGACTGATAAGCAGACGGGGGACGGCACAAGCCGTACCGTTCAGGGTATGTACAAAGGACGTTCCAGCTTCTTCGTCCTTGGGGTCCTTGTGGCGAATGTTTAAGCGGCGAGCCTGATAGTCCGTGCACATGGACATACTCGACACTTCGCCGTACTCGTCACGGCCTGGCATCCACGCCAACAGATCGAACTTACGGTAGGCCGGCGCACCGAGATCACCAGTAGCCATGTCCATGAGCTCATAATGCAGTCCCAACTCAGCGTACATGCTCGTCTGGATCTCCACCATCTCGTCAAAGAACGCTTGGGCCTGAGTCTCATTAGCGCAGAAGGCGAACATCTCCACTTTACTGAACTGGTGAATACGGTAGATACCGCGTGTCTGACGGCCGCCGTGTCCGATCTCCGTACGGAAACAATGGCTAAAGCCTGCGTACTTCAGCGGTAACGTAGGCGTCGGCAAGATCTCGTTGCTCTTCATAGCAGCCAATGTGATCTCCGATGTAGCTGTTAAACACAAATCCGAATTGGCAATGGAGTAGATCTGCGTAGCCTCGCCACGCGGTTGGAAGCCGCATCCTTCCACAAGCTTATAGTGTGCCACATCAGGCGGGAACATGATTTGGAATCCACGCGCACGCAGTTTACTCAGTGTCCAGTGCACCAAAGCGATCTCCATCATCGCTCCTTCATTGCACAAGTACGTGAACTTGGACCCGGCGACTCTCGCGGCAGTCTGCGTATCTAACAATTTTAAGTCTGTGGCCAAGTCAGAATGGTCCTTTGGCGTAAAGTTAAACACCGGCTTCTCTCCATGTTTCATGACGACTCTGGACTCTTCTTCACCACCAACCGGGACGTCCGGGTGTGTATCATTGGGGATTTTAAGTGCTTCAACCTCCAGCTCAGTCGATACTTGGGCCAACTCCGTCTCGACGTTTGCGATTTCGCTCTTAAGCTCTTGACCACGTAGTCGCAGTGCATCGAATGCCTTAGCAGCTTCTCCTCCCTGTTTCTTCTTGGCCGCAGCCTGTCCGAGCTGCTTCGCGTGTGTGTTACGTTCAGCACGTAACAGATTAGCGGTATGGCGCAATTTAGCCTGACGCTGGTACAGATCAGCTACAAGCTGTGGGTTTCCTTCACTAAAGCGTTTCTTGCCGTTTGCAATGGCTGCATCGACGTTTTCCACCAATTTCTTAAAATCGAGTCGAGCTTTGACGTGACCGTGTAAATTCGACGAAGATTCATCCGATCCCTGCGCTGCTGTGGTGGCAATTGAACGTGGAGATGAAGAGAAGAGCGACGTTGAGGCGGTCGATGTGGCACGTGACGCACGGGCTCTACAGACGCGTGCGAGCGTCAAGCTGCGGCTCAGCATCTTCGTCCAGCTTTGATGTGCGACGTGTGGCTCAAAAGTGACAGTGTGGTGCACACGAACTGAAGTTGATTAATACATGTTAATGCTGGTCAAAGTTGAAATTGGCTGAGGTCTATCAAATCAAAATCACAGTCGAAGCTGTGGTTCTCACTATCTAAAATACAGTCGTTCCCTATATGCATCTCCTTGAGAGGAGGTTGGCTTGCGATCACCTTACCATCCGTCCGTGAAGCGGCCAAAGCTGTTGCGGTTTGAGGAACGGCCCTTGGAGAAGGACGAATCATAGTCGCGGTTGTTGTTGCGACGGGAGCCTCCGTCGCGGTCGTTGCGTTTCCAGTTGTTACCGCCTTCGCGCTTGTTACCACCGAAGCGGTTGTTGTTCCTGTTGTTGTTGCGGTTGTTGTTACCACCGAAGCGGTTGTTGTTGCCACCGAAGCGGTTGTTGCCTCCGAAGCGGTTGTTGTTGCGGCCACCGCGGTCGATCAGCATGCGTGGGAACTCCACAGCAGCAGACACCGTCACGTCATCGCCGGGTGATGAAGCGGCTAAGTGCTTCTGCAGTGCCTCCAGCTTGCCCTGCGGGATGTCAAACACGAGCTTGCCACCATCCACAGGGTGGATATCCACACGATCATCCATGAAAGACGATAGCAGGCTGTTCAGCTCGCGAGCGTTCTGGACGCCTTCCACCTCAACGGTCTGCATGCGGTAGCGGCCCGTCAGCATCGACAGCGCCATCAGCTTCTTCGAGTCAAAGCCGCACAGCAGAGCAAGCGCAGCACTCAACACACCCGGTCCCTGCTCCTCAATCATCGCCCTTGAAGCTTCATCGAACAGCTGCGCGTTCGCCTTAGGCAGCGACGTGAGCTGCTTGGTTACATCCTCCAGTGCACCCGTCATCATCTGCTCGGGGCGAGGCGAGGCCGTGTGTGCGAACTTGAACTTGTAGCGACGCTCAAAGTCCAGCACGTCGCTCGCGTCGCTACGGTCGAAGAACACAACGTTGGTGCCCGAACGACCAGCACGGCCAGTACGTCCAGCGCGGTGCACAAAGCTCTCCTTGTCGCTCGGAAGACGGTACTGAACCACGAGCTCCACGTTGGCGATGTCAAGTCCACGTGCGGCAATGTCCGTGCACACCAAAGTCTTCACGTGGCCGCTACGGAATCCGTTCATTGTGGACGTACGCATACCCTGGGAGAGATCGCCGTGTAGAGCACGTGCGTCCTGGCCAGGCAGTGAGTTGGCAATCTCGTCCGCCTCCTGCTTCGTCTCCGTGAACACCAGCGTTTGTCCGTCGTGAGCATGGAGACGCAGAACGTTCTCCAGCACCTGGATACGGTCACGCAACGGTGCATTAATGGCCTTGTGCGCGACAGTAGCAGGAACCTGGTTGTCGTCATCACCCACAAGATCAATGTTCACCGGTTCCTTCAGGAACTTACCGGCCATGGAGCTCACCCACTTCGGGAACGTGGCCGACCACATGACGGTCTGGCCACCTTCCGGCACCCAGCCCAAAATGGTCTCCACAGCTTCCTGGAAACCGAACTTGAGCATCATGTCGGCCTCATCCAGCACAGACACGTCAACGTCCTCAAGCGACAGCGATCCCTTGTCAACCAGGTCCATAATGCGACCAGGAGTGCCGACAAGGATGTCAACACCGCGGCGCAATTGGTTCTCCTGCACTGTGTACGAAACGCCACCCACGACGTTGATCGTACGCAGCTGCGGAGCCACACGCTGCACTTCATCATGCACCTGTTGCGCCAATTCACGCGTCGGCAGGAGCACAAGCGCCTGCGGGTTGCGCGAGTTCTTGCGGTTGGACAGAATCGTCTCAATAATAGGTAGCGCGAAGGCCAGCGTCTTACCGGAGCCGGTTTTCGAGCGGCCCATGATGTCCGAACCCTTCATCATGACATCGAACGACTGCGTCTGCACTGGGAACAGGTGCGTCACACCTGCGCGCTGCAAGTTGCGCTGCGTCTCCTGCGACAGATCAAAGTCTTCAATGGGTTTCTGATCCACGAAGCCTTGGAGCGGCTCCAGCACGACGTCTTCGCCGTTTTCGAGCTCCACGACGGCTGCTCCGTCCGCGCCAAAGTCCAGCGGAGCAGACGAATACCAAGCAGCAGACGCGTGGCCTGGCACGGCTGCAAACACGCGCAGAGAAGAGGAACGAGACGCCACGGGCGCGGCGCGGCGTACGGCCATAGCGGCCGAACGGCCGGCCAAGCGGCGGAGGGACACGGCGAGCGGCAACATCTCGGACAGGTCGAGGATGAAGAAGTGAGCGGTTGTGAGCGACGCACAAAGAAGTGTGACAAGAGACAGGGATGATCATATCGGGTGGCTATGGTTTCACTTGGTTTTTGTATGCGAGGTTTTTTGTTGTAAGACGATTGATACATGTAGCGGAACATCACTCAAGTTTGCACCTAAACAAGAACTGGCACCTAAACAAGAACTGACACCTAAACAATATTTTAATGTGAATTTTCTGGCAAATGAAGAAGTTCTTTTCATTTCGGAGTGGCATGAACACGCTCTGTGTAGGCATGAAAGTGCTGGTACTTTCCACTCTGATGATTGCAGTCACGAGCGCAAACTACACGGAGATGTCCACAATAGAGTTTAACAGCACAAATACGAGCAACTACTGGGTCGAAGACCATCCGTACAACCATCAACCGAATTGGAAGCGACTTCCAGACGGGAAAGTTGTGCCGAACAACGAATCGAGGCTTGATGATTATCGAGGAGCAGTGGAAGCCAAGACACCGTGGATTTCCAAGTGGGTTCTCTCGACTGAAGGTCGACGTACACTTAAGAAAGATATCCCGCGGTTGTTAATGTATAATCTTGTGTCTCCCATGGACTACGGGAGTTCTGTTCGGTCTGGAAACGTCCGTCGACGTCGGAACAAAGCGATTGGAATGTATCTTACCGACAATTTGGCACTCCCACTGTTAAAATCTCTCGGTCATGTAGCTTGGGACCTCATCCAGACACATTATGTTGATTACTTTGAAGAAGAAATGTTTGCCAAGCGTTTGGAGCTGATGAACGCCAGCGAAATGATTCAGGAATTCAACTTGTCCATGCCATCAGATGAGGAAAAGCCAGAGGAGTCAAAAACCAACACAACTCAGCCATTTGTGTGTCGTGGCAAACGAAATGTGCTGTACGAACGCTACTCTGTAGCTTTTACACCGTATAAAGACTATTCCGACCAGTATTACACCCTCGATGATAATTTACCGCCACCGACGTTTCCAGCAGACAGTTATCCATGGATTTGGTCTCCGCGTCTCGGTTTGGCAAGGACAATAGCGTCACAGCTATTCCAGTTCTTTTCTGACAATTCTACTAACTTAAGTGCCCAAGATGACAGAGTGGAGCTTGGTTCTTGCTCATCGAGTTGTGTTGAATCCAAATCTCAGCGAAATCTTGGAGATCAAGGCGATGGATCTTCCTTCATTGTCAATACCGTGATGAAATCGGCAAATAACACCATTCCAGCTCAAGAACCGAATGAAAGCGTTCCTAGTAGCACAATTTCAATGAACGCAACAGATGTCCAAGCACTGGAGCAAATTCAAGCACAGCTTCAGGAATTTTTCTTGGACTCTGGCATTCCTCGCTTCACAAATCGATCAAATGGATCACACCCAGTCTTCCCAACTTTAACAGAATTCTTCCAGGCTACAGCAGCAACCAACACCAGCGCTAGCCACTCAACTCAGACATTTACAGCTTCACTGTGGCGAAATACCAATGAAAATGACACTAGCAGTGCCACGGATTTCTCGTCCAGAAGCGGAGTCTACACTGCGCTCTCTCATTTTTACGCTTATCCTTCCATTGAAGAAGTCTCCAAGCGTTTGATGCAGTCCGGGGTAACAGTTTACACCCCATCACTGATAACGATGCCAGTGTTTCAAACCCTTGCCGATGCAAATGTGGACCCAGCAACGAAGAGATCAGTGCGGTTGGAAGCTCTGCAAAACATGGTGAAAATCGCATTTGAAGCCGAAGAGCGAGCACTTCGTCACGGACTGCAAGCACCTTCCACCGCGTGGTATTCTACCCACGATCTCGACGTGGACGAGTTCGCAGATGCGGTCTTGGGTACTGTCAACATTTCCATCAGTGGCGAATCTGGAGACCGTAAACCACTTCACGTGTTCGAAAAGCACATGAACGAGCGAGTGCCAATACTGGACGATGTGGTCTCGTACTATGCCGATACAAATCACGACACCAAAGTCTCCATGGAACGCAACCGCATCCCCAAACTTGACAAATTCGAGGAGAGTGAACTCGGCGAGCTAATTCGTTTGACGGAGAGTCAAATGAGCAACTTAGACCGTTCAATCACCAGATATGTGCAAACTCGAGCTGTAAGTCCATTCTATCAGGAGGTTGTGAATGCCACGAGTCAAGGAGAATTCTACAACGGAAGTGAGTACACATTGATAGGCTTTGGCTTTGTGATACCTGCCACGAACGAGCAGAACGTACTATACCGTGACATGAAGCTTCCAGTTCCATTTCATCTCGTACTCCGTCTCATTGTACGTTTCCAGGAGAGTCGACTATTGTTACCAGAAGAATCACGTCAGCTTCTGATCTGCTTGACAATGGCATTCTACAACATCCCATTCTACCGATGTCATCCATAACCGTCGACTTCAGACGAGTAAAACATTTCACCAGTCAAGAAACAAACAGAATGAGAGCAACCACTCTACCTTTTTTATCTTCCCGTTTAGTTGCTCATAAACTTTTTGTTCTCCTCGAAACCTTCAATCGAAGCTTTACCCAACGGAGACGAGAGACAATACTCCTGCAGTCTCTTCATCATAGGAGTGTCCAATTTCTCCGGTACATCGCTCTTCCCCGAGATGTAGTTGAAGATGTCAATAGTCTCTTCATTCAGAATGTCTTCGTACTGCTTCAGCTCTTCACTTGACAAGTGCATGACGTTCTGACTGGCCCAACGACCCAACAGCAGGTCCACTTCCAGCCAGCCACGTTGTTTACTACGGTAGATGATGCGTTTGCGGTTGGCTTCGTCTGAGTTCACCTCGTGGTCGCCTTGACTGGCAGCCGGGAAGTCTCCTTTGGCCGCGAAATGATCCGCACGAATAGCAGCGCCACGTTCAAGCGCGCGTTTGGCCTGATCCTTGGAAATGCTGTGCACAAACGCATTGTTGTCCACATTAGGGTTTGTGGACATGGAGCGCAGCACACGCTGCAGCGAGCCCACAGACAGCGTCACCTTGCGCAACATGGTCCGTACGATTTCAATTATGTTTTTTATCGGTAAATTATTTTCGAAGTAATTGTTATTTTCCGATTAAGTACGAAATGAAGTAAAAGATCTTTTCAAAAAGTCTTCAAACAGAGATAAAGAAGCAAGAGGCGAGTGCCCCAGAAGAGTCTGTAGCGTCCGAATTAAAGAGCCGCAATGAACGCGTCCGACGCCGACCGCCAGATCAAGCAGATGGTCAACTTCATCCTGCAGGAGGCGCAGGAGAAGGCCAACGAGATCCGCATCAAGGTCCAGTAAAATAAACATTAGGGGAGAGAGATTTTTTTTGTCGTAACTTTTTTGTGAATTTTATTTTAGACTGAGCACGACTTCAACTTGGAGAAGCAAATGCTGGTGCACAACGCCAAGATCAAGATCCAGGAGGAATACACGCGCAAGGAGAAGGAGCGTGAAATTAACAAGCGCATGTAAAGTTTTATAGTACTTTTGTGGTTAAAACTTCTGGATATTAACGCTATTCTACATGTAGTGCTCGTTCTGCCGAGATTGGTGCCTCTCGACGACAGAAGATGATTGCACGTGACGATCTACTGAAGACGCTCATTGTGGACGGCCAGTCGCAGCTCCGGAACTACACGACTGCGGACGAGAAGAACAAGACGCTACTGCGCGACCTCATTGTGCAAGGTCTGATCAAGCTGTACGAGACGGAAGTGGTCATTGCTGTGCGTGCCAAGGACGTACGTCTCGCTGAGACGGTGCTTAAGGAAGCCACGGACAAGTACATCGCCACCATGAAGAAAGAGGCCAATTTGGACGTGAGCAAGGTCAAGGTGACACTTAACAAGGCCACGGACGGCATGCTCCCGGACTCCAAAGCTGGTGGCATCGTGCTGTATGCCAAACAGGGCAAGATTGTGTGCGACAACACCCTGGATACGCGTCTGGACCAGATCTACTACGATCTCAAGCCGAAAGTGCGTCAGATGCTGTTCCCGAACCCGTAAAACGGTTTTCTGGAGTGGAGATGGATGATGCATCGAAATCAATGTCGCAGTGTAGACATCTTCCAACACAGCGGTAATGTGATGGAAATCGGAACGAGCACCAAGGCCGATCTGGCTATCGCTTAATTTTTTACATACAGCGAACTTGCTAAATGCTTTACTGGAGAAGATCATTCAGGTGCCATTCTTGTAGCAAGGGCTTTACAGCCGTTTTCTCAATACCAACTTCAGTGATCGAGTCCCCGTTGATGATAGAGCTTGTTTCTGGTTTCCACATCGCTGAAAAAGGTCCGTACGCGACGCTCACGAGGTGCGCTGGGTCGACTTGAGTACACAAAAACTGCCAGTCGCATGCGGGTTTTCCATCAAGCTGGAGCTCCCACAAATCTTCTTTTGTCGGATCTACGCAGACAAACTCCGCTCGCAAGAGTGAGAACCCCAGACCAATCCCCACTGCCTTGATGTACGCCTCCTTGAGCGACCACAGTCGATAGAACCTGGCGTATTGACTGTCTTCGTCCTCAGTTGAGCGAATGTATTCCCATTCTCGAGGGTTAAAATGACCAGCAAAAGCTCGGAAAAATTCCTCCACAGAGGTTTGACGGTGAGGTCGATCCGTCAGTCGTACGACATCCACACCAACTAAAGCACGGGGATCACTAGCAATTGCCACGACGGTGCCGTGATGGGAAACATTGTAATTCCACAACGAAGGAGCTGAACACTCTGCTGACCGTCTCCAATAAGGTTTATTCTGTCAACAGTAGGAATACCAGTCACTTGATCAACGTATTGGTCATTTACAGCTCTTAACGCACCTCAGGAGTGCGTGCAATGTCGATGACATCGTAATTTATTGCAAAAAGTTCCTGGATGAGCTGTCGCTGTAGCAAGCGACTAGCAAGCGCCAGATTCTGGTCCTTCGCAAACATAAAGCGTGTCACCTGCGTTTGCTCATGTGCTGGGAGCTGGAGCAACAGTCGACTCCATTCGGGAGAGGACGGATCCCACCCAGCAACGTCGACGAAGCGTAGACAACGTGCAGGAAGTGTCATGTGAAGGAACTGTTAGCCTGTGATTGGTGCGTTTGTGAATGGCTACATACTATGTAGCCATTTGAAATAGACGAGTGTCAAAGACTTCAAGCACCTCCCTAACGACTCATTTAAGTTCTTAACCCCCGTATTCTATGTTAACTCGGATGCTGCTTTGGTACTAAGCTTAGCTATCCTTGACCTTGTTCCAACCCAAAAAGTGTTAGGCAAGCAAATGGCGAATGACATTTGAGTCTGTGCATGCCGCGTATTGCCTTTGGTTGGGTAGCAGCTACCCCACCGATCCCCACCGGTGCAGACTCGTCCAAGCCTGGGTAATGTACGTGAGTATATGCAGGCGTATCGAGCGAATAAACGTACTCCCCTTTACCGGAAGAACAACAGGGCATTTCCCTATGATCCTCCGAATTGGCGTATTGAGGCAGTGGTGATGCTTTTTGAATCCTGCCTTTACTTGCGCTTACTTCCTCCAACTCGCTACGAGTTGGAAGAAGTCTCGTAAGCTGACTCATGCAGCCTAGAAGTGTGTCATCTCAACAATCGAGCCCCGCCACGCACGCCATCTTAATCAGTCCATCCCCGCAAATTCGTCTACAGGTAGATCCCACCACCAGCAAACGTGACGAATGCATAGCACACCAATGTACCAACAACTTTGTTGCCAACAAGCCTCGACATATGTAGGTACAAGTACAGCGTTACTGGCACATTTTCGCACTCGAACTTTCCCAAACGCTTATGCAGAGGATTGCGAATCGAGCCACCACGCGTCAGCTAAAGCAGCAGCAAATGAAAAGACAGGATAACTACAGCACCGGAGAGTGTCTTCCCGACGAAAATTTACCGCTCAGCCGCCGACGCAGCCGTGACCAGGCCGTTGATCTCTCTCTCGACAACAAGTTGCTGAAGTCTTGACCCAAAAGGATGCGATGACTGTGTGCATCGTCCCGTATCAGTTTGATTTGACAAAGGCTGCAAGTTGCAACCGCAGCGCAGCGCCTTTGCGGCGAGAAATTGTAAGGTGGGCGGTATCTGCATCCGCAAGGATATGCTTATCATCTCGCTTCTCGTCTCGCTTCTTGTTCTCGGTCGAGAGCCAAAATTCTCCATCCTCCTCGAGTTCGTGCATAGCAAGCTCCAAGGCGCTGTTGTCGGCTCATTCGGGAAGGAAAGCAAGCGTCCACGGCCACGCATTCCACTGACTGGCTGAGGACGCAGGCAACTTGCCGATTTCAGCGTCGCGATGGACAGGTCAACTTGGCCAAAGCCACTTCAATTTGCGCCATGTGTTCTGAACTTCAACGCACAAGATCGGCGCCACGAAGCGGATGGTGTTGTAGTGTAGCAGCATCGCGTTTTGATGCAGCCAAGCAGCTCCGGTGATGGTTTACGCGACAGAGTTCAAACGACCGGCTTGGCGTGTTTGCCATTCTTACTCGAGCTGAGGCAATGGATGGCTACGTCGGAACTTCGAGGGGGGACTGAGCCGTGGCGCAGTACGCACTGCATGGGAACACTGCAACTTGAGGCGGCGACCCATCTTGGTCGACAGAATGTGCAGTGTAAGTGCAGATGATGCAGGTGCGGTCCAAGGGCAGACAGTCTGCCGTTGTTGTGCTCTCGAATTTATCGTCGAGACAAGTTGCAGTACAAGTGCGTTTTCATGAACAAAAATGCCTACTACCGACCATTGCCCTTGGCGTTTGTAGACCGCAACACAAGGCGAAGGTTTCGTTTTGATCGGAGGTTTTCATTCTCCGACGGAGGGCAGAGGTGCAAGTAGAGACACGCCACCACTCGCTTCCAGCGCAGCCGCTTCTCCAAGGGCATCACGTGATGTCTTGGCGCTAGTCTTTGTTTGAACCTCGCGGGTTAATAACATGTATCCGACGAATTTACTGTTGGTCTAAGAGCTGCAGTTCCTTGGGCATCCGGGCTGCAAACATGTTTCTTGTGCGGCACAATTTGCAATTGTGTCGTGCCAACCAGCTTTGCCAATACAGTCAGTACGCTACATGTAGCTTTGGCAAGGTTTGCATCAAGTGTTCGCAGCTGAGCTGAGTGGTAGAGGATCGGTGTCAATCTCCCTGGACACTCTCCTATCGGCTGCAGCGTACCGACAAGCTATGAAAGGCTTCTCGTACTGAGAAAACAACAACTAAATTGTTTGCTCGATCAAGTGCCTGCCGGTCCTATGTGGCGTTGAAGTTTTCACGTGACCTATTGCCTTTTCTGCGTCGGGCACACAGCCGCTCGTCGAACAAGCGATATGCTCACCGACAACAAGGACTTCTCCCTGAGCGAGTTTTCTTTTGCCATTGCATTCTCTTGATCATTTCCAATTCGGACGAAAGCAGCTCACACTGAACAACGCACACCGCTTCACTGCGCTCGGATCTCCACTACCATGAAGATGTTGCTGCAACTGGCCGCAGCGCTATCGTTAACGGCGGCCGCCACGCCTGTCGAGCACGCGCTGGACACCACATTAGGCGGCACTGACATCGATGCGATACCGGTGACCAAAGACGCCCAATGGTATTGGGAAAATGACCACGTTTTCAACTCTGAGAACGTTGACTTCTTCGCGAATTTCAAGCCCAATGACGAGAACCAGACGTGCTCCAGCGATCGGCATGCCACACCGTTCAACCGTCAAGTACGCGGTGCCAACCTTGGTGGTTGGCTCGTGCTGGAGCCCTGGATCACCCCGACACTCTTCTACCAGTTCTTGAGTACACAGGAACGCTTCGGTGACTTGGCCCCCGAGAAGACGGCTATGGATATGTACACGTTTTGTACTGCACTGGGCAAGGAGGAAGCTAACCGCCAGCTCCGTATTCACTGGGCTACGTGGGTCACTGAAGATGACATCAAAGAGATGGCTGAGGCCGGCGTGAACTCACTCCGTGTGCCCGTCGGCGACTGGATGTTCAACCCTTATGAACCCTACATCGGATGCACGGATGGTGCTGTCAAGGAGCTTGATCGTGTTGCCGACCTTGCCTTCAAATACAATATTGACTTGCTGCTAGACATTCACGGCCTGATCGGCTCGCAAAATGGCTTCGACAACAGTGGCATGGCCTCGTCTGTCAAGTGGACATCGATTGCCAGCACTCGTCCAATTGGTACCACTACATTTGAGCATTGGCCTCTGCGTTCCGCTGGTTGGGCTGGTGAATTCAACTCAACCACGAACACGTACACATCCATCAACTACGAGCACCTGAATCACTCGCTTTCTACAGTTTCAGCCATCGTTAACCGGTACGCGAACCACCCGGCCATCATCGGTTTGGAGCCTGTGAACGAGCCGTGGGAACTCACGCCCATTGACCTCCTCAAAGACTACTACTGGAAGTCATACAAGCGCGTCAAGGCCCGTGCACCGCACTGGAAGTTCGTCCTGCACGATTCCTTCCGTTTCGGTGTCCAGTACTGGTCGCAGTTCATGCGTGGTTGTCCTGACATCGCTCTTGACACGCACATCTACCAGGCCTGGAATTCCCCTGGCACGAAGGCCGACTACTTCTCCAACGCTTGCCAGCAGAAGTATCTCGTCGCTGAAATGGAAAACGCCATGATGCCTGTTATCGTCGGCGAGTGGTCATTGGGCACCGACAACTGCGCGATGTGGCTAAATGGATTCAACGACAACTTGCCAGGTTTCCCCAACATCCAATGCCGCATGACAAAGTGTCCCGTGCACAGTACCTATCTGGGCGAGGGCTTCCCTGGAACCCCTTTGGACATCACTAAGCCGATTCAAGGTCCGTACGGCACGGGTCAATCCGGCCCGTCGTTCGGTAAGTGTCCGATCACTAGCAACACATCGTTTAACCAGCAGAACGACCAGGACGAGCTCGAGTTCACACGCAATCTCAACATGAAGAAGCTGAATGCATTCGCGGTGGGTCACGGCTGGTACTTTTGGAACTTCAAGACAGAGTTTGGCTCGCGTTGGAACTTCCTGGACTTGGTTCGCAAGGGTGCGTTCCCGAAGAACGTGTCGAACTACCGTACCGACGAAGAAGTATTCTCCGCCTGCTTGGTAGAGGACAAAGGTGCGTTCCTCTGCACGGCCAAGCGTGGCGTACGTCGTTTCGACCTTGAGAGCGGCTTGGATTTCGCTTGCGGCGGCAACGACGGCAAGGTGGACTGCACGGACATCAATCAGCGGTTCGACACGATCGAGGAGCGGTGCGACTGGGCCTTCAACGAGTATTGGCATGCTCACCGCGAAGAAGGAGCCACGTGCGACTTCGGTGGGGCGGCGCATTTGATGGCCATTCCGAGTCCGTTCAATGTCGCTCGACAGGAATTCTTGACCACTTCAGTAGGTAAGGATATCCTCGTGTGGGCCCTCGCTGGAGTTGTTGTGGGTCTCGTCGCGTTGGCCGTCGTCTTGGGCGTTGCGCGGCACAGGAGACGAGAAGAATACTCGCCCTTGATCGGACACATCGTGAATGTTTAAGCTCATCGTAACCTCGACGTGTAAGTACACAGTGCCAAATGAGTACAACTGGCAATAAGTGAAAGTAATAACACAATTTGTTCTAGTACTTCACGCAACTTTGACAAATCTTCACTAGGTCACCACCCTCCACACAGCTTCCTCGATGACTAAAGCACGCTTTCATTACCTGCAACAGTGCTGCCAACACGCGCATTGCCACAATGAAATGCAAAACTGAGACCGCAGTTGTGGATGCAGGACTCCCAACAACGGTGACGATGCCATTGTGACAATGGGAGTGACAGGGAGAGCGCTAGTGTGCGGCCATCATAGGGTCGGCAGCCTCACAAGGTTAGGGCGATAGTCTACTAAAGAAGGGTTCCACTACTAAAGGATTGCTAGGCGCTTGTGCCAAGTTGGCAACCAGTGTCACTGGTCCAATGATGCAGGTCAACTACTTCGTACGAATTTGTCTCATGGAGAGATTCGAACCTCGGTTGGAGCCTCTGTTTCCCACGCCATCAAATCACAGCCCCTGATTTCCTATTCGAGTTCCGACCCGTTTGTATTGGCGCATTCAGCACGCCAGTGATCCGCTCCCCATCCAAAAGCACTGGTTGCTGGTACTTTGCTGTTGTCGGCATCTGGTTGGTCTTGGTCATTCCGCAGCACTTCCAGACAAGATATCGTCAGCCATCGCCATTTTCACTGGCAGCCAATAATGCGCCGAAACAATCCGACGACTTCAAGCTAGAAGATCGCAAGTTGGGCTAGTTTTGTAATTTCACACATCCATATCTCATGTCTCCACCGCCACATAATCATCACATACAATCCTCTCGTTAAATCTATGGCTAGTTCTGTAATTTATCACCATCGTATCTTCGCCTAAAGAGCCGTGAAAAAAGATCTCCCTCTCTCACTTCCCAATTCGCTTCGTGGTGCGCAAGAGCTTTTCGAATCGAAGCAGAGTGATGGTCGGATCTCGTTTGAAGACGGCAGCGGCTCTGTGTGCCCTGCTGGCCGTGGCGCTGCAGCCCAGCGCCGTCTCCAGTGAGAGGGGCCCCCTGAACCGCGTCATGTCCATGCACGAAGGCGGCGAAGACTCCCACGATGAACCTGCACAGCCTGCGCCTGCCGCCCCTGAGGATCCTACGGACGCTCCGGCGCCTGAATCGGGCCCACATGACACCGAGGACAGCCCGGACTACGAGTGGTACTGGAAGCACTCGGAGGCATCGATGTTCGCGCAGGACAGCGGCGTGTTTAAGACCTTCAAGCCAAACGACACGGACTTTACGTGCTCTCTGGATACGCACGCTACGCCCTTCAACCGCCAAGTGCGTGGTGTGAACCTGGGTGGTTGGCTCGTATTGGAGCCGTGGATCACCCCTTCGCTCTTCTACCAGTTCTTGAACACGCAGCAGAAGTATGGCGACCAGGCACCGGAGAAAACGGCAATGGACATGTACACGTTCTGTACTGCACTGGGCAAGACTGAATCCAACCGTCAACTACGGATCCATTACGACAACTGGGTGACTGAGGATGACATTGCTGCTCTGGCGAATGCTGGCATCAACTCGTTGCGTGTTCCTGTTGGCGACTGGATGTTCAACCCGTACGAACCTTTCGCTGGCTGCACGGATGGCGCCGTGGAAGCTCTTGACCGCGTTGCGGACCTGGCGCTCAAGTACGGCCTTGAGATCCTTCTGGATGTCCACGGTTTGATTGGATCTCAGAACGGATTCGACAACAGTGGCAAGTCCTCGTCCGTTAAGTGGACGTCCATTGCTAGCACTCAACCTGTGGGAACCACCACGTTTGAACACTGGCCGATTCGTCAGGCTGAATGGGCTGGCACCTTCGATGTGAACAACCACAATTACTCGAGCATCAACTACTCCAACCTCAACCACTCTATCGTGGCTGTCGAGGCTATCATCAACCGCTACAAGGGTCACGACGCCATTATAGGTCTTGAGCCGGTGAACGAGCCGTGGGAACTCACGCCTATTAAGGTGCTGAAGCAGTACTACTGGAAGTCGTACAAGCGTGTGAAGGCCCTTGCACCAAAGTGGAAGTTCGTCATCCACGATTCGTTCCGCTTCGGTCTGACATTCTGGGCTGAGTTCCTCAAGGGTTGCCCCGACATTGCTCTGGACACGCACATTTACCAGGCCTGGAACCCCCCTGGAACGATTGCGGACTTCTTCTCCAATGCCTGTCAGCAGAAGTACGTGATCTCGGACATGGAGAACGCTATGATGCCTGTTATCGTCGGTGAATGGTCGATCGGCACGGACAACTGCGCCATGTGGCTGAACGGCTTCAATGATAACCTGCCTGGCTTCCCGAAGGTGCAGTGCCACTGGGTGGACTGCCCTGTCAACAGTACCTACCTGGGTGAGGGCTTCCCGGGCACTCCGCTGGACAAGACGAAGCCGATCCAGGGCCCGTACGGTACCGGTATGTCCGGACCGTCCTTCGGCAAGTGCCCTGTTACCAGCAACAGCTCTTTTGCCCAGGAGGATGACGATGCATTGACGAGGTTGCTGACTCTGAAGAAGCTGAATGGTTTTGCTGTTGGTCACGGATGGTACTTCTGGAACTTCAAGACGGAGTTTGCCACCAAGTGGAGCTTCTTGGACTTGGTGCGTATCGGTGCTTTCCCGAAGAATGTGTCGGACTACCACGAAAGCGACGGTGTGGAGAGAGCTTGCGCGAAGGAAGACAGGGGTGAGTTGTCTGCCGTGCTAAGCGTGGTGTCCAGGAGTTTGAACTCAAGAGCGGTCTCGCGTTTGCGTGCAACTTTCCGGAAATTGACTGCTCGGATATCAAGAAGCGCTTCCTCACGTTAGAGGAGCAGTGTGACTGGGCGTTCAACCAGTACTGGCACCTCAACCGCGAGAAGGGCGCGACGTGTGATTTCGGTGGTGCTGGCCACTTGCTGGCTCTCCCGGGTACTGCTCCCACGGACCTACCTGTGCCGATCCCCACCGCCAAAAGAACCCACCAGCCTGGCCACTTACTCGTGTCCGTCGCCAAGTGGAGCCTCGCTGCTATCTTGGGGTTCATTGTTCTCGTTCTGGCGGCGATTGGAGCTGCGATCTTTGCTGTCGTACGCTGGCGCCAGCACCGCATGCGCCGCCAATACTCGCCCATTCCTGGCCGCGTGTAAGTAGAACAACACGCAACTTAATCCATGCCTAGGTTACTCCTTTATCAAGAACGTGAGTAGGTGTGGAACAATGTGAAGACATCATAATGTCGGAAAATACAAGTATGGTGAGCAAATACGAATCCAACATGCGTAACATACATCTCTGTGAGGGATCTTGAAACTAAGTCGTGAACAGCAGTTGGGGAAAGTAAGCACAACCCAAGAAAGGATCCAAAAGGGCATCGCCACTCCACAATTCTTTGTGCATGTAGGCAGGATCACAAGAAAATGCCCCTGGTGTTCATTTGGTAAATGGGAGTACGCTTATTCACTCGATACGCCTGTATGTACTCACGTACGTGTGCTGTTAACCAACTGCCTTAGTACGTGGATCCAATGTCTCCCACGCGAATGTTCATGAACTTGACGGTGGCATCCGGGTGTTGCGCCTCGACATCCGCAGGACGACCACCAGACGTAGGGCACGTGCCGCGCTTCACTCCAGGCTTGGACGAGTCTGCTTCAGCGGGGTAGCTGCTGTCCAACCAGAGGCAGTAAGCGGCGTGGTCCGACCACAGGCTCATGGCCAATGTCATGCCGTTCGCCATTTGCTTACCCATACGCGCCAGTCCGCCCTTGGCAGCGTGGTCGTCCTGGTCACCAAACAGCTTCTTCGACTTCTCGCACATGGAGTCGGTGATGGAGTTAATGTCGTTCAAACCGGACCAGGCGCTATTGGGAGTGGATACCACACGGTCGTCTTGCTTGAACAAGCGTCGGATCTCCACGAGTTCACCGGATGCAGTGTTGTCGCTGGTCAAAAACTGCGTGACGATCGTGAACTTGCGAGTGCTGTCAATGGTGTACTGGGAACCAGGGCCGTAGAAGGTCTGATTGCCCATTCGGAAGGGGTTGAAGTCGCAGCCGTCCTTGTCACACACGCCTTTGTAGCGGTTGCCGTCTCCAGAGCCGCATTCTTCGGGACTCGAGCAACGCGTTTGACCCTCCGACGTGCACGGATGGGAGGTGAAGGCGTTGCTCATGCTGTTGGCCTCCCAGATATCGAGTTCCGCACAACAGGCGCCGTACTTACCACCACCGGAATTCTGACTGGTAGCACCCCACTCCAGCGTATTAGCTTCACCGTTGATGAACTTGATGTCGTGCGGACACTGTGCGTCACAATACCCCGTGCCGTAATTCGCTCCAGCTTTGTTGGTCGGGAAGCGGCCGCTGCCTCCATCAGCGTCCATTTGCACGAAGTAAAGAGCACCATTAAGTCCGCACGGGAGTTTCGAGACGTCCACGTCCAGCGTAAACTCTTGGTTCAGCAGCTTGAACTGCTTGTACTTGGAACCGGCAGCATCAAGGAGGTAGACGCGAGAGCCCACGTTCGTGCCGTACTGAGTTGTCGTCACCAGTTTGAGTTGCAACTCGTCGGCGGAGGTGGTGATCCCGTACGTCCCTGGGTAGTCAGCACCTTCCAGCGCACAGTTCTTGACGCAAGTCTCCGGTGTTGAGCACAATGTCGAGTCCCACTGGTTACCAGTGTAGCAGTTCTTGTAGTCGCCAACTTGATGCAACCAACGCCAATTGGCATCCAGCACGACGGACGTGGACTCAGTCACGCATCCTCCGGCCTTGGAGCATTGCTTGGACGCCAAGGAAGGGTGCACTTCCTTGGTACTAGTTCCAACTTGTTGGGCTGGAACTAAGTTCGACGACAGCGCCAAAGCTGCAGCCACAAGAGCGAGAGTGGAGGTTGAAGGCTTCATGGATCGTTGGGAGGTGTGAACTGAAGCTTGCAAATTGGAAAGTGAACGCGAATGAAATGAAGACGTTGGCGATCAAATGCTGCCTTGCAACGATTGTGGGGTGGTCGAAGATCGCTACGAGGACGAACTCAGATTGTGGACTGGCGTAAGTGACCTTCTTGACACACGGTGAAGCTTGTACAGGACTGGCGTGCTGCTCGGGTGGTGAAGTCGATCAGTAAAAACAACTCGTCAATCATCTTGGGACGATCGAAGCTCTCGACGACGCGTTCTGGGTGGCGCTCGATCGCAGTAGGTGGCATCCTACGCGGAAAGCTGACGTTAGGCCGGAGGAGGTACATGTATATTCGCGCAGATTTCGATCGTTGAAGCGAGTGACCATGGATCACCAGGCAGTATTAATAGGGCGTAGGATGTCCTGCTGTTCTCAGACCACGACATCTCATGTTCATGTTCACTTTTGTCCAGCTCAAAGCCGATGGCTACATCATAAAAACATTGAATAAAACCCACATGCCTAAAATTGAGTAGTCCACATAAAACAACTCCATACTGAAGCCAAGATGAAAACGGGTGGGTGGTGACACGCGGCATGTGCTGGCATCAAATTGGAATTGCGCTCTTCATTCAGAGATTCGATACACGGTCCTTTTGCCTGGTGTCTTCATCCTTACCAGCGGCTTCATGAGCTGCTGCACCTCACAGAAGTTCACTTGGTTCTCCGTCTGAGCTGTTCTTTTTTTGGGTGCGAAAGTTACGTTGGCTCGCCTGCTTTCACGCCGCGCCTCACTCCTCCGTGGTCGGTGTGCAACAATTGCGAGCTCACATCTTAAAACCAATGCATTTTTATAAGACGGTTGGCTTTACACCGGTAGAGTAAAAGTTTATAGCATTCGATGCTTACTAGGATTTGCACTATTATTCTGGAGCACAAGTAATATGGGCGTTCTTTCATGCCGAATCACTGACTTGACTCAATCAGTGCTCCGCCATGTACTCAGATCGATAAGTTGCAGCTACGATTCGAATTGACATGCAAACGTAAGACCAAGAGCAATGCATCAAATTCTTAACGCGGTATGACATGGTACCTGGAAATATGGCTACAGTCCCTAGTGACGTGGCAGTGGTAAAAGTACGAAAAAAAAAGTATCTTCAGAAATCATGGCGCTCTCTTCATTGCACCCACCTCCATACGCCAAGAATGGCTCCTTCCTGTCTACTACCCTTAGGTTACTGGAGATGATAAATTCGATCCCTGTGTCTGTTGACTCTGGTCTAATTAGCAGCCACGGCGTCAGCACGCGTCTGCTCAAGCGGCGTAGCCTTGAGCTGCACGAACAGCTGTCGCATCCGAGAAACGTCCTCCTCGTCCTCCTTCGTCTTCTTTGCGGGCACGGCGACGGGCTTGGGGTCCTGCTTCTTGCCATCCTTCTTGTTGTTGTTGTTGTTAAGCGCATCGAGCTTCTTCTTGCGACTCGTCTCCAAGTCCACGAGAGTGACCACACGCTCCCACGGGTTCTCGTTCTGCAAGTCCGCCACCATCTTCTCCAGCGTGGCCTGCTCGAACACGCGGTTGGCCTGCATCTTAGACTCCTTGATGCGTTGGCGCTCGGCCAAGAACTGAGCCATGTCCTCCTCAGCCTTAGACTTGCACTCCACAGCCACCTTCTCCTGCTCTTGAGCCTTCAGTGCGATCTTTTCCTCGTACTCACGCATAAACTTGCTAAATTTTAAAAACAAAAGACAGTTAGACCTTTAAAGTCTCTCATAACAATCAGCCAACGTACGTTAGCTCATTGTCCTCCTCAACCACCGGAATTTGAGCAGGGATCTCCATTGGGGCAGCAGGGATCTCAGCCTGGAAGTCAGCAGCGGGGACGTCCTCAACAGGGGCCGGAGCAAAGTCCATTGGCTGGAAACTCTCCTGGTGCTGCTCAAAGCTCTCCTCATCGTGCTGGTCGAAGCTCTGCTCCGTGTTCTCCTCGTACGTGCCGTTGGTCGTGGCTTCCGTCGGCTCCACCTCGTAGAAACTGCAACAATTCAATTAGTATTAAGCAACTAATTACTTTTCAATCTCAAACTTCATCATCCATACTCGTTGGAGTTGTCCACGGGTGGTGCAAAGTCCGAAATCTCCTGGGGAATATCTCCCTCCACTGGGTTTCCGTCTCCGAAAGGGTCTGACATGTCTCTGTGTCTGCTTTAAAGCTCCTGGAAGCGCTGGGAATGCGTACGGTCGCCTGATCGGATTTCGCCCCCCTTTAGCGTCTGAAACGACGAAACCAATTTACGTGCATACAAACATCAAGTCTAACAAAATGTACACCACACTAAGTACCTCACAAGGTTTTATCCTGCTTCAAATTGAGGTTTTTTATTCCTTCCTCATGTGACCCACACCAAATTGATTATGTAACACAAACACTATTTTGATGTACCATACATTATCCATAAAATCGACTGGTGGCTAGCGTTTGAGGCCTCCAACCAAACCCCCAACCGAGTCGAAAAAGCCGCCCACAGTAGGAAAACCAAGCCAATCCGACGCCAAAATGGTCAAGCAGAAAAACCACACCGCCCGTAACAACACGGTGAAGGCTCACCGCAACGGTATCAAGAAGCCGAAGAACCACCGCTTCCACTCCACGCGTGGCGTACGTTATACGTGCTTGTTCCCGTCTTTTAAGAAAATAAGCAAACTCACTTATTTCTATTTCTTTTTTTTTTTTCACAGCTGGACCCCAAGTTCCTGCGCAACCAGCACTGGGCCAAGAAGTTCGACAAGAAGCACCGCAACCGCAAGAACAAGGACAAGGAAGAATAAGTTAAGCGACACTTAGGAGCTTTTCTCCCTCTCTACGGATGACTCTTCCAGTGCTTCGGTGTTGGAAATTTGACAGCTTTTTCCTTCATATTCTTTCCTGCTTCTGTTGGATTGAGGACTGGAGGAGTGAGCGAGTTAGGGTCGGTCGTGGTCGATTGGGGCGTGGCGCCAAGGGGCACGGGGGAACAGGTCACTGGGACGTCGTGTCAACAGGCGTTGCGTCTTCGCTTGGAAAAACCGAAAATGCAGTTAAAGAGCAGTGGGGAATAGCTGTTCCCCGTTCTCTTTTCTTTTGCATTGAACGCCGGATTTGGAACTATGGAATATTGTTGATGATACAGGGAAGCGGGACGACGAGGATCAAGAAACAGCATTTAGGTCAGCTTTGCAAGTGTACTGGGAAGTCAAGGGAACGGAGATGACGATCAATTTCAATTTATCTACATTCTCCGAACCAAACGTGAGATGGAAAACAACACACGGATCCGTTCTCAAGACTACCCCAGTACTACTTATCTGTATCTTTGCATGTTTGGTGGATGAAGAAGATGATGATTTCCAAATCTTATCTACATTTTCTGAAGTAGCTTCGAGCTACTTTATGAAGACACAACTAGGCGTGATTCTTCATCCAAATATACTTTTACAGAGCAATTAGTAGTGTAGATAGATCCATTTGAAAGTAATCTATTGCATTGAACTCTTTGAAACAAATCATCTATTCCTTCGCAGATTCTTCAGTCTCAGTCGGAGCGTCTTCCTTCTTGTCCTCTTTCTTCTCGTCTGAGTTCTTGTTATCCGTTTTCTTCTCCTTTTTGCTGTCCTTGGTGCTCTTCTTCGCTGTCTGTTGGCCAGGAACAGGAGGTTCAATAACGGAGCGTACGTTGTACTTCTTGTACCGATGGAAGTCCGTCAAAATACTGAAGCCGCACGTGTTGCGGAAGACTTCAACCATCAGGACAGAGTGAGGCGTGGTCAGGTTTACCTTGGTCTTCTCATCTCCCACCAGTTCCACAAGGGCATTGATGACCTCCATACTGTTAAGGTTGGTGCAGTTACGACGCTTGAACTCGACTGCAAACTCAAAATCCTCGTCCTTCCCAGCAGCTTTCTGTTCTTCCTTGAAAGCTTCGACGTGTGCCTTGATCATCGGAGCAGCAAGTTCCTTAATAGCATCCACACTGGAGTAGCCGACCTTCTCCAACGGGATCATCCTCTGGATGAACCTGGATGCAAAGTCTTTAGAACTCTCCACTTCTTCAAAGATCTTGCTCATTAGAGCAGTGGGGGACACATTGGCGTCCTTAAACTGGATGAGAATGGCACCTTTCACGCCCGTATCAAGAGCTGTGAATCTGCCAGTTTGACGTTTCTTAGCTTGCGATTGCAGTGCAGCAATCTCCTCCTGCAGTTTCTTCTGCACTGAGTCTCCTCCTTCTTTCTCTTCTTCTTCCTTCTCCTCAGCACTTGGAAAGAATCGATCAGCTGCTTCATTCAGGATATTCAGCGCATCACTGACACTTTGTCGCTCCTTAATCTTGTCACAGGTCACAAGCACAGCGCCATGTCCTTTGGCATTCGCTGCAGCTCCCAACGCTCCTTTGTGGCGCTTCTGGTTGCCGTCACGGCCGCCCATCCACTGCTTCTTCCTCTTGTCGCCTTCGCCCATGACCACTGCTTCTGAAATGGCACAAGTCGCACATAACAAGCATTTATATCCAATCACAAGCGCTCAAAAAGCAATTCCAACCAATCAAAAGCACAGAAGGTATTGGTCCTCAAGAGTTGTGTCATTCCAAGAGCTACACTATGGCGACGACTGCATTGGCCGACCACGTGCTGCTGCTGGGGTCAAGCCAGGAGAATGAGCTCCTCGTTGCTGATGCGTCTACCGGTGGCCAATTGTATTGCTTCAAGAACTGCCGATCAGCTCTCAATGGCGTCCACGTAGTGCCTCGAACCGACCATTTGGTGGCTGTACAGGAAGGTAAATTGGCCTTAAACCTCTGGAATTGGGGTAAGGACATGCCTGTATGGAAGTGCCACGTTGCGGAGAAGATGGGGCCAGTCACGTCGTCAAGTTGCGGCAATTTCCTCTTTGCTGGTGCCGAGTCCGGTAAAATTTACGTGTGGGACGTCAAGACTGGCGAGTTGGTGACAGTATTCGACGCGCACTACAAGCGCGTGTCCGCTGTAGCTCTAACGTCCGATGACTCACACTTGGTCACAGCTGGTGAAGATGCTCTGGTGCATGTCTGGAGACTTGTGGACATTCTGGACGAACCGGACGCTGCTTCCAGCTTCCAACAAGGTGTTACACCCGTTGTGAGCTTCACAGACCATGTTCTTCCAGTGACGTCGGTGCATGTGGGACTTGGTGGCGTGAACGCTCGTATCTACACGTCATCACTGGACCGAACATGCAAGATTTGGTCGCTGAACTCGTCTCAGTGCCTCTACAGTGTCTCCTGTCCGTCGTTTGTGAACGCCTGCGTTGCTGATCCCACCGAGCAACGGCTTTTCATGGGCTGTGGCAATGGTCAGATCTATGCTTTGGACTTGAACGCTGCTGCTACTTCAGTCACTGCAGCTACGGCTCGCGTTGCCAACGCTTCTGTATCCAACGGTGCCAATGTTTCTCCATGGGGACCTGAAGCTCTGCTTCCAGATTCGTTCGAAGGCCATGAAAGCAGTGTAACCACGTTGCGAATCCACTCGAGTGGTGCGTTCTTGGTGTCTGGAGACGAGAACGGCGTTGTGCACGTGTGGGACAGTCTCAGTCGCCAGTCACTACGTAGCATTAAACTGTTCAAGGGCAAAGTGACGGCGTTGGTGCTGCTGCCTCGTCCTCGTCATCTGTTCCGGCAGGCAAAGACGCCGTTCAACATGGAGAGTGAGGACCTGGATGACATGTTGGTTACTCCGTTGCCTGTCGCCCCGCTCAAGAAATATATGAACGCCACCGACAACTAGCACAGCATGTAGCCATCCATGGGATAAATAGATTTTTTGTTACCATTCTCGTTGGTATTTCGAGAAAATGGCGAGTATTTTCATCCTTGGGACGAGGTGAAGAAGCATCGGCAGACCAAAAAGGTGCTTAGTTGTAAGGAGACCACGATGATGGAAGATGGCGCGATAAGGGAGGCTCAGCCTACGGCCGAGTTCGAAGAAGCATCAACGCCTAAGCTCCAGGAGCGAATGGACAAGGCCACGCAGGATCAGGTTGGTAAAGCTGTTGAAATGGCTACGTTGGTGAAGAAGAGCTTAATTTTTCTTGTGTAGGAACGTCAACTGGATGCAATTCATTCCGGTGTCAAGCGACTGCACAATGCAGCTCAAGCTACGAACGAAGAAGTGATCTCGCAGAACGCTATGCTGGACCAAATAAACGTGAAGATCAGTGATACGGAAGCTGCAGTGGAACAACAGACAAAAGCAGCCAAAAAGGTTGTGCACGCACACCGCAAGCTCGGCTGTTACTATGTGATCATAGTGCTACTAGCTGCTGCACTTCTCGTCGTCATCTTCATCTAACAAGAAGATTTTAGCAAGAAAAGGATTGAGATGACAACCCGAAAAATTGGTTGCAAATGCTTTACATTAGTTTTCTGAATACCATTGCAATCTTCCTTGACGCTTTTCGTAGCTGTGTGGCTTGGACAGAGCATTGTGGTGGACAAAGCAGCAGGAACTCACTCGTTCAGCACAATGAAAGAACTCCCAAAAGGGAACGCTATCTCTCTCGTGGTCCAAACAGCTTCAGCAGGAAGTATCTAGGAAAAGATACTTTCAACAGTAGTCAAAGAAGACCAACTGCTTAGTAGCGGTAGGTCTCCGGCTTGAAGGGGCCAGTGGGCTTCACGCCAATGTACTCAGCCTGCTCGTCCGAGAGCACGGTCAGCTGAGCGCCCAGGTTGTCCAGGTGCAGACGAGCAACCTTCTCGTCCAGCTCCTTGGGCAGCACGTACACCTTGCCGGTAGCGTACTTGCCAGTGTCACGCTCCTTCCACAGCTCAATCTGAGCCAGAGTCTGGTTGGTGAACGAGTTGGACATGACGAACGACGGGTGGCCCGTAGCGCAGCCCAGGTTGAGCAGACGGCCCTCAGCCAGGATGATGACAGCGTGGCCATCCTCGAAGATGAAGCGGTCCACCTGGGGCTTGATGTTCTGACGCTTGGCGATGTTCGTGACGCCAGCCATGTCGATCTCGTTGTCGAAGTGACCAATGTTACCCACAATGGCGTTGTTCTTCATCTTGATCATGTCGGTAGCCATGATGATGTCCTTGTTGCCAGTGGTGGTGATGAAGATGTCAGCCTCCGAGACGACCGACTCGAGACGGACGACCTGGAATCCCTCCATGCAGGCCTGCAGGGCACAGATAGGGTCCACCTCCGTGACATACACGATCGAACCAGCAGCCTTCATGGCCTGAGCGCAACCCTTGCCGACGTCACCGAAGCCGCAGATGACCACACGCTTGCCAGCAAGCATGACGTCCGTAGCACGCATGATGCCATCCGGAAGGGAGTGACGGCAGCCGTACAGGTTGTCGAACTTGGACTTGGTGACCGAGTCGTTGACGTTGATGGCAGGGAACAAAAGCGTGCCGTTCTTCTCCATCTGGTAAAGACGGTGGACACCCGTGGTGGTCTCCTCAGAGACACCCTTGCAGCGCTGAGCGATCTGCGTCCACTTCTTAGGGTTGGTCTTCAGGGTACGGGCGATGATGTTCAGCACGCACTTCATCTCGGCGTTGTCGGTCGAGTTAGGGTCCGGGATGGCTCCGTTCTCAGCGAAGGCCTTCTCGGCCTTGAAACCCTCGTGGATCAGCAGGGTCATGTCACCACCGTCGTCCACAATGATGTCAGGGCCGTCTCCCTTGCCATCGTCCGAGGGCCACGTGATGGCGTTAAGGGTGCACTCCCAGTACTCCTCCAGGGTCTCTCCCTTCCAGGCGAAGACAGCAGCCGAACCGTCACGGGCAATGGCAGCAGCAGCGTGGTCCTGCGTGGAGAAAATGTTGCACGAGCACCAGCGCATGTCACCGCCGAGGGCCTTAAGGGTCTCAATGAGCACGGCCGTCTGGATGGTCATGTGCAGGGAGCCGGCCACACGGGCGCCCTTAAGGGGCTGCGAGGTGCCGTACTCAGTGCGGCTCTGCATGAGGCCAGGCATCTCGATCTGGGCGATCTCGATCTCCTTGCGGCCGAAGTCAGCGAGCGAGATGTCAGCCACACGGTAGTCTCCAAGGGAAGCCATTATGGACGGAAAGTTTAGGGATGAAAAGGGTGCTTGGGCTTCTTGACGCGAATTCCAAAGTGAGGACGGAGATGAAATTGGATGAAGAGGAGGAGAGCGCTACACCACCCGTTAGAGATCAAAATTCAACTATCACTTTATGTCGTATGATAGGACCTTTATATATTGTGTCAAGAAGGTATCGTCTTTTTATTTAACTAAATCAAATTGAAGGCAAACGTTACCTAGATAACTGATGCTTGTGAATTCATATATCGTATGATATATTTTAATATGAAGGTTTATGATCTGTTAGGTCTGTCCTCAGAACGTGAATGCGTCTGAAATTCCCGCGAATCTTCGAGCAGCTACGTTCACTGCAGTTGGCGTGCAATTTCGAGCAATGGCGAACCTGAACGACGTGTTAATGCGGCGTGGGAAGGCTCGAGGCACCGGCCAGACCTCCAAACGCAAGCGCAGCAACAATGAAGCAAAAGAAGATAACGATTCCGACAAGAAAGCGAGAGTTTCTGCAATTTCTTCATGGTGTTCACCTGCTGCTCCAAGTAAACCCTCTCTGTCGACCATCACTCCGGAGCCAAAGGCTGCGATCTCCTCGAAGGAATTGCTGTCTCCGAGCAAAGCTCCTCCTTTTACGCAGTCGTACATTGACGTGGGTCAACGCAGCTTCGGCCAACGCGTCACTTGCTCCAAGTGTGGACTGCTGTACACTGCAGGTGAGGAGGAGGACGAGAAGGAGCATCGCAAGTTCTGTAGACAGATGAAGCGTGGTGTCACTTTCTCCAAGTGGAAGAACGAGAGGGTATTGAAAACGTTCCCTGACACTCAAGCGAGGATCCTGGAAATCCGAGGGGATGATCCGAATTCTCATTTGAAGAAACTGTTGGAGATCAAAGAGGTGCTCGATGATGCGTTGGGTTTTGTGGAGGAGGAGGCATTTTTGAAACGCAGCAACTTTGTATTTATTCAGGGCCACCAAGTGGTTGGATGTGTCAATACTGAACGCGTCACGAAAGCCTTCACCTTGGAAAAAGACTCCTCAAGTTTGATTGCAACAACGAACGAAAGCTCAATGGCTTTGGATGGAGCAGTGACAGCATCCAGCGACGCAAAACCTGCACTTGTCGGCATTTGTCAGCTCTGGGTACACCCTTCGTTCCGCAGGAAACGCATAGCGACCAGAATGGTGGACGTCGTTCGGGAGAAATCCATCTACGGCATGCACGTAGCCAAGAATCAAGTCGCCTTTGCACAACCAACACAAAACGGACTGCAATTTGCTCACAGATACATGGATACCTGCGAGGTGCTTATTTATTGAGGGACATGGGGGAAAACAGCAAGAACTAACCTTATTCAAACGTGCATTTACTCGAGACGTCAGGTACGATGAAGCATCACATAAAAAAAGCTAATCAAACTGTAATGATATAACAAGAGAGAAATTAATCTACGAGCATTTCAATGGCAAGTTGCTTCGAGGTTGTCTTCGATACGATGCCGTTTTTTTTCTCCAATTGGTTCTGCTCCTCCAATATTTTATGTCGTACTTAAATGAAGACATGGATTCAATAGCATGATTTTTTCTTCCTGTAGTATTCTAGAGAATTCATCATGGCACTGACGCACAGGAAGCCCTCGGAGGGTCTGGAGTGTATGGCGACAATGGACGATATCACTGAGGAGGAAGGCAACTACTGCGAGTACCAGACGACACCAAGCGGCTTGTGGCATCCTGCACTCTTCTGCGCAGACGTTGTAGAGCAATTGCTGGGCTCGCAGTTCCACACGTACATGAAGAAGGTGCAGGAGGCAGATTGCAAAGCAGAACTACGTCGCCTTGTGGCCAAGGGTCCTCCTGTTTGGCTTGAAGACAAACATGCAATGCCTGTGCCTGAAGGTGACACACACATCATTAACGTGTGGTTTGCTAAGGATGATGAGGAACGCAGTGCCAAGGTGGACGGCGCAGTGGAAGGCGAAGCTCGTGAGACTTTGTGGAAGGAGCTGCGACAACTCATGGACGCCATGGAAGAGGACAAGGAGGAGGTTCGGTAGATGATATACATTACGGGGTAGCATCGGGTGTAGACTCGTTAACCATTTTCGGTAACACGCTGCGAATTGTTTACCTGTACCGTGTGCTATTACCTACAAGTTTCAACTTCGAGGCATGCTCAAGAGATGGATTGTCTGACAAAGAATATGTCGAAATTGTCTACATGTAGACGAAGAACGACGAAAGTGACTGCATGTTGACAGCAGCAAGTGTGTTTACTTATATTGATATCTGTTGCTGCTGTATACTATCGCTGGTTTCCAGCGACCAGCTCTACGACTAAATATTTAAGATTTTGTGGGTATCTACGATCTATCTGTGCACGCATGCCGTGTTGGTACATCCTCAACGTACGAACATGCGTGCACTGCTCCTAAAAAAACTCTGCGTCCGACACGTTCGGGTACTCGACATTCGCGCCGCCCGGATCTGGGTCTGAACCGGGAGAAGCCGCGGCGGCGCCGCGCCTTCAAACGTTCACAAACGATGGCGCTCGGAAAAACTGTGGTGTGCTGCAGTGCGCGATCGGAGTGGCGTCGCTCTGTTCTTCGTCGCTACTGAAAAGCAGCGCTTCCAGGATTTCCAGGTCGTGTTGGTCGAAAAGTGGGAGGTTCGGCGTCGGCTGCTGTGTCTGTTGTGGTGCCTCCATCGTCGGGTAAGACGGCATTGCCATATTCATGTTCATCGACATATTGGGCGGCGACATGGGCTTGATTCCAACAGGGCTGCGCATCGATCCTCTCATGTTGTTACTGTATCGGAAGTTCTGTCCTGCAGCCATGGCGACTGGCGAGTAGCTGCGTGGCCGCTGTACCTGCATCTGCTGAGCCTGCATCGCCTGCATCTGTTGAGCCTGTTGCTGTCGCTGTAGCTCCTTCTGCTGCTGCTTCACGACGCGTCGCCGGTGGTCCAGACGCATTTGGTTGCGGTTGGCTTTTTCACGGTGCATGGCGCAGAACTTGTGTAGACCGCCGCTCTTCTTATATGTGCGCTTGTTCTCGCAGCGCTTGCTCGAGTATTGGCATCGCATGTCCTCTGACACTGGGGGGTTGCTGTCGAGTTGCTCTGTGAACGAGGCCTTTGTCAGGTTCACAGGGAACTTATCCGTCATGTTGGATTGGAAAAGAATAATGTTCTTTTTGTTCTTCGGTGCGAGCTGTCGCTAGCACTGGGCAAATTGAGTTGTGATGACCTGTGCCTCCTCAAGAGGAGCGTAGGACAAGCGCCAACCGTAAACAACGAGAGCCTGTACTCGTCATGGCTCGAGTGGAGGAAGACGCATTCACGTACGGCGGAATGTGCATAACGTCACATGCCCAGTGCGTTTTGGGAAATCCAGCGCGAATATTTCCCGCTCTCTGACTGGCAGACAAAACTATAAAATTCATTCTAGATTAAAGGAGTGATTGTAATTCGAAGAATGAGTGATGGTTAAATTATATTAACCAATCAGAATCATTAAAATATACGGTAAACGTCTCACGCGAAATTTCGAGACGCACACGATTCTCATCTTCCACCCCCCTTGTCGCACCGCCAAGCTTACAGCGATCCAGAAGTATGGGCAGCGGCGGTATCTGCATGCTAGCTGCAAGAATGGATGTAGGTGAGTAGAAAATTTTCACAAGAAAGAACAACACCGCTGTTACGAAGTTTAACGTAACTTTGGCGTAGCGGTGCCGATACAAGTGCTGTTTTAGAAATTGAAATTCTCGGCTACTAAAGTTATAACCAAGACTTCATGGCAAACTGGAGGTGGTCGAGTTTCAATTCCTAAGCAGAGCAGGAGGAAGGGAGCGAGCGTACCGCTAAAAGGTTCCTTTCTGGCTGCCTTGAAGCTCACCTATCAATGCGAGCCGTTCTTCGACGTCGACCCCCAAAATATGATGCAATACTCAGCTCGTTTTCGCCAACGTATCGTCATTATTTGATCTAAGAGGTCTTTATCTGTCACTTTGTAGGTCTTTTAAAAATTCATGTCTCAGTATAGAGAAATGATTAGGTCTCACAAGTTGGCGTTGATTTTCCAGGCGATCCGGAGCTTGAAAAATTCAAGGACCCACACAACTTTTGATGTTCCTACGGTAACGATGCAGGCGCTGCACCGCCCAGCAACGGGTGGCCAGCCACGACGCACCGTTACGACAGACAGGGTGTTGCAAGGCAGTACTCGCCGTCAAGGAGCGTCTTGGCCAGCGAAGCCATGTCGTTACGAGTCCTAGGAACTTCAACTTCAGCCGCGCTTGTTGCATGGCAACCCCCGCCTGCAGATCCATACGGCAATAGCATATTGTCATCGTCTTGGCACGGCGATCTTTCTTCACGCAGAGGCAGCACAGAGCAAACACGAATTGTTTTCAAACAGTGCCACTATCCACTGACAGTTTTTTTTAGTCATGTGTATATCGGCATGAAGTCGGAGTACCGAGACGATTGGCTGAAGTATCCGATACAAGCAACTGAGTTAGCGCATCAATATATTCGGACCAAGTCACGGTCAACGCCTGTCGAGCAATACCCTCACGCTGTATCCATTGCGTCTACTGCTCACGAGTTTAGATAGCTTCTCCTTGAGTTGACGAGGTGGCGGTGCAATATATTCTCCGGTTACCATATTCCGGGTCAGCCTCGCTATCTTCACATGTACAGTGCATTCCCAATGAACTACAAGCATATAGTATCATGTTATGTTTAGGGAATGTCTAGATACTACGAACCCTCGATACTTCGCGGTTTGGTGGCCAGTTCTCCGCCGGCCTGCTGCCTTGTAGGAGGCTCCAACTTGCTAGCGAGAACTGCGATGAGACGACACCTCGCAATGGAGACCACGTCAGACCCGTCCTGGCAAGAATCAGAAGTCGTACAGCTTCGAGTGTGAAGAGAACAATGCACTCAAGTCTTTATTTCAGCTCAAACCGCAGACTTCCCATTGTTTTTAAAGGTAGAACATGCAGGCAAAATCTCAATGTAGTCTCGGTGTCTCCGAGGTGTTTCTGTTTGTCGCGGTACTAAATTACTCTATGCGGAATCGGACGAAGAACAAAATGGACGGTGCTTGGATGTCGATCCCCTTACAAGGACATGTTGCCCGATGGTGCGTAGGTGGCGTTCATCGGGTAGCCGGCTGGATACGCCATTCCCTCGCTTGGGCTGAAGCAGCCTACCTCGTCCTCGTCGTCGAACAGTATGATCTCGAGCATCATTACCTCCTCGTGCGAGAGATTACAGATCGGCTCCTTGAACTCCATCATTTCTGCGGCGGTATTGTAGTCCATGGGGACCTGGGCAGCATCCATGAAGCGTTTCTTGCGCTCGATCATTTGCTGTCGAATGAGGCGGCGCTTCTGCTGCATCCGCTGCTGATTCACGTTGGCCTTCTTGCGGTGGAAATCACACAGCTTGTGTAGGTCGCCGTTGTCCTTTACTGCACGGTGGTTGTTGCAGAGTTTGCTAGGGTATGAACAGCGCACTTCGGTGGGGAGCAATTGAACGGCCTGCTTGCTATCGTCTGAGGGTGCAGTGGCAGTGGCGCTGTTGCTGCTGCTGTTGGTCGACATGGTTCTGAGTAGCTTGGCTGTTTTGCTGATATGGTGCTCGTCGGTTGCTGTTAAATGCGCAGTCGGAGGCAAATTGAGTAGTGATGATCCGCTTCAGACGTCCATCGTTATTGTTCTGGGTGCTACGCCGACCCGAGTAGCTTGTCTGTCGTAGATGCAACCCACACATAGCCCACCGCTACAGCACCGAGAGTAGCGACGATGTATCGACCGCGGCGCCGGGCTGCCTCAAGCCCGAACGTACTCTACTGAACCGGTCGGTAGTAAGCTTCCGCGATTTTTTGACAGTCAAGTTGCCGTCCAGAGCGCTTCTTGCTCGCGTTGGGCCAGCGAGATGTTAGTTACCTCGACACAGTGTTTAAGGCCAGTCGGGAATGCAGATCCGTGTCGAGTCCGTGTTGGCAATGGTACGTGAAAAGTTGCCAGCGCTTCTAAAACGAAGACGCTGCGGTGTAACGGAGACTGTCCCAAACGTGTAGCTACTCGTGCTGTGGCAGCGGCTCAACTTGCTGGCTGGCGGGTGCTCAGATAAGCTGGCTGGAGGGCACACAAATGACCGGGTCCATGCACAAAATGTGCATTAGCCCACTTCGCAGATACTGAAAACCTCTCCATCCTCCCTCGCTACGGGCCTTAGTGCAAGCCAATGTTGGTGGTCCGGCTAGCTGCGACGGACTTACGCTGATCGGATACTTTGAAGGAGGCCAGCGAGCGACAGTTCTACTTCGACCGCTCTGCACCAAGAGCCCCAACCATGTGGAGGCGAGGACGCTTGATACAACGGGCGGAAGCTGCTTGGAGCTCCAGGGCCACCTGTGTGGGTGTTAAATACTACAGTTTACCATTGTGGTGAGATCCACCTCACAGGGCTGCAAGGAACTCTCAGTTTCGCCGCGAAAGGCACTGTCTCCACATTATGGCTACCAGTCGAGGTTGTTGCCATTTCCCTGCACTCATTCCCCGCCTCAAATCAGCTTAAGGCAAAGCAAGCCACATCTCGCTTTTTAATGCAATGTAACAACGACTTGCTGCGACCGCTGGTGCTGTAGAGCTAATGCGTGTTTGGAGCCATCGATTGCAGAGTATCGCTGCGTTAGTGCTCGTCTTTTAGTGGCATTTCTGCGTTATTACTTGCAGCTTCGAAGAGTTCAGACGTAACGGAGTGTGTGTCCCCGATCTAGCTACAGATCTGCATGTACGAGTCCCAACACAAACTCGAGGTGAGCCTTGTAGACGTACAATCCTCTCTTGGTGTTTCCTCGACACGTCTTTGGCATACTTCGATGGCCGTTTCCAAGTATCGTTGACATTGTTGTCAAGTTGCTTTTGAAGCTGTGGCACTCCAGTAGGTCATTGCACTTTCAAGCTACAGAAGCATAGGGTCAGTAGGAGCAGCTTGCATTGTGCATACCTCCGTTGAGGTGATGTCGTTACTATTCGTATGGATTGACTTCCAGTTCATCTCAGATCGCTTGCTACAACTCCGAGCGGTTTACAACACAAAGCTCGGTGCGACGGCAGTTATCAGGCCTGTCGCCTCGAGCTTTAATGAGGCAGTTAGACTAATTCAGAGCGAAGTATAAGCAATGAACGAACACCACACATGTAGTTTGGTCTCCCGCGCTGGCAGTGCTGGTACGTCGCTGGATATTCCGCTTCAAGGCTGCACCCTTTGTGCCACAAGTTGCCACAAGGAGCAGTGTGCTCAACTGATGCTGAAAAGATTCGCTGGTCGGCAATGTGGTATCTTGCATATGATTGGCTCGTTCACTTCAACTTGTCGTTGTTGCGTTGTAACGAATCCTGCGTTGCATTCAAAAAGCTCCAGTACAGTAGAGACGTTGCCGGAAGTGCTCCAGTAGCAGAGGCCTCGATCCAGTGCGTAACCCGCCCCGTGCATGAACTCTGTTGATATTACCATTAGGTGGGCGGCCCAGCTCGAAGGTGTGTTCGGAGCCTGACGGAATGAAGAACTTCAATCAACAGCAAACCATTTCAGAATGACACCGATTGCTTGGAGAGAGACACGGAGTGAGAACGCCGCATTAACGGCTACCGTGAGGCTCAAGACTTGCGTTTACGCTCCGACTCTGATTCGAAGCCTATTCCCTTCATTACTGGTGGCATTCTTATGAAGCTCCGACGCAACGGAACACATCGTGAACTTCAACGGCAGCACCGAATAGTAAGCGGCGTGCGTGAACAAGCAGAGAAAAAAAAAAACTGAATTGTTCCCCATCGTCTGCTTTAGACGAGCTGTATGCTCCTGACTCAGCCGCTAGTAGAAAAGCTCCACAGCATTTTACAGCCTTGCCATTCAAATGCACTGCAGGATCCGTAGTGGTCTCGGTAATGATGAGTTTTCCATTTTTGCAAGTTTATTGTTAGGTTTACACTGGGCTTGCTTCACCAGCAACTTCATGACGTAAAATTAGATGGTTGTTATTTATACTTCTCGTTAGACGTTCCATGCACAATCCCTTGTCTTCATCGCACTTGGCTACAGGTCTGATGGCTCCTTCACATTGCAATTCGCACCAACTCACCCTATTGAGCTAATATGACCTCGATTCTTCACGCGGACCCTCTCATGGACTCGACAGCCTCGACCTCCATCTTCACGATGCTCTTTAAGCAGAAAGAGGCCCAGGACTGTCCACAGGAAGAAGAAGATGAACCTGTTTCGACTAAAGACGAAGTACCCATTCCGACTAAAGTTGAAGAACCTCAACACCAGCACCAGCACCAGCACCAACATCAGCATCAGCACCTACCACTACCCGTCAAGCAGCCTACTCTGCTAGCAGATCTTCTCTTACTTCAGCAGACTACACAGCAGCTCCAGAAAGCAACTTTGACCTTTGCTAGCAACAACAGCGATGACAACGGGGACGCGAACGCCGACACAGAGAGCCTCGCAACTTTGTACTGCCGCCGAGCTGCAGCTCTTCTAGCGTTTGTTGACTATGACGCCGCCACTTCAGTTCCTCTTGACGTGTTAACATCTGGGTCTCCAGGTAATGACGAGGCAAACCAACCAGCTCCGATGCTGGAAGCAGTTCGACAGGCTCTTCAAGATTCTCAAGCTGCAGCGGCACTCACTTTGAATAACGCGACGTTAGCTGAAGCCCACTTACTCTCGGCTTACAGCTCGCGTAGTCTAGGAGAGCTGTCCCACGCTCGAGCTTTCATTGCCCTAGCGACTGAAGCGCTACCGGGAAGCACAGCTCTTACGAGCTTGGCTGAACAGCTAAATGTTGAAGCTCGCACGGACAGCGCAGAGCTACTGCCGAAGCTACGAATGACTTCGCAGACTTTAGCGACATTGTCGAGATCTCCCGAGGTACCAACAATTGTTGAGGAAGAAGACAACAATGGCCAGCCCGAGCCAAAGACAACAAAGGGAGCTCCATTGGCTTCAGCACCAACACCTACAGTCCCAGCAGTTCAAAACTCCTTCTGGAGCCAAATAGCCACACCGTTCCAAGTCCTCGAAGAAGCAGCTCGTTCTTCTTGGCTCGACAAGATCGAGCGTATCATGCACCAAAACGTTCACCATCGGTGCGCACATCCTTCCGAGGTGCGTCAACTGGACGTGTCGCTCCAGGCCGCATTTGCTGCGTTAACTCAGTTACTCCAGTGCAACGCTGCGTGCTCAATGCTCGAGCTCGATATGACGGTCGAAGATGCAGTTCGAACCCTCGAGAAACTCAATCAAGCTGCGTCGTCCTCCTCACAAACGTTGGTGCAGAACCGCACAGCCAGAAAGTGGATCGTGCAATCTTGGGCTCCTGCAGTGCGCCGTGCCGTTGTATCTGCTTCTCGCTCACCACTGATTGACTTATCCAGCGATGTTCTGTTGATGCTGTCACGCTTACTGCAAGCATCGGGGAGCTGGAGGCGATGCACTGCCACTTCGCACGGCTTGGCGTACGCTGAAATGAGCTTTGACTTAGCCAAATACTCCCGTGGGAATTTTACTGATCCCTCTGCTTGGACGCGCCTTGAGATGCAGTGTGCTGAAGCGTACGCAACTGCGCTGTTGCAGCGTACAAGTGGTCATAAAGATGCTCTGAAGGTATCCAAGGAAACTTTACAAGCCGCTCTCCACGTTGGAGACCAGGAGTACGAGTTGAGATCGCGTCTGCTTGTAGCCAGAACTCTACGACTCATGAATGAACGCGAGATCGCGCATGCCGAGCTCGTCCAACTCCTAGAGCGTAGTCGTGCCTTGAAGGACGCGCACATGGAAGCGATGGCTGAGTACGAAATGGGGGAGCACTTCGTTCAGAAAGAGGACCATGAGGCAGCACAGAAGCACTTCCACGTGGCGCAGGCGCTCTGTAACCGCACAGCAAACTGTGGGAATTCATGGCGGCCGCAATCCATCCAGCAGGCGATCGCCTTCTACGCTCAGCTACGCCCCGCAACTCGTCGTGGAGCCATGCGCTGCAGCGTCTCCACTCTGCTGCAACCGGTAAACGTCGAGGATAACAGTGAGTGTACGGAGACTCAAGATAATGACGAAGAGCAAGAGGAGGAAGGGCCTCAGCGTCCAAAGGCACGACGTCAAGCCTTTTACCTGAAACAGGAGCCGCCTGAGCCCCAGTCGCTGATGAGTAAACTGATCAACACAACCGACTCCCTGAATGGACCTAAGCCCAAGCGCACAACGAGCTGGCGCGAGTCTGTATTCGCGGAGGTGTGGCCCAACGAGACTCTGACCACTGCAATTGCGCAGTAAAACAGTAAAATAAACAAGTGCATTTTGGTATTTTTTTATCATCAAGAGTGTATGTCGTTGAAGTTGCCTTTACGTGTTCCACACAATCTGTTCACCATGATGATTTGTCAAAAGAGGAATCCCATCGGCCAATCACTCGCAAGCATTTATCGGACCAATAAAAATCGCTGATATAGCTAGAGTCACCAAATCAGACCATAGGTTACACTTTTCAAGACAGATCACCGGCCCCCCAAACGAGCGGCCCTGAACCACGGAGACACCCAGATTCGCCGCCCCACAGCGTAACAAGAACCTCAGGATGGTCATGATGATTCTCGTCAAGAACTCGGCGCCTGTGCTCAAGTACGTAGACTTACTTACGCTCTACCGTCTTCTCCAGACGCAGAGCTTTCCATCCATGTCACTCGCGTCCTCCAATTCGGTCTACAGCAGCATTTATCCCCTTTATGCTGTTAAACGAAAAAGGATCGAGTGTCTATAAGTGACTAAAAGACCATCATTCTCTAACGCGCATTCTGTTGCAGGACCGTCGGCCAACAGGCCCGCGGCATGGCCACGGAGAAGCAGATTCTGCAGCGTATCACGGCCACGTCCAACATCGCTAAGATCACCAAGTCGATGAAGATGGTGTCGGCCGCCAAGATGCGTGGCGCTGAGAACCGCATGAACGCCGGCCGCCCTTTCACCGCGTGGCTGGACAACGTTAAGGGCGGTCAGAACCGCGTCATCGAGACGGACGGTGTGGCCCCTGCCGAGGAGCTCGAGGGCGACAACCTGTTCGTTGTCGTCTCGTCGGACCGTGGTCTGTGCGGTGGTATTAACTCGGGTATTGCCAAGACCACCCGCAAGCAGATCGCCGGCGTGGAGGACCACTCGCAGATCTTCGTGATCGGTGACAAGGCTCGCGCTCAGCTGCGTCGCGACCTGGGCGACAACATCCGTGGTAACGTCACGGAGACGTACCAGTCGCCCCCGAACTTCACGGTGGCCAGCGCCATCGCGGAGGCTGTGGTCGCTACGTCTGCTTCCGAGTCGGAGAAGGTGCACGTTGTGTACAACCAGTTCAGGTCGGCTATTTCCTACCTGCCGTCCGTGCGTTCGCTCGCCGTGCAGCCTGACTCGGATGCCTTCGACCTGTACGAGCTTGAGCCTGACAACAAGGACGAGCTGCTCGCTGACCTCAAGGAGTTCGAGATTGCTACTGCCATCTTCCAGGGCATGATCGAGAACTCGACCAGCGAGGAGTCGTCCCGTATGGCTGCCATGGAGAACGCCACCACCAACGCTGAGGACCTCATCGGTTCGCTTACGCTCGTGTACAACAAGGCTCGCCAGGCTCGTATTACCACGGAGCTGATTGAAATTATCTCGGGTGCCGCCTCCCTGGACGGTTAAGTGTGTTCGCGAGTCCTGCTGTCGGTGCTGAATCAGGGGCTGGCAGCGGGTCCGGAACGGAACGGACGAAATAAATCCTCGCGTGAGCGGTGACCTTGCACCAGTGTAGCTAGGAGTGAGGCACGGCAAACGCGAGCGTGAATTCGAGGAAGTACGAGCAGCAACAAGCGTGGTGTCGACGGAAATAAACAGCAAAACCATCTCCTCGACTGCTAAGTATTTATCCATTGCAGTTCCTCTGCTCTGCGGTTGAATGTTGCGGACATCTTTCCTTTGTTTTGGCTTGTTTGAGTCAGGATCCGTTTAACAACGAGAGCCAAAGGGGATGATAGTTTATCGGGTGTATTTAACCGCATAGTGTTTGTAAGGTATGGAATTGGAGCGCTTGCTACCGCAGGCGCAGGTGACGAAATAAAGGATCTATCACTGCAGTCGCGGATACAGCACGCAGCACAAACGTCGACCTGCTTCGCTTGCAGAACGCTATGAGCTCCCTTAGTTTTTGGAGAAGTATTCGGTGACCTGGTCCATAACAAGCCACTGAATACCGTACGACGGGCACAGACGAGCAAGACGCGGTACGAGACCCTTGTACAGCGCACTGACACCTTCCTCCTTGGAGATCACGACCATAGCGTCAATCATACCCTTGTACTTGCCACCAGCGCCAGCAGCAGCCTCCTGTGCCATCAGACGCGTCTTGACCACATCCATGGGGCAGTTGATGCACGGACCGGGGATGGCACCGATCATACCGGTAAGACCGCTCTTCCACGCCGGCAGCGAGTCACCGTCCTGGATCTTCCACACGTGCTTCTTGATGAAGTTGTTGGACCAGAAACTGCATGCCTGGTTGAGACCTTGGCGGCCGATGGTAGGGGCCAGACCCTTCCACAACGCCAAAGGACCCTCGTGCTTGATGATCGTAGTAGCAGTGTGAACAGGACCACGGTACTTAGGGATCTCGCCCTTGACAATGTCCTGGCCCTGAAGACGCGTCTTGATCACCTCGAACGGCGTCACAATCAGCACCGCCTCGGTAGCTCCAGCCAAAGCACCAGCAAGGAACTCGTTGGCACCACTGACCTGGCCGTTCTTGTCTGTCAACATGCGACGGAAAATCGCGTTGAAGTAGAACCGCGTGCCGTTCTTAAGCACGACGTGCGTCGTCCAGGGAACGAAACCCTTGAACAGGCCCTTAGGACCCTCAGCAGCGAACAGCTTCTTACCACAGTCGATCATGCCGCGGTACTGGCCCTTCTTGTCGAGCTGCATGCGAGTCTTGGTGACATCCAGCGGCGTGAGGATCACAGCCTCAATGACACCGGAAAGAGCACCACCGAAAAACTTAATAACTGGCGAAACCTTCTTGACCTGGCCGTCCTTGTCCACAGGCAACGGAGCACGGAGACCACCTTCACCCACCTCAACACTGGCCTTCCACCAGTTCTTGGAGAGCTGACGGACATCCGGATCCCACAGGAAGTGCTCGAGCGCCGTAGGTGACGCCATCTTGGAACGCAAAAGCAGGTACAGGTACTTGAAGTCAGCCTCATGCACGCAGTGCGCGTCACGCGGGTGCAATTCCTTGATCATGCTGGTAGCTTCCTGCAGCGTGACAGTCACACCCAGAGCTTGAAGACCGTTTTGCAGGTCTTCGTCCACGAGGTAACCCTTGTTCTCCTTGTCGAAGGAACGGAAGGTCTGTCCGATGAACGCTTCGTGCACTGCGTGGAAGTCCTCGTACGTCAGCTGTCCCTGGTTCTTCGGATCCAACCGTTTCATGAGGTGCCCCACGTCGTCCGCTGACAGCTTGACACCAGCCACGCGCAGGCCGCGTTGGATGTCAATGGCGTCCACTTTGCCGTCCATGTCGACGTCGATACGTGCGAAAGCTTCACGCAGAAGTTGGTCCACTGTCACGCGCGAATTGCGACGAACGAGTTTAGCACGCTGCAAAGCCTTCGCTTCAGCAGGAACAGGCTCTTTCGGGGTGTTCGTGTCGGCCATTGTAGTGAAGGGGAGGAAAAGGCTTCGGCTCAAGAGGAGATTGTGAAGTGGGGAGCAGCTTGAGCCAAAGGTTTGGTGGTTCGCTATGAACGAAACGACCGGAAGGCGAGTCGACGCACCCCATCTTGCACCTGGTTCTTGAATACTCAGACGTAGGCAAAGTATGCATAATTACAGGTTCACTGCTAGAATAGTCAAGGCAAGTTAAACCGACGCAGTGCCGGCGGTGAATCGCGTTTCTCGCTGCAACTGAGGCAGGTCTGGATTAAAGACACAAGGACGCGCTGATGGAGAGAGGTTGTCCCATGTGCGGGGCGTGCTGGACGACGTTGTCGAAAGCGTGTAAACGACTGCACATCCTGCAGGAAAGTTTTTTCTGCTTGGAGATCAGCAGCCGCGTGGCATGCAGGGGATAGATTCCACGGTAAGAAGCAATCGAAGTGAAGCAATGGCAAAGCAATCCTGGTATCTACGGCACCTTCTAGAGCGTATCAAAGTGCTGCAGACTTTGTCAGTTGTGCTTGAAGATGTTGGTGACGTTTCGACGATCCGATTTCCTCCAAATAGTTATTTTTCAACCTTACATACATCAAGATGAGCGTACTCCTTCTTAGTCATAATAACTGCAAAATCTTCACATGATAAAAAACAGGTTCCATAATATCTTCCTTGATAAGGACCTTCATTTTATCATATTTGTCAAACCAGTACCCTCTATATATGTATTTATGCTGCCATATGATTGGCCAGGATCCACAATGGAGGCTCTAACTCCGTCGCCTGCGTCACCGCGCTAGAATTGCAGTGCGTGGCACCAACTTGCAGTCCTCCATCCAAGTCCGGACGTTCGGCTCGAACTTCGGGCAACACACGTGTCCTCTTCAAGCATGCGGGATGTGGCACGTTGGCTTTGCGTGGGGCTTGGAAGGTGGCCAACTTGGCTTGAAGTCGGTGCCTCGTCACACGTCAACAGCTTTAGGCAACGGAGTGCTCGTCATCTTGCTTTCCACACGGAGTCGAGCAAGTGATCTGTCGAAGAATTGGGAGGCCACGCCACGCACACCTGATCTACGTGCAATTCTACAAATGTTGCCTACCAGTGGAATGTAAGAAGACTCTGGACATGAATCAACACTTCTGCTGAGGTTGGTGACGCACCGCAGTGACGCTCTCATTTTTCACACCATTTACACATCATTTACGTCCACCACACCACATGTTTTTTTGAAAAATCGCGCGCAACTTGCACTCTTTGGCGACCGTTATCCGGCAGCTTCTTCGTCATGCTGAGCCGCGTAGAGGACGTGCGCGTGTTCGAGAGCTCCGACGACGTGATTTTGCGCTCCTCCAGTCGTCGGTACTCGCGCCAGCAGCTCAACAGCGAAGATGCAGAGGAGAACGAGCAGCTGCACCCGCAACATCCTTATCGGATGCGGAAACGCGTGTTGCAGCGCGGAAATGGGGATTTCCACCAATTAAATGAAGAAAATGACCAGGTTCTAGTGCCTTTCTGGAATCAGGAGAACAACAAGCCTATGGAGTTCGTCTTTTTGTCGTCCGGAGAGATCAGAGCGAGAGAGGACTGTCCTCCAGGTTTAGGCCTGCCAAAGCTGCAGGACCACAGTGCAAACGTTAGCAGAAGACTGGCGTACAATACGCAGGAGTTATCATATGAAAGTGATGATGAAGACACAAGAGTTTCGAACCACAGGAATCAGATGATGAAGCTGTCCAGGCAACAGGTTCAAAAACGAGGAGGACGCCAAAATAATGGACGGAGCAATTCCTTGGCCTCCTCCTTGAAAGATGCGGATGTTTCATCTGACAGTGACAGTGAATTGGATGCGTCGAAGGTCTCTGAAGAGGATCGAGAGGAAGCACGGGCTGCATTTCACGCTCAACATAGACGGCAGGCGACACGAAACGCTGAAAGGCGCGTTGACACTCATGACCGCTCAAGAAAAAGAGCACCACCTCACTCGTTGGAATTGGACCATTTGCGTAAAGAAGAAGAAGAAGAAGAAGGAATGTCGGATCTTGCCACAAGTAGAGTGGAGTTAGTTCTCTCTGAGGATTTCCGCCAAGAGAAGTCGCCAATTAGTGCAGTCAGCACTCATGAATCTGCACGTAGAGAACGACCAGCGCCTCTGGAGCAAGGGTCACAGTTAACAGAGGCAAGTGACGTTCGTACTCGTCGAAGCAAGAGGTCCCCAAAGATGGAAGTGAGTCATTTAGTTTCGGAGGAACCAACGCCACAAGTGAAGGGCGTAGCAGCTTATAGTGTGAGGGGGGACGGTTCAAGTGCAAGGAAGGAGAATGAAGTGGCCAGTCAGTTGAAATCGGAGCTGCAGAAGGAGAAGAAGCGCGTGCTGGAGAAAGTGACGCAGTTATTAGACGAGCAGGGGAATAACCAGCAGCTCCGGGGCCGAGTTGAAGCGTTGGAGGCTCAACTTGCGGGTAGAGACGGAGAGACGGACGATAAAAACTGGGTGGCAGCAGAACAAGACAAGCTGTCGCAGTCAACTGAAAAGGAGCAAGCGACCCGTATTAATGTTCTGGAAGAGCAAGTTCGAGCTCAAGAAGCCAAAATTTCCCGCCTAAAGCACGAGAAGGAGGAACTGAACACTGCTTTAAAGCAGCTGAAGAAGACGGGAAATAGTGTGTCCAATACTCAACGGTTGGATGCAGAGGAGACGGGTATTGTGAGGGAAGAGCTTGATGAGATGACTCGACGTCTGCAGGAATTCCTGGCACAAGTGGAGAACTGGAAGGACAGCAGCAAGAAGGAAATGCAACATTGCAAGGGTCAAGATAGATTACCTGTTGTGCTGGAGCGCTTGTGGCTGGATTTTCCTCAGTTTCCTGGAGTATTAGCAAACGTAGCCAAGGAAAAACCAAGTTCTTCATCGGAGAAACAGCACCAGTTGTCAGATGGGGAAGATCAAGTGGAGGCTGTCCATTTCCTAAAGAAGAGGCTGCACCAACGCGAGGAAGAACTGCGTCAAATCCACGTCAAGTACGTGGAATTGAAGGAGCTGTGTGCTCGGCAATGTGTTCGAGAGGCGGATCTGCAGAACTTCATCAATGAACATCGTCTGCGTGGCAACTTAATCATTCGAAAGACGGACAGTATCAAGCCCAACGGAGCCGCTAGTAACCAAGAACCAGTACAAGATGATCAACCCCAACGTAGTACGAAGCTGAAGATGATTTCGAGCCGAGGAACCAACACGCCAGCATCCTACACAGAAAGAGGAGGCGAACAGGATGATGTTGTCAATGACGAGTACTCGGACAACCAGGAGGATAACGATGACTACGAGGAAGGAGACGACTACGACTACCCCGTGCGCGCACCTAAAGTCTTCGTTCAGGTTGGACTCGACGGAGTGTACGAGCATGCGTCTCCCACGGACTCGGCGATCGCGCAGAAGCTCGCAAGTCGTCGGAACCGGGGGGAACGGAAGAAGCAACAACAGCGTGTGGAGCGCATTCGTTTGGTGCCATCGCCGAGTTTAACTCAGCGGCATGAACGAGTACCCACACCGACATCAGTTCCCCGAAGGAATACATCTGCCCAGCAGTCAATGTCACAGGCGTCTTCGTCACGGCACCATTCAGTGCTCGGGGAGTGTCCACCAGGATGTGGGAGTCGCCCTTCCTTTATGCGAAGGAAAGCATCACCTGCAACGAGAGCAAAAGCATCCAAAAGACCCGTATCCTCGTCCGCATCGAGAGGAGCCGTCGGAGTGATTCGGCCGTGGATGTGACCTATCTTTTTTGATAAACTAATACAGTGCTTTACCTCGCAGAGCTCCACAACGTTATCGTACTAATGGAAGTAACCAAGGGACCAAACGACTGTTGTCATTAACGAGAGCGGAGACATTGTCGTTGTTGTTTTGCAGCTTTCATGTCGAGAGACGTTCGTCGATTATTAATCATCTTCATCTGCATTTCTTCCAACCGACACGACATATAAAGATCATATCACATGGTAGTTTATATGATATGAAAAATATGTAAAATTATAGCTCATAAACATTTGATATGACCTTATAAAAATCTGCATTTCTACGAGCCCTGTCGGCGGTGCTATTGCACTGCTTGATCACACTACAATTATTACATGCACAATGACAACAGGACGGTGTGCGGGTTTGCCATTGGGAATAGAAGCTTAACACTGCCAGCATCTTAGACGAACGTTAATTTGGAGCTCATTATCGAATTTGTGTCGATGGTGCTGTCCTCGCAATGCGGCGTGTTACTCCAGAGTAACTTCACGTCGTAGAGTCCACGACTATTATGCTGCACAGCAACGGCAGATCACTGATACTGATTCAGTAACGCCGCTCTAATTTTCGGAGAGCACTCATCAATGGAGGTGGTTGCAGACGAGTTGGCATTGCCGCGCTACATTGCAGTTCAGTGTGCATTTCACTTTTCGTCCTGTAGACTACAGTCTGTAGTAGACAAGCAAAACCGCACATTCCATAAGTGCCACCACTCCATGCAGAAGATTGATCAGCTTGACAGCGATGTAGCGCCTCCAAACTCTTCCGGAAGCAAGACTTATACATACGCTACGACTTAGATGACACCCACACCGCCCCGATATCCTCTGTCCTAGTAATAAATCAACGCAGTGTATTTGCTTTAACTACTCTAGCCTGGCCTCCTTCTTCACGAACTTCTTCATTATCTTCTCGCCAACCACTTGCCTAGGCGAAGTTGCGCGGTGTGGTCTCATCGCCGTGCGAGGCCACCAACCGATCGTAGGCCTTGGCGGCGTCCGTGGGCGTCCAAAAGTCACCGCCCATGATCGTGCGGCCGTGCACTTCCAGCTCGGCGCTGTACTTCTTGATCTTGGTGGCGTTGAAACGCACACCCAGGAACTCGTTGGCCGCCTCGTTCTCTGTCTCGGCCACGTGCACGTCCTCCACGTTGCAGTTCTCGGTGATGGAGCGCAGTGCCGACGTCTGCAGTGGACGCACCAGTCGGACCAGAGGTACTTGGCTCTGTAGTCGGAGCGCGCGTCGTACAAGTTGCGAGTTCATGTTGTGGTTATGGCTCTGTGTTCGCGTAGGTTAAAGTCACGGACTGCGTTTGCTGTTGTAGCTCAAGCGTCGAGTGGTGTGAGCTATGCGTCTAGTTGCGTAATGAACAGAACACAGCACAGCACAGCATAGCATAGTACTGGGAATGTCGGCGGGCAGCGCATTCTCTAATCGAGACGCCTGCATCCTATCTCCGAGTTGACGCTGGAAGCAGAAATGTGCGACGTGTGCGAGCGCTTCAACTTGTGGCTGGGGATTAGCCAATGGGAGGCCGCCGTCGGCTTAACACCGGTACCTAAAGTCGGCACGATTCTGGTATGATACCGTGTGCTAAAAAAGCGTACTTAGTACACATAGTACGTGTATGTGTACGTGGCGGATATGATATTTACTTCAGTATGAAATAGCCACATTAGTGAAAACAGATCATAGTTGGTTTGGTGGTCAGATTTCATTCATATCAAATGATATGATTTGTCCTTCAGCAGAATACAATCTCATATGTCAAAACAAGTATCATGGTAGTGCTCTATTTGGCCGGAAAGGCTTTCAACGAACAGGTAACTTCACAACATTCTTGACAACAGACAGTCGCTACCAGCACAGCGCACACTCTGGAGTAAGTGAGCTAAAAGCGCTTACGCCACCGAGCGAAGCTTGCGGTATGCTTTCTGGGACGCAGCATTCTTGCCACTGGTTCCGGCGCCAGTGGGGGTCGTCGTCGTGCCGGTCTTTCCTCCTGGTGTGGTTTTATCAGGCGTACCGGCGGATGTAGTCGCTTGGGCACTCGCAGTAGCGGTAGCTGAAGCACCACCAGTCTTCGCAGCACCGTTATCGCTCGTCACAGACACGTCATTGTCGCTGTTCGTCGCGGTGACAGACTTTGAGGTTCCGTCACCGTTCGTGACTGTAGCCGTCTTGGTCGAGTAGGAGTTACCATTGCCAGTAGTGCCGGCGTTCGCGTTTGCGTTTGCGTCCGCGTTAGCAGTAGCAGTAGTGGTTCCGACACTGGGGGCCCCGTTGACACCGACGCTAGGTGCGGCATTGACCCCAACATTCGTGCTAGGAGCAGCATTCACACCAACAGCAGGGGCGTTGTAGACGCCAGTACTCGGCACGCCGTTGACACCCACACTAGCCACACCAGGAACACCGACGTGCGCACCGATGCCGAGAACGTTGACGCCAACTCCGACGCCGTTGTCGACACCGACGCCAACGCTCGCAATACCGGGGACTCCTACACTGACGCCGTGGCCAACACCAACAGCACCGGGAACGCCTACGCCGTAACCTGGAGCGCCAACACCGACGCTGGCAACGCCGGGTACGCCAACGCCGACGCCAGGGACACCAAGCAGCCCGAAAGTCTCGGCAACTTGCTGCTCAGCCTGCACGCTGCTCGAGATGGCTGCGGCGATGATGCAGAGGGAAAAGATCTTGGTGTTGCTGAACATGTTTTCTTGTAGCAATAAAGAGGAGGCTTGCTCGTGTGGAGATCGAACGGTTCGCTTCGATGGTTGGAGGTCAAATGAGTAAATTTGAGAATGAGCCTGAAGAAAACGCTTCTTGTGGATCGGGTAGACGTCGGTCTTGACCACAAAGCCATCTAGGGGTATACTTGCTGCCATCGGCAGGAGTATGTTGACCAGGCAAGGCTATGATATGCTTGCTAAAATCGGGCTTAGATCTGAAGCTGCTGATTCTCTGTTTGACTCATTGGCTTGTATCCAACGAAATTGACAGCAGTTGGTATTGTCATGTGGAGGTGTGACCGCATACAAGTGCAATCAGTGATGGCAAAGAACTCTATATGCCCTTATCTGTTTTGTTACATATGTACTTGTCCTGAGTCGGCAAAATCTCGATGCGACCTTATCAGAGTTGACCACCAAATCATCAGCATAGGGAGACCGTGCCTGTTTTAATACAAGATCGAGATCTTTCCATCACTGAATGCACTTGTATGCGGTCACACCTCCACATGACAATACCAACTGCTGTCAATTTCGTTGGATACAAGCCAATGAGTCAAACAGAGAATCAGCAGCTTCAGATCTAAGCCCGATTTTAGCAAGCATATCATAGCCTTTGCCTGGTCAACATACTCCTGCCGATGGCAGCAAGTATACTCCTAGATGGCTTTGTGGTCAAGACCGACGTCTACCCGATCCACAAGAAGCGTTTTCTTCAGGCTCATTCTCAAATTTACTCATTTGACCTCCAACCATCGAAGCGAACCGTTCGATCTCCACACGAGCAAGCCTCCTCTTTATTGCTACAAGAAAACATGTTCAGCAACACCAAGATCTTTTCCCTCTGCATCATCGCCGCAGCCATCTCGAGCAGCGTGCAGGCTGAGCAGCAAGTTGCCGAGACTTTCGGGCTGCTTGGTGTCCCTGGCGTCGGCGTTGGCGTACCCGGCGTTGCCAGCGTCGGTGTTGGCGCTCCAGGTTACGGCGTAGGCGTTCCCGGTGCTGTTGGTGTTGGCCACGGCGTCAGTGTAGGAGTCCCCGGTATTGCGAGCGTTGGCGTCGGTGTCGACAACGGCGTCGGAGTTGGCGTCAACGTTCTCGGCATCGGTGCGCACGTCGGTGTTCCTGGTGTGGCTAGTGTGGGTGTCAACGGCGTGCCGAGTACTGGCGTCTACAACGCCCCTGCTGTTGGCGTGAATGCTGCTCCTAGCACGAATGTTGGGGTCAATGCCGCACCTAGCGTCGGTGTCAACGGGGCCCCCAGTGTCGGAACCACTACTGCTACTGCTAACGCGGACGCAAACGCAAACGCGAACGCCGGCACTACTGGCAATGGTAACTCCTACTCGACCAAGACGGCTACAGTCACGAACGGTGACGGAACCTCAAAGTCTGTCACCGCGACGAACAGCGACAATGACGTGTCTGTGACGAGCGATAACGGTGCTGCGAAGACTGGTGGTGCTTCAGCTACCGCTACTGCGAGTGCCCAAGCGACTACATCCGCCGGTACGCCTGATAAAACCACACCAGGAGGAAAGACCGGCACGACGACGACCCCCACTGGCGCCGGAACCAGTGGCAAGAATGCTGCGTCCCAGAAAGCATACCGCAAGCTTCGCTCGGTGGCGTAAGCGCTTTTAGCTCACTTACTCCAGAGTGTGCGCTGTGCTGGTAGCGACTGTCTGTTGTCAAGAATGTTGTGAAGTTACCTGTTCGTTGAAAGCCTTTCCGGCCAAATAGAGCACTACCATGATACTTGTTTTGACATATGAGATTGTATTCTGCTGAAGGACAAATCATATCATTTGATATGAATGAAATCCGACCACCAAACCAACTATGATCTGTTTTCACTAATGTGGCTATTTCATACTGAAGTAAATATCATATCCGCCACGTACACATACACGTACTATGTGTACTAAGTACGCTTTTTTAGCACACGGTATCATACCAGAATCGTGCCGACTTTAGGTACCGGTGTTAAGCCGACGGCGGCCTCCCATTGGCTAATCCCCAGCCACAAGTTGAAGCGCTCGCACACGTCGCACATTTCTGCTTCCAGCGTCAACTCGGAGATAGGATGCAGGCGTCTCGATTAGAGAATGCGCTGCCCGCCGACATTCCCAGTACTATGCTATGCTGTGCTGTGCTGTGTTCTGTTCATTACGCAACTAGACGCATAGCTCACACCACTCGACGCTTGAGCTACAACAGCAAACGCAGTCCGTGACTTTAACCTACGCGAACACAGAGCCATAACCACAACATGAACTCGCAACTTGTACGACGCGCGCTCCGACTACAGAGCCAAGTACCTCTGGTCCGACTGGTGCGTCCACTGCAGACGTCGGCACTGCGCTCCATCACCGAGAACTGCAACGTGGAGGACGTGCACGTGGCCGAGACAGAGAACGAGGCGGCCAACGAGTTCCTGGGTGTGCGTTTCAACGCCACCAAGATCAAGAAGTACAGCGCCGAGCTGGAAGTGCACGGCCGCACGATCATGGGCGGTGACTTTTGGACGCCCACGGACGCCGCCAAGGCCTACGATCGGTTGGTGGCCTCGCACGGCGATGAGACCACACCGCGCAACTTCGCCTAGGCAAGTGGTTGGCGAGAAGATAATGAAGAAGTTCGTGAAGAAGGAGGCCAGGCTAGAGTAGTTAAAGCAAATACACTGCGTTGATTTATTACTAGGACAGAGGATATCGGGGCGGTGTGGGTGTCATCTAAGTCGTAGCGTATGTATAAGTCTTGCTTCCGGAAGAGTTTGGAGGCGCTACATCGCTGTCAAGCTGATCAATCTTCTGCATGGAGTGGTGGCACTTATGGAATGTGCGGTTTTGCTTGTCTACAACAACAACAAGAAACGTGTCTGATTCTGAGGGATGACAATGTGACTCGCAGAACTGCAACGTATCTATCTACCACTCCTGTTGCTACAATTGAAGCTATAGGTTATGCAAAAAGAAACATTTCTGAAAGCACATTAGTATTAAGAGTTTCATTTCACTTTTAACAATTTTCATTGCATTATAGCCATGTCCTGGTACGCGTTGGCAATCTTTCGTAGTTGATAGTGAAGTGCCACAGCGGTCGGACGATCCGATGCATTGAAAGCCACACACTGCAAAATGAGCTCACGGATCTCCGGCGGACAATCATTCTCGATCGTTGGTTTGATGGCGTCTGTACTCACCAACAGCGCGATTTTGGCGTCTGTAAGAGCGTCTTCCTCGAGTCTGTTGCTGTTGTACGGGTGGCCACATGTATCCATCTCACTCAGCGTAATACCAAAGGAGAAAATGTCGGCACTTTCAGAGTACCGATCGCCCTGTAGCAACTCTGGAGCGATCCACGCAGTCGTTCCCATTCCACCTGTCATGGTTGATTCATCGGAGGTTTCTCTTGAGATGCCAAAGTCGCTCAGTTTCGCTTCCCATTCATGATTCAACAAGACATTTCGAGACTTGATATCTCGGTGAATAATGGTCGGATCGAAAGAGTGAAGATACACAAGCGCTTCAGCCATATCCAGCGCCAAGTTCACTTTACTCCGTGGTTCAGAGTCGTCTCCAAGCCACGAAAACGTCCGACGACTGTCTTTTTCACGTTGTTTCTGCCTCAAAAGTGTGGTTAAATCCCCTCGAGGCATGTACTCGACGACCAGCGAGAGATCCATCAGATTCGTCCATGCTAAACCGATGAAATGCACAATCTTGGGGTGATCCATCCGCGCGTACAAGCGGATTTCATCCATAAATCGACGAAGAAGATCTTTGGACATGGCTTTGGGTAGAATCTGCTTGACAACCACGCGTTGACCGTACATATGTGCGAGATGCACGACACCGAAGCCACCACTTGCCAGTTCCTCTTGAATCAGAATATCCTCGATCGGAAGACGGTAAGGGATTAAATCCTCATCGTTCCGAACGTCGTTGCTCAGGTATCCGCTGCCTGATGATGGAGGAAGAGATAAAGTCTGAGAAGCCGAACCTGTTCCAGTCGCGGCATTCGACCGTCCTTTGCTTGTAGGTAAAGCTTGGAAACCGCGATCGGGATCGTTCGAGTTGTTTCGTTTCTTTTGTCGCCGACGATACAGGATAAAAACCACGATAGCGAGGAGAACAACGACGACAGCAGCTGCAATGCCCCCTATTAGCCCTGCATTCGAGCTGGAGCTCTCGTTGATGACAACAGTCGTCTGACCACTGGATGCTTGGTTACTTCCATTAGTACCGGTAGTAGATGTGCCATCAGTGGCGGAAGAAGAAGCAGTGCTAGCTGTGGTAGAACTGGTACTAGTACTGGTGCTGGAACTACTTCCAGTCGTAGAATCCGATTCAGTACTGGTCGGGTACAGGCTGGAGAACGAAACATCTACAAAAGAAGGAGAAGAAGGTTAAATCAACGCAATTTTTCCTACCACAAGGTAAAAGGAAGACTTACCATCAAGAACACAGCCCGAGATGTCGCTTGTAATGGCCGTAACAGTACCAGAAACGCTAGAACATTCGTCTGCGTCCTGACTAACTGTAAGACTCAACTGTGCGCTCTGCAACACGTCAATATCGGACTTCCGGACGATAAAATTCGTTACTGTCGTTCCTCCAAGTGTCCTAAAGCAATAAAAACAAGTTAGTGGCGATAAAAAAACATAGTTTTACCATACAAGCGCTTCCGTACAGTGTCTTGAGCTTCGTAGGGAATGCCACACCAACGATCTCTGTGATCCGACAGTCGCTGCACTCCAAATACTGGAGACTGTCCGGGAACACAGCGCCTTTCAACGTCGTGAGCTGCTGGTTCCCATTGAGATACAATTTCTGTAAGGACGAGGAGAAGCGGAACTTGGCTAGTGAATCGATCGAGTTCTTGCGGAGATAAAGCCTCAGCAAACTATCCGGGAAGTTTGAAGCCTTCGTCGACGTCAAAGCGTTCAAATCCAACGTCCTACAGCCATCCAAACAAACAAATCCCGTTCAGTAAATCAATCTGAAAAAAAAAAAACTAGTGAAAAACGATCGAGAACGTACAATAATTCCACACTCGCAGGGAAGTCCAAGCCATCTAGAGACGTCAACTGATTGCTAGTGAGATCCACCTCCGTCACAGACGTCCCGACGGCCTTAAACGTCTTGATTTTGTTATTCCAGAGCCACAAACTCGCTACTTCAGGATAACTCTCCACCACCTGAATGTTCACGTAACTGGCATTGATCCTGTACTCCCCTGGGTTCTCAGACTCTGTAGCTTTGATCGTCACTTCATCACAGTCGGCATTCTTGACGAGAATAGCCACATTTTCCGCTCCACTGGCTGGAGCTGTAAGCGTTACTTTAGACGGGGGGGAGATGCCTGATTCCGGACAGGTAGCTGCGTGCACTTCCCTCCACAGCGTCAGAGCGAAAATGGCTGGTAGAATCCACCGCATGAGCGAACAACCCGTTACGCAAGAGCTTCGAAAGTCCCTTTGTGTGTCAATGAGATATCGGAGACTTGAGCTGCTCGCTGTAAAAGAGTATGTGACGTACAGTGACAACTGAACCAAAGAGTGCAGTCACGATGGGAACGAAGTGAACCACGTCGTTACAAGCGTCGTCCGGCTGATGTATCACCAGGAGGTGTACATCTGTGTACAATTATAACAGCTTAGACGGATATATCAATTATAGGGGTTGACTGACGATTTGAGAAATGCCAAACCGTCACTGCTCTCTCCACAATGCGCTTTCAGGGTCGAAAGTCGTTCTGAGATAGACAGATTTCATTTCCCAGTCGTGCACACATAGCTCCAAGGTAATTCACAGCTGTGGCTCATCGTCGCAGCCATGCTACACCCAAGCCAGCATTCAAGGAAATGTCCTTCTTATTCGCCTGTGGTGGTTATCTCAAAATGTACTTGTTCGGACCGAACTTCGGTGTGGCCAAAGCCCTGCAGTAGTTCGAGTTGGAGAAAATGCACGACTTATTAGCTGTTCGGCCGGTGCGCTGACGGTCACAGGATTGGCGCTGCACTGTGACTTCGACGCCATCCGTGACCACGTGGTGCACAATGTCGTCCCTCAGGCACACACGTCACTTGCCGGCTAGTTCCGAGTGCGCCCGTATTTACGTGAGACGTCATGGCGGCATGCACCAGTTCGAGAAGCTCAATAAAGCGCAGCAGCTTACACGTCGCTGTCGTCTCTCAAGTCGCGACGATCGACGACCTTCGACTTTGTTGGCCTCGTGCTGCGCCCCACCCATCGCCAGCCTGCCATTCAAGCTCAATGGCGACTTTCAGCCTGTGTATGACAGTCCGTTCTACTGCGTCGGTGCTAACATTAAGCCGTCGGTGTACGTGCCCATATTTGTTCACTATTTTCTCACTTACACATAGTACTGCACATGGTCTCCACGTTCGTTCGACAGCAGAGCGATGTCATTGTCGTCTTCGACCATCACAAGGGGTTCCGACTGTTTCCGCCGTTCGGACTTGTATCCTCTTCGACTGGGTGGTCTACAGTTGCGAGGTGCTGACATGGCTCGATTCGCTAATCGATCGGTAGTTGCTAGATCGTCCAGAGCCAATTCCAGATTCCGAAGCTCGAAGTGCAGTTGAATAGCACTTGGACGGTTCCTCGGGTCTGCGTCTAGACATTTGTCTACGAGATCTCGGACGCTATTGGGACAGTCGGAGCTCAATGTAGGGCGCAACTTCCCTGCACTAACCAGAACGGCAATCCGAGCGTTCGTGTGCTTAATATTCCCTCCTCGATTATCCTCGGTCGGAACTCCTTCCGAGTACGGACGTCTACAAGTGTCCAATTCGGTCAGAATCACTCCGAAAGAGTACACATCCGCCTTCTCCGAGTACCGTTCACCACGTAAAACTTCCGGTGCAATCCAGGAGATCGTTCCGATCTCAGCCGTCATCGTTTGGTCCTCTGTGAGTTCTCGACTCACTCCGAAATCCGTCAGTTTAGCTTCCCATGTCTCGCTCATCAGTACGTTGTTGGGCTTGAGATCTCGATGGATCATGGGACTGTCGAAGGAATGCAGGTATACAAGTGCTTCTGCGACGTCCAGAGCTAAAAGAGACTTGCACTTGAGTCCTCCACGCTCGGATTTCGTCGACCGGAACCATCCGTACGAGTCACGAGCCAGTGGATCTCGCGTCTCACGCTTCAGTTGCTTCTGTAGTAAAGTTGCTAGATCGCCATTAGGCATGTACTCGAACACAGCGGATAAATCCATCAAGGAACTGAAGGTGAAGCCGATGAACCGTACGATCTTGGGATGATCCAGTGACGCACACGTCCGGATCTCGTCCATGAAATCGTTAAGCATCCGTGGGTCGCGGATTCGTTCAGGAAGAAGCTGCTTCGTCACTACCGTCTGATCCCGAAAGCTGGCCTTGTACACAGCGCCGTAACCTCCTTTAGCTATCAATTTACCCCGAACAACCTCCTCATGCATGAGTCGGAAGTGCTTCATGTCCTGGTCTGTCCGGATATCGTTGTCCAAGTGTCTGGAAGACAATGGAAGTGCTGAACGGGTGGACGAAGCCATTGTACTGTTCAGCCCTCGACGTTTTGTACTCACGACGGTCTCATCCAGTCCAGAGTCCATTTCTGCTTCCATGTTCCCAGTATTTAACGTCCGCTCGAAGAATGTGTGTGCTGTGTGTGTCGTGGGGTTCGTCGCGCGGATATGATTCACTGACTGGAACTCGGAGCTTCTCTCTGCTGTGTAGTCCTTGAATTTACTGCCCGATTGGCGATGTCGGAACACGAGATAACCAATTGCACCGCCAATAACCACTAGCATCAACGCAGCACCGGAAATCATAGCCACCAGCATCCAACCGGACGAAGAACTGGACTCGGAAGCTGTGTTAATAGGTTGCGTACCGTTCGGAGGTGGTCCAAGGCCACTGGAGTCTGCAGTGGCTGAAATCACGTATTTACTATTGTACACGGCATCGGGTAGCACGCAGATCGTCACGAACTGCACGTCCTGCTTCGTAGCACTGGAATCGCAGCTTGTACTTGATACAGTGAGTTTAAACCAGCCAAGACCGGCCACTAACGGGAAACTGGAGTTAGCGATCTCGAAAGAGTCCACCGTGCTCCCTTCGAGATCCAGAGACGTTAATGAACCAGAAGAAGGCAACGTCACACCCGAGATTTTCTCCACGTCACAGTCGCTACAAGAAAAAACCTGCAGTTGCATGGGCATTTGCCACTTGGACAAGTCGTGAATCGTGTTTTGACTCGTGTCCAGAGTCACCAACGTATCACTAAACGTGAAACTGGTTAGAACCACAATGCCATTGTTCTTGAGAGATAGCGACGTGACTGTATCCGGTATTTCCCCTCCTTCCAGCCCCTTAATCGAGTTATTATCCAGCATTAGTCGACTGACACTACTGGGGATTGATAAAGCGTCCAAAGCGCTAAGTCCATTCCCCGACAAGTCCCTGCAAAGAAACAAATAAGTCTCCAACCGTTCAGACAGTAAAAACAGCATCTACCAACGTACAGCGTCTTGACAGCGGCTTCGGTGTCTTCATAGATAGCGGTGACCTGATTCCCTGATAAATCGACAGTAGTGACGGCCGGGAAGCTCGAAACAGCTTCGATTCCTAAGTTACTGGCATCAATCGTTGTCGTTCCGTTACTGGACGTGGAGGTGATTTTCACTACTGTGCAGTTTTGAAACACAACTTCAGCGTTGGGAGCTGCTGCATCACTCCGTCGCAATGTGGCCAATGTCGGAGCTGGTTTCTCGCACGCGTTTGTATGGAAAACTCGAGCTGTTGAGGGACCGAGAAGCATTGAGAGCACGAGAAGAAGTCCGAGTCGGCGTGACCGTCTCATTAGTACGTCCCTCCTCCCAAGACGTCGAGATCACGTTCGAAAAGTACACTGAGCTGTCTGTCGGCTTCACAACGTGCTCGGTTTTTGATGCGCGACACAAGGCACAGTCCGTTTTCCCATCCGAAAGTGATTTCCTCGAAGCGGCCGGGCGATTTGCTTCATTGTTACAACCGACAGCAGGTTGCCACACCTTCCACCAGAGAAATGAGGCCAAGAAGCATTCAACGACACCAGGCGGAGCTATGCAACGCGCAGAGTTTCCAGCCGCCTTCAAGCCGACGTAACGTAGTTAGTCGAAAAAAACGAGAAGCAACAGTTGCGGTACATGTACAATCAGCTGGATTAAAGCTTTTCAGCTGTTCGGTACATGTAGAACACTACCTGCACAGGTAGAACGAGAAGATATCGGAACTTTTCTTGTATTTAAATAACTTCAAAGGCTTGATAACGCACTAGACATCAACATCCTCCCTCTGCTCACGTTGACGGTCGGAACGGGCGATGACCCGACTGACTCGCGCCCATGCTGCTGGCCTTGGACTGCGTCCTGGTCATGCGTCTCGCCGACGCCAGTAGTTCCTCCTCTTCAAGCTCCAAATTGCGTAGTTCGTAGTGGATCTGCAGTGCTGACGGTCGATCCTCCGGGTCGAACGCCAAGCATTTGTCCACCAAACTACGCACACTACGCGGACAATCGTTGTGCACTTCGGGTCTCAAAGTGCCGGCACTAACCAGCACGGCAATGCGCGTGTTCGACGTCTTGTTGTTGCCTCCACGGTTGCTCTCGCCCGGGATACCCAGCGCGTACGGCCGGCGACAAGTGTCCAATTCGGTTAGAATGACACCGAACGAGTACACGTCCGCCTTCTCCGAGTAGTGTTCTCCACGTAGAACCTCCGGCGCGATCCAGGAGACTGTACCGATCTCCGCCGTCATCGTTTGATCTTCATCCAGTTCTCGGCTGATGCCAAAGTCCGTGAGTTTCGCTTCCCACGTGTCACTCAGTAGAATGTTCTTCGGCTTTAAGTCACGGTGGATGATCGGACTCTCGAATGAATGCAGATACACTAACGCCTCGGCAACATCCAGAGCGATCAGCGACTTACACTTGAGACTTTCTCCTTCTCCAACGGAATGGAACCAACTGTAGCCATCCCGAGCAAATTCATCGCGCTGTTCACGTTGAAGTTGTTTCTGCAACATAGTGCTTAAGTCACCACGAGGCATGTACTCCATGACCATACTGATGTCCAGTAGGGAGCTCCACGTGACGCCAATGAAGCTGACAATCTTGGGGTGATCCAACGTCGAACAGAGACGAATTTCCTCCATGAAGCTGCCAAGCCAACGCTTGTCACGTGCACGTTCAGGTAACAACTGCTTGGTCACTACCTTCTCGTTCTGGAATGTAGCCAAGTACACAGCTCCGTAGCCTCCTTTAGCGATCAATTTCCCACGGACAACTTCTTCTTGAAGTAATCTGCACTGTAAAATATCGTCGTCCGTCCGGATATCGTTCAGGACGAAGTTCGCAGTGGATTCGCTCAGCATTGCCTCAGGTACCGAGTCCGTTCTACCTGTTCTTGACATACCAGTTAGATGACCAGGCATGTACTTAGTGGCCTTGGAAGACGACGAAGCGTCTGGGTCAAACTCGAGGTTTTCCGCTTCTTTGAGCTCTTCATCCCGAACTTTTTGTCGACGTCGGTAGATCACAAACACTACCCCACCCAGAATACAGGCCATCATAGCTCCAAGACAGATCATAGCCAGCATCATCCAGTTACTGAGACCACCACCTCCTCCTCCGTCTTTCCCTTCCGGATTCCCTCCACTTCCAGTGTTAGAGGTAGAACCGGCACCAACGAGGTATTTCGCGTCGAAATAGTTGTCCGGTAGTACGCACAAGTTCATTGAGCGGGCAATCAGCGACGTCGCGTGGCTGTCGGTACAGTTAGCGCCAATTGTCGTGGCTATGAGGTCGTCCACAGTCTCCAGTACCGCCACACTCGAGTTCGCAACCTCAAACATCTCGATGTTGCTGCCTGTTAGGTCGAAAGTCGAGAGGGACATGGAAGTGGGGAATACAACGCCCGCGATGATCTTAATCCCGCACTCCTGGCATCGGAATGACTGTAAACTCGTAGGCATTTCCCAGCTTGAAAGCTTGGGTACTGCGTTGTCACTCAAGTCGATATACTCGGTCTGATCCCCCACTACGAAGCTCTGTAAGGATGTGACGCTGTTGTTTCGGATCGAAATGGACGTCACTGTGTCGGGGATATCGCCTTCCGTCAACGTTGAGACGTGGTTGTCGTCCATATTCAAGACCGTGACGCTACTAGGGATCGAGACGTTGGTCATATCCTTAATCCCATTGTTGGAGATATCCCTACAAGCACAAACACAGTCAGTTCGAGATCTCTAAAAGTTACATCTAAAACTCCACGTACAGTGTAGTGACTGAAGACCCGGTAGATTCCTGGATAACAGCGATATCGTTACCCGATAGATCTAGCGATTCGACGGCAGGGAAGCTCTCAACCACCACGATCTTCTGCCCTGAAGCGTCTATGGATTTCGTGCCGTCACTCTGCGTGTCTGCTCTGATAGTTAAGATAGCGCAGTCCTTGTAGATCACGTAGGCTGCACTGGCCGACGACGCACTTTGAGTCAATGTGACTTGAGTCGGTGGAGACTGAAGACATTCCTGTCGCTGAGCTTTCAATGCCGCTAAACTTCCCAAGCCGCTACTGCTGCTGTCGGAAGAGTCTGACGTAGAAGTCGACGTCGAGAGTGCACTTGTCCCCTGTATCACCGCTAAAGCGAGCGCTAGACACCGCCATCTGCTCCTCGTCATGACTTTCACGTCCCCAAGGGAAAAGTAAAACCTGTTTGTCCTGAATTGAGCAGCCCCGACCAGCAGGTTCTCGGTGAAAACGACAACTTGCGGGTGTGCTGAAATGCCGCTGAAAAAGACTGGAGCGAGGCCGGGGGAGGAACTGAGAACTGTGCAACGCCGACGGGGATAGTCGAGTCCGCCGGAGCAGCTGGGATCATTCCAAGCAAGGCAAAGACCGAACTCCCCATCCGATTCACCTTCCTACTGGACGTCTATGCGCGCAGATACGGCAAGAAACTGCGGATTGTTGAGGCGTTGGTGCTCTGGGGATCAAATGCCAGGCATCGAATTTCGACTCGAAAGTGAACGTCCAAAGGATTAATTGTCGCCAAGTACTGTACCATGCCGCCAGTATTGACGGGGTAGAACACACATGTGCGTTGGATTTGGTTTGGTTCCCATTGGAACTTTCTTTTTTACATGAACTTACTGTTTGTACGGCGCGTGCCACCGATCTGCACATTCCTCCTCTCCAGTGGAGACTCCACATCTCGCTGTTTCGTTTCACACAGATCGGAGTCCGACCGCCACTTCAATCAGAAAAGACTCTGCTTGAAAAGCGACCAGACCTCTGCAAAGGTGTACACTGTACAGTGTACTGTATGTAGTACAACCCTGTATTAGCCTCGACTTGTTGTTGAACGCTTCCGCTCGGAGCTGGGCCCTAGCGTGTGACTTCCATCTGCTGTGATGCGACACCGTAAAGCTTCATATTTGAGACGGAAAGAGATGCTGACGAGCGTAGGTTAACTAACCTACGCACGTGGTGTCAGCTACACGTAGAGCGAAATAACGTTGCTGAATGCAGTGGACTGTGTGAAAATACTCGCGTGTACTGGAAATTATTCACTGCTTCTGTAGATCATTGGTAATTTGAGCAGCACGACACGTTCTAAGTGAAGCTGCGCTTGGTGCTGGAGCATTGAACTACAGTAGACAGCACCGCTACTAATATTTATTCAACGGTATCAGATTGACGTTCACAGTTTGAACAACTTGTTGTAGTCTACTTCAAGTACATGTAGATGCAGATGTTGTACGGATGTCATTACTGAAGTTATTAACGGAGAGTGTAGTGCTTTATACCTACGCGTGGCATGTTGAGTTATCAACGATGACAAGAACTTTTATTGCTGGCACTTCAGATCATTCTTCAGATGGTTGCAACAGGGGCTGTCTCGAATTCAAGACTCTACCACAGGTTTACGGTAGCGAACCATCTTCACTGTTCATTTCTCATCTGACGTGTGATTGTGATCAGTACGAGGCGAGTAGAATTTGAGTCATTCAAAGTCATGGCACGCCTACCGCTCATCGTTCAACAATGGAATGGCAATGTCACCGAAGGCGAAGGTGTTATCCCCCCTAAGGATTCAGCTACAAATATTAACGCCGCACGTGGAAGCTGCCAAGTACAAGAGGAAGCAGAAACAGCGCTTGACCGACCTCGAAAATGACATCTAACGGCTTCAGCACGAAATTCACGCGCTGGAGATGCAGCAAACACGCTTGTTGGCTGAACCGTCCACTAACAACGTGTGGAGTGTTGCAGCCGAATACTTTCGACTCTTTTCGTACGGCGTACGAGGTTCCGATGCGAACACGTCGACGCTTTGTCTCTATGAACCTCACGTGCAACGCAGTTTCCTGCAGGCAATTATGGCTGAGGACTTGACGGACGGGTCTGTGTGTGGCATCGATTCGACCATGGAGAAGTGAATGAGAGTGTCGCTCTGGAACCCTGGGCTGGCGATCGAACTGGTGCGACTCGAAAATTGACCAGAGGGGTCACTGGCCGCTAGCATCGGACAGAGTCTAACGATCACCGAGAGTATGGTGTGTTCTGCGTTCCCAAGTCTAGTAGCGGTCGACAAAAGCGTTTTTATCGTTCACAAACTCCTTGGACAGCGTCTAGTGCTGCTTGCTTCCGTCCATTTCGAGTGGAACGAGGCCATTAATTGCATCGGAAGCTTCGTATTCAAAGCGGACATGCTCACACCACTGTTCGAGATGCTGGGAAGTTTAGATGGCGTCTCTAGTGTCTTTCACAACGCTCGTCTTACCCCCGAGTGCGGCTTAGTCATTTAAACTTGGTCTTCTCTAAGACAACAAACATCCCTTCTCTACATTCATATCTCTTTTTTACTTTACTTACTCTTGTTGCTAGTACATGGCGGCAGATCTGATAAAGGTGTAAGCGAACGACGACGGAAGGGTGTGCGTCTGCGAAATGGCTGAGGCTTCGAGTCTTCACTTTTTTCAGGCTCTGGAGCTGGTCGACGCATTTGCTGCTGGTTCTTCGTTGACTTGTACGGGGATCTCGGGTCGAAGTGGCCTCCTCTTGGACTCAACACACTTGAGTCCAAGGCGATTGTCTTGTCCAGATTGTCGTTTAGTAGCTGGTTGCTACTGGAGCTGGATGTGTTGGGTGTGTCGATTCCTTGGCGGCGAGGAGACTCGAGACGGGTGTCAGCAGTGTTCGAAGGTGAAAAGGAATTATTCGATGGTGGGGGGCGATAACGTGCCATAGTGTGATGACTGGGGTCGAACAGAAGAGTATCCTCGGTCGAACAGGCATCCCGAGCATAATATTGCAATGTAATTGTAGGAACCATAAGAAATAAGCAATTGCTTTAAGAAGTGAAAAACTTTTATTCCAAATGTATTAACAAAGCGGTTAACCATTCTGTTCACCCTTAACGCGGTCTTAAAGCGGACTTTACACACTTTAAACATCGTTAGCAAAAATAAGGTATCTTTAAAGGTGTCTTAAAGCTGTTTTACATCTTTAAACGTGGTTGGCAAATATAAGATAGTGTCCACAAAAATAAGATGGAATTTGCAGGACAGGACATCGACCCATTATTGCCGTCCACGAAGAACTTGGTCGCCACCTTCTCGCAGGGCTTAGGCACACGCGGGAAGTTATCGCTCACGCGCAGCTCAGACGTTCCACCATAGTCGTAAAGGGTATCTGCTGGTGGTCAACTTGTCAATTGTAGGCCATTGCCGGCAAGACTTCGGTATTGGGCACCTAGTCCAACATGAATACGAACGAGGATGAGGTCGCACCATTGAGATGGTGGGAGGCAGTCCTTCATGTGCTGCTGCCTGATCTCCGCAAACTGCACGCCGTCCTGGACGGCTAGGTCAAGGAGTTCGACGACAATATCAAGATTGGACGCAACACTCAGAACGCGACGCCTCTTACGCTCGGGCAGGACCACCGCGAGAAGATCGTGCTTTCCTTTGAGCGTTTGCGATCCACCTGTGCAAGCTTTCGCTGGGTGGCACTGCTGTGGGCACGGGGATCAAGTTGAGCCGCTCAACACGTCCCAAGGACGACAGTGATAAGGTCACTAAGATCATCGCCGAGATGACCAAGCTTCCTTTCATCACGGCTCCCAACAAGTCCGAGGATGCCAGCGGCGTGATGAACACCATCGCCTGCTCGCAGATGAAGATCCCAAAGACACCCTTCTTCGGTTCCGGCCCGCACAGATTTTTGAGCCGCCTGCCAACGAGCCTAGCTTGCCCATCATGTCTCGTAAGGTGAACCCCACGAAATGCAACGCCATCACGATGGTATGCGCGCAAACACCGTGGCTGTGAGCGGATCCAACGACCACTTCAAGCTGAATGTGTTCAAGTCCGTGATGATCAGCAACCTCCTGTCCTCGATCCGCCTGATCGGCAACTGCGGTGCCTTCACGGACAACTGCACGAGTCCGACCGAAGATTGACCAGATCATGAAGAACAGTTCTTCAAGAACTTGCTCATGCTCCACACATCGGCAACGACAAGGCCTCCAAAATGGCGAATACAGCGCACCAGGACGGTATCACTCTGCGTGAGACCATCATCAAGCTTGGCTACCTGACTGGCTAGGAGTTCGACCGCTTCGTTCACTTGGTGGTCAGTCTGCTGCCTTCACAGGACAATTGTTGGAAACTGGTTTTGCATCAGATCCATAGTCAAATCCTATGTATTTCTGATTTTGCCGCTTTCCTTTTGTCCTGCAGAAAGCTAATTGATGAGCTGCAAATTCTGGAGAATGATTATTTCGGAATGCCTGCGGTCGAACGGCGTAATAGCTCATCTGAGCTGTATAAATCCTGCGTAGTATACGAGGTGATGGCATCTGTAGTGTCTTCTTCCTCCTCGTATCCCACGAAATCACACAGATCAACAGAGCCAGCAGAACCTGACGAAAGCTACAGAAAACATTGTTAAAATTGGCAGATCAAAAGTGGTTCAGGATGTAACAACGTACCGAGCTCGTAACGCGGCGATGACAAGTGACGACTGTACTGGCAGTGGACGCGACGCTTTCGTTTGAAGAGCGTAGCTCGTTTTTCTTGGCCGGATTGCATGGGATCTCCATCAAATCGCGATCAAACACAAGAGCTGTGGTCTTCCGCCTTCCCTTTCGAGCAGGTTGTTCCGGTTTCTCTTCAAAACTGTTCAGACGTGCACGAGACGCTCGGATGGCGGCTGTGAGTCTCGGACTCGGTCTCATGGTACGTTGTTCACTGATCCCAAGGGATAATGTACGTAAAAGAATGGGAGCTTGGATAGGGAAGAAGGCCAACTCGTCAGGATTAATGTCCGCCAGCGAGTTCCTCTCCGTCTTGATTGGAGACAACGCTGATGGCGTGGGTGATCCAGGACTTGAAAGCGGCATAAGATTCTTCATCCATTCTTCTTGCTGCTGCTTTAGAAGCTGTTCCTCTTCGATTTTATGCCGCAAAATGGTCTGCAGCGACTCCTGCTGCTTTATAATGTCTTTCTGAGCCACAGGAGACGCTGGAGCTTGAAATTCCAGAGCTTTCGGGGTAACTCGGGGGGCATTAGAAATCGCCGGAGCAGCTGCAGCCATCTTCTTGGACACTTGTATACGAAGATCATCACGTCGTGCAGTCGGACGGGCATCTGTACTAAACGGCGGCGGTGGAACTCCCGCTACCAGTCCAGTTGGAGCGGTTGGCAGACTATTCGGTGGCTGTTTGAAGATATTACTGTGACGCTGGAATACTTTCGGTGAGCTCGAATACTCCAATGGTGGAGGACGTCCTGTGTTCTCCCCCTTCTGCGCAAGTGGAGGCGTAAGTGGCATCTCAACAAACCGCGTACGTGACCGATGGAATGAGTTCGAATGCCCATGCTCTTTCGGTGGCGAAGGCGATCTCGCTGCCATTAACGTGGTCGTAGCAATAGAATTCCTCTTTCTCCTCCATCTCGTTCCAGGTACTGCGGATGCAGTGTATTCCGGAGGAGTTGCCATGGGTTGCACAGCTCCGAACGTCCCCGGTTCGACGAATCCAGGGCCTGAAGTCTCGATCTTCAGGTGTCTCTGCTTTGCTTGTTGTGTCTTGGACGATCCCCAGGGGGTCGAAGCGCGACGTCGTGACCTGGTTGGAGCATCACGAGAACTATTCTCCAACTCTTGATTCGTTCCAATTGGAGAACCTTCTTCCTTCTCTTCTTCTGGATCTTGTGGCTCTGCTTGAGTTTTACCCATTTCAAGACGTAATTCAATCTCTGTTGTCCCTAATTTTAATTTATCTCCATGATGCACCACCACTGCGTCATTGTGCACTTTTCTCCCATTGAGACGTGAGCCCTGCTTGCTATGATCACTGTAGACCCAAATTCCCAGACCAGATGTTCGTTCCAACGTTCCATGCGTTGCAGCCACCTCTGGATCGCCGTGGAGCTTGAATTTTGCTTGTGAGCCGGAGCCTAATACGATCCCAGTGTCTGCAATCGGAGATAAAGACTCTGTCACTTGATCTTCAGCTTTTTCGTTATTGTCGGGTGGGCGACATATCCGTAGTATAATGTTGGACATCAGCATGATCTCGTCACGGCGAGAGGATCACTGTATCAGCCCCTTTAGAGGGACCACAGACGTAGACAGGAGGAAGAGGAGGAGGAGTGCTCTGTGTAGCGAGCACAGGCCAGAGGAAGCTGAGCTAACCGCCGACTGGTCGGTCGATAGTATTTGAGGGTGACCTTTGGATGTGACTTGGTGTTTGTATGATTTTGTATATGTATGTATACATATGAAGGTTATCGTTATGATCTTTGATATGATATGATTCCATTGAACATATATATGTAGTAGTCTCGAACCTATAGCCCAGCTACATGCAAGGACAATGCTAGTGACAAGTGCCTGCTGCATGGAGATCTACTGATCGGCCACTTCAATGTCACAGCCGGTTTGTGCACTGAAAGTCTTACCTGAATTACATCACCACCTGTACATGTGCTACAGGATACACGTGCACTGCTGATCCAGCAGGCACGACAGTCTTGGCATCTAAGTGAACATCTAGATGCTCACCTAGGTGCAGCGTTGGAAGTATCCGGTATTGTTGACACCTTCCTCTTCATTCACCATGCAATGCCAACTGAAACCTGCCACTCTTCTCAGTCGAACGCTTAGATAGCATTGCTGAGAACCGATGCTGGATTGCTATGAAAGCCATTTGCTATCATAGCAATCCAGCATCGGTTCTCATAGGGAATGCTGTCAGTATATCCGATAAGGGCTAGCTTGCGCTCATGAGATGGCTACACTCTATAGTCGGTAGAGGGAGGAAAGGACAGGGACAGTCCAGTTCCTTACAAAAGCCAAGTGAAACATGTTCAGAACGTGCGTAGAACAGTGCCTCGTCCCACGGTCACCTCAGTAGTACACAATTGACCACGCACTACCAGCGACTCCAGTCCATTGCGCAAGATGCGGGTCTTCCCGTCGATGGAGACGCCGTCAATGGCGCCAATGTGGCGTAAGATGCGTGAGATCCGTGCCATGGTCACTAAGCAATCGAAGAAGGACATGCAGCAGCGATTCTCCGCTTCTACGTGGCGCAAAAGCTCTGCGCAGGACGCCGCCAAGCGCTTCAGCAGCGCCACCAGCTACCTGTCGGCCGTAAGCGTTAAACCGCACCGTAGATCCTCTGTTACAAGGTTCAGCTTTGCCTGTGAGCTGGAAAACGCCACCGAAATCCACGAGTTCGAGTTACTGGACGTCCTCGGAAGAGGCTCCTTCGGAACGGTACACTTGGCGAGACATTTGGACTCTGGAGCGACTGTTGCCGTTAAAGTGTTGACCAGAGACTTGGTGCAAGAAATGCATCAGGAGAAGAACATTATGAGGGAACAGAGTGCGCATTTGGGGCTGGACCATCCGTTTATCGCCAAACTTTATGCTACTTTCCAGGATATCGAGGCTCTGTACTTTGTATTGGAGTTTTGTCCTGGTGGGGAGATCTACAGCTTAGTGTACACTCATGACGACGGACATTTAGAGGAGAGCGAGGATGGAGAAGACTCAGATAGTGAAGAAAGGAGATCCAGTCGACAAGTGGAAGACGAACCGGAAGTATCAGATGAAGTCACGACTGAGTCGGAATCAGATGAAGAGCAGCACAAACAACGAAGAACAAGTATGGCCATGGGTCGGAACAGTTTAACACTCGAGAACTTTCTATTCAAGCAGAAACTACGGAGTTCTTATGGTGGGCTACATGAACGATACGTAGCGTTCTACGCGGCGTGTATGGTGTCTGCGCTCGAATATCTACACAAAAAAGGGATTTTGTATCGAGATCTGAAGCTGGAGAACCTCGTGCTGGACGCTGAGGGATACCCGAAGCTCATTGACTTTGGATTATCTAAGCCGGATGGAATGAAGGCAGAACGGAATTCTACCATGTGTGGTAGTGCGGAGTACATGGCACCGGAGATCTTACAGCACAAACCGTACGACCAACGAGTGGATTTGTGGTCGTTCGGCATTCTACTGTACGAAATGCTGTTTGGTAGTACACCGTTCTACCACGACAACCATCGAGAACAAGGTCGTCGCATCACCTCTGAGCCTGTCCAGTTCCCAGATGACTACGAACAAGGTCACTCCGCTGTGTGCTCTTTAATCCGGAAACTACTTGAGAAGGACCCGGCACTACGTCTCGCGTCATTCTCGGATGTAAAGAAGACGACCTTCTTCCGTAGTTACTTCCCTTCTACTCAAGGCTGGAATCAACTCGAGGCACGACAAGTAGAAGCTCCATTTCTCCCCAGATTGGACGGTCCATTCGACACGAGTCTCTTTGTGCGCGTTCAAGACGAGGAACAAGACTGCGGCAGTGATGCCGACTCGGATTTCGGGTACTAAAGAAAACCCCAGACTGCAGACCTTTGCAGATATACAGACTCGTAAAAAAACGAGTAGTAGCGTATAACGTCAAGTGTATTTATTTGCGATCCAAGCACAACCTGATTCTAGACAGCAGCTAGAGATGGAACAAAGAATCAAAGCAAAATGTATGGTGTTTGGTAAATTATTTGTCGTTCTACCTTTTTTTATCTATCAAAATGATCTATCGCTGGCTTTTTACCAGATAAATTAGAGAGGGCGAAGAATTCGTAGATCGGGAAACAGAGAGAACTGGTGAGCTAGAAGTCACTGAAGATGTTGGAGCCATCCTCGAAGTAGGGTTCTACATCGCCCTCCAATTCCTCCCGGTACTCATCGTCGATTGTCTGGAAGAAGGTCGTATCAAAAGGTCCACTGAGCTTGGGGGTGAATGGAGCGTCGCATTCACGACGAAGTAGCTTCTGCCAGTCCTCCGGACCAGTGAAAGCCCGCGAGAAAAACCTGTGCTGCTTGATTTTATCCATTGACGAAAGTCTCTCATCCGGATTTTTCACAAGAAGTTGGTTGATGAGGTCGCAAGCTACTGGACACTCTTCTTCGAAATCGTTGGGGAACTCCAGGTTGTCGTGGGTGATTCTACGTCCAAGTTCACGTGGGTTTTCATGGTAGAACGGCGTCTTACCGAGAAGTAGTTCGTACATGATGATACCGAAGGACCAAATATCCACACGGTGGTCGTGAGACTGATGAAGTAGGATCTCCGGTGCCATGTAGTCCATACTACCGCACAACGTGAGATTCCGGGCGTTCTGTGTCTGTTCACTGCTGTCATCTGCGTCCTCTGCGTGCTGTGCGTCGAGCTTTGCAAAGCCAAAGTCCAAGATCTTGAGATATCCCTCTTTGTCCAGCACCAAGTTCTCCAACTTCAAGTCACGGTAGAGCAAATTCTGGCCGTGTAAGTACTCGAGTGCACTCAAGATGCAGCCCAAATAGAACACAGCGTGCTCTTCCTTCAGTCCTCCAAAAGAACTACGTAGAACACGTAGACCCCCAGCCTCTAGAGTTCTCGACTGGATAGGAACTAGCGACTCGAACGAAGACTTGGCACTAACAGGCGTTGCTGGACGGAGCTCCTCGTCTTCCTTCAAAGACTCTTGCACTTTCAACTGAGGGGTTGTTTCAACACTCCCTTGTTCTACAGCGTTCGAGTACACGAGACTCCAGAGCTCCCCACCGGGCAGATACTCGAGCACCAAGTACAGACAGTCGTCGTCCTGGAAAGTGCCGTACAATTTTGCCACTAGTGGGTGTTGCAACTGTAAATGTACCGCGCGTTCTCGTAAAATGTGCTTCTCCTGTCTGGTGGTGACCACGTATTCCTTGGATAAAACCTTGAGAGCGACGCTAGTACCGCTCGGCTTGTGCTTGGCCAACTTCACCACGCCATAAGTGCCTACTCCAAGTACGCGGATGACCTCAAAGTCGTCAGCCGCCAGGGTCTGCAGCTCCGGGTCGTTACTTAGAATCAATTGCGTCTTGTTATCGTTGCCCATGTCAATTTCTGTACTGGAGGGCTTGACGGCCGGATAAATCATGGCCTGGTGGTGGTACTTGTCTCTGTGGAATTCCGCTACTTGGCAACTCATGGGGGAAATTCACGAGATGGATAGTGGAGACGTACTCAGAACACGTGGATTTGTTCCGACGTACACCCACCAGTCTCTTGCAAGGAACTATCCTGGTCTGTCGTCTAATTTGGTGCCAGGAAGCAACGAGACGAAACTTCTACTGGACCTTCCTCATGAGTTTTCTCACACGTCGCAGACGAATAAGAACCAAGAACATCCATTCTACCTAATGTAATCTACCTCCCATAACTTCGAAGTGTTGAGATACTAGACACACGCATAGGTGCATTGAGCACGTACAGCTGGATACTACGCTGGAAATTGACGACACCTCGAAGGCTACATTCAGCTCTCTTGGATAAAGACGCTGAAAATCCGATTGAAATCGTTTTAACGTCAAAACATTAACGGATCTGCAACGGATTTGCCATGTCTTCAAGTGAAGGAGGCGTGTCCTTAGGCGCGTGTGCGGCCTGTGTGGCGGCAATTATTCTGTTCCAGTATCTGGTATCGGCTAAGCCACTAGACGCGGCGCAGAATGGGGCGGCACGACGTGGGGATCTCCATTTGCAGCGAAAACTGCAGCATGTGGGCACAGGAGCGATGATTTACGCAGCGTCGAGATACTTTGGTCGCTTGGCAGGAGCTACCGTTCTGCTGTTCTTTGCTGTGCTATTCTACGGGCTGCACGAGTTGAGGGGACGCAATGAAGCTGTTAATACGGCTTATATCAAGTGTTTCAACAGTATTTTGCGGCAATATGAACTCTCCAGAGCAGCTTTACCCGGTGCCTACTACTTTTTGCTCGGATCAGGCTTCTCGCTCGTAGTATTTCCACTGCGAGTTGCTCGTCTTGCAATTCTCCATGTACGTTGGAAGTTTTTTTTTTTTTTTTTCATAACTTGTGATTTTTTTTTACTGTTTTATTTGGTAGTTGTCGGTGGGGGACCCTGCTGCTGCTTTCTTCGGGACGTTATACGGTCGGCATAAACTCGTGGCGTTGGTGGGGAAACTGGGAGGCAACAAGTCACTGGAAGGATCACTTGGATGTTTCTGTGCTGCTGTTATTGCTACGTTTACGGTGTTGATGGTGGAGAAGGAGTTCTACTTTGACGTGGAGAATGAGGAGACTCTAGCGCTGGCTATTACTATCTCTCTTGCGGCAGGAACTGGTGCTGCTGCTGCAGAACTGCTGGATATTGGTGGATGGGACGACAATTTGACCCTTCCACTCCTGTCCGGTGTCTTTCTCCAACTCACAGTTGGTCATTTGCTTTAGACTTATCATAGCAGGTCTATTCTAATGGGGAAAAAATGTAGAACGCTATCTCCTTCTACCGCTATAGGTACGCGGCAATAAACTTGGATACTGGTCGGATCCAGTGTCCGTCTTTCCAGCTGAACAAGCCGTGCAGCATCCTCTCAGGTCGTTTCCAAAGCTGTTCAGTCACTACCTCTGCGTCGCGAGTGAGAGCATCGTACTCGTCCTGCAGGCGACGCTGGAGATCCGGATTGCGTGTAAACACCACCAAGTTTGACTCGAGATCACAGCCGTAAGACCGTTGGCCAAAGTTGGAGCTCCCAACGACTGTGAGCTGGGGAAGACCTAGTGCAGACTGATGACCGTTGGTCACTGGAGCTAGTGGCGGCCTCCACCACATCCCTTTGCCGTGAAAAGTCCAGTTTGGACGGTTGAACTCCCTCAGCTCCGTTGGAAACTCACGACCAAGCGTACGCTCGAAAAAATCTTGCTCAATGAGAGAGTAAGCCATGGGTAGAGCACCTTTCACTCCACGAGCATCGTAGAATCCGTTAGCTCGTGGAGCAGCAGAAATCACATCCAATCCAGCGCTACAACTCTCCAGTAGTTCACTTAGAAACGGTGGGAAGTTCAAGTATCCGGATGCAATCTGCAGTTGAGAACCACGCGGCAAGTTCTTAACGAACGCACTGAGTACTCGCTCATCGTGGTCCATGGCGATGGGCGTAAACTGCAACGTCGGAAATGCCCACGCATCTGTGCGTTCGTCATCTTTCTCCTCCTGTTGGTGCTTGCTTGGATCCACCAATTTCTCCAGATCCCGTCTCATCGCCGTCTTTGCTTCCTCCGAGTCATGAGCCAGACTTGGCGCCAACAGCTCGTAGTCGTTCTTCTCTCCAGATAAACAGGACAGCTTCACTTTGTACGAGTAGCCTGTGACCAGCTCCACGAACTGATGGTAGAACTGAGCCAGAGCTCCACACTCCGCCAACTGCACGTATCGATCCTGTCGGTTTGTAAAGTAGTCATTACTCAGATTTGCGCCACTGAGCACCAGAGTTTCGTCCACCAAGTAAACTTTAGCGTGAGAGACACCTAAAGTCTCGTTAAAAGGTGGTGGTAGCTTGGCTTTAAGTCCTGAGAGCTGTGGCACGCGGAAGAGGAAGAGCTCGACGTTCTTTGGGAATTTCTTCAACAATGGCGCCAACATGGTCACAGAACTGGCTGTAAGGCCACCACGTTGACCACGGGAGAAGTCCAGTACGATCTTCACTTGTAGCTCCGGTTTCTCTTCGAGTCTCTTGGCTAGAGCGTCCACCAGTTCGCGTTCTAATTGCCCAGTGCCTAAATACAGTGAAGAGATGGAAATACGCGTCTCTGCATGCTGAATATTGAACAGTAGTTGCTGGTAAAAGTCCGTAGGGGTAGAAAGTAAAGCTACATCGGCACTGCGCACAGGAAACACACGCGAATGTTGCGCTAAGGAGCGGAATAAATGCTCGTAGCTCGTCTCGGGGGGAGCAGGACAAGTCATGCTGGTTATTGAGAGGCACAGATGAAGCCATATTGCGAGCAATGTGGTGTACACAAATTAATGGATGTCACATTTGTGTACAACACATCAAGTTGAAGTGATTGACAGAAGCTGTACGCTTGATAGAAGTTCGCTATTTTCGGGCTCATTGCTGCACGTCTCAATGAGGATGATAACTTCAAGGCTCTTCCGGTTCTGGAAGAAGATTCAGGTAACTTATCACGGTGGGAAGTACTCAGTTCATCGCTTGTTGGCGCTCGAAGCGTATACAAGGAGCACATCGTGGCTCCGAGTGTTTCTCTTATGTTTTTTCACGCCTCTACCTATGGCTTTACTTGTGATTCTACAAGAACTGATCCCTCTACAAGACCCTACGGACGGATGGAAAGCAAACTATGGTTTTTGGATTCGAGATGCCATTATGGCGTTTGTAGTAAACTTGACAAACCTGGGTCAAGCGCCGTTTTTCATCAGTGATCTACCGATCTCGAAGCTTCAGTGTTATTGTAGCTGTTTGCACTTCTGGTGCATTCACTGCGATTGCCATTCCTATTGTAGCAAATTTCCGATTTCCAGTCCCATTTTTCGTGATGACGTTTGCTCCTCTATATTACGTGCTGCAAATTGTCATCTTCCGGATCGTGATGGGCGGTGTCATTTTCCGAACAATGTTAGCTCATCGTTTTCAACTTGAGCGCTATATGGCTTTTATAACGATTCAGTTTACGCTAGTGTTGGTTTATCCTGCTTATGAGGCATTATTTCACGTGGCTGAAGGAACATCGTACCAGCTTCCAGTGATATTTCTGCTCCCTGTGATTAAAGTAATGGCCAAGAATATGGTATTAAGATGCACGAAACACCTGGAAGATATGATGCCTGAGGCTGCAATCTTCACTGTGGACTACTTCAATGCTATCTACGTAGCGACGTGTATGCAGAGCTCATCGTCCACTTCTGCAATTGCTGCAATTACCCTTACGGATTTATCACAAGCATTGCTGATGTATTTACGGTTTGCATCGCCATACTTCGAATATTTTACCTCGAGTTGGGCGGATAGTCAATGAAATCCCGAAAGATGAGCGTCTCTTACTGTCTCTCGGTGCCTTAAGTAGAGAGTCCGGAAGCCTCGGGATGAATATTCGCTTACGTTCGTGTATCCCTCACCGATTATCTCCTGCAGACGAAGAATTACTGAATAATCTGGATAAAAACACACACACAAGTGAACCACATTTTGAAACTTCAGAAGGATCTCTGGAGGTTATGCACAAGGAGGATAGTTCGACTATACTTAAAGATTCTTCTCTTATTTATTTGGGACGAAACAACGTCATATATCCTCTCATCCGGGGCTCCATCACTCCATCGGAAAAGAAACAAGTTCTTCGAGAAGGTCTGGGGGCTTTATTTACTACAGAATGTCTGGTAGTTGCGGCGTACCTAGAAGCTGCAGTACCGATACTCTACAGCGGCTACATGGTCGCGATGGTCCACTTCCCAAGTGCCCAATATCATTCCGAAATGGCCGGGATCACTCGTGAAAACGTCAATTCGACGGTGCTTCCTGTCTTTATGTTTGGTCTGCTCCAGATTTTATCGTTCGCACTGCTTGCAATTGTGATCAAGCGAAATTGCGGCATGCGAGCGCTGTGGCAACTCGCGTTTGTACTGGAGTCGCAGATGTCGCTGGTCCAAGGCAAACTCATGGTCTGGATCATGATCACGCTCTGCTTTCGACTTTCACATTTTGGTACGTTATTTTATACATGGGTGTCATTAATTTCTCTAACTTTGTTTTCAATAGGCGTCGACTTCACCTTCAAGCCGCCCACGTCGTAATTTTTGAGAAGCTTATCAAAACTTTCAATTTATTTAAATATTAAAAAAAAAGAATATGATAAGATTTGATTCCAGGAATAATCATGTGGAATTCTTTCTCTGTTCTTCAGTGATAAAGTTAAATCAATGAACGCATGTGTGGATCGAACAGGTTCTGTAGTGCGAGCAGTAGTCCGTAAATGGGAGTCTCTTCAGGTAGAACTGCACGGAAGTTACTCCCTCCAGCGTCTTAAAGGCTTGTTTTCATATCGAGAATCGACTGGGTTGTTCTGTTCTCTTCTGGTGCTGCTTGCAATCCCAGTACTTCCGTTGACTTGTGTCGCGATTATTGACTCTCTACCGATGAAATCACCCGATCTCGGTCTTAAAAGCAGTGGAACAGTATGGATTCGTGGTGTATTAGACGGTCTTGTGGAATCCTTTACCGTTTCTTGGATGTTTTGTCTGTACGTCCCCGAACTCCAAATATCCAGACGAACATTGTTGTTTACCACTATTATAGCGACTGGTATCAGCCATGTCGCCGTACTTTGTCTAATATTTCTGTTTTCGTATCCGCTCCCGTTCACTTTATTATGGATGAGTGGTCCCTGGATAGGAGCCCTAGCACTCTCGTTAAAGGTTGCAAGAGGAGAATTCTTACGTAGAAACCCTGCCGTTTTGAAGGAAGTACGTCGATTTTCCGCTTTGCTTTTGATGCATACGAGCACTGCACTGGTATTTACAGGGTTTAACGAAATTTTTGAACGAGTTCCGGATAAATGGCAAACTGCAGCAGCACTTCTCGTTCCGGCGTTTAAAATCATCGAGAGGAATTTATTCTGTGTATTTCTCCGTGGCAAAGACGACTTGAAGCCTGAACTGGTCATTTTCAGCGTCGAGATGAGCAGTGCCCTCTTCATTTCAACGTCAATGCAGCAGGCCGCTTCCACCCGTACTAGCGTTATGCTGATCATGATCGATTCGGCTCAATTGTTGGTTTCATTCTGTGATCTACACTTGCTGCTCCAAAGTGTCAAAAGTATCACGGACAAAATGGGAATCAACACGAATGAAATGATCGCAAGCGCCTTCATGATTATCGACAAGTATCCGGAACTAGGACAAGAGGAACTAATAACAGATGGAGCGTCAAAGTCCGATGTCCTCCGATTATCCACATTTCAGAAGATCAAAATCAGCACATTCCAAGCTGCAAAGAAGCTGAGCACTTCACAAGTCGCTCCAACGCCAAATCTAGTCGGGATTGTACCAATTCCCTCTGCGAACGGACCAAACCTTCAAGATTTGGAGGTACTCGAGCGTGTTACTTCTCGAGAACGTCAGTTGCTGCTTCGGAAAGCTCTCCAGATTCTGTTCCTAACCGAATTTCTACTGCTGAATGAATTCCTGGAAATTCTCACACCTGTCTTGTACAGTAAGTCATCTTTATCTACTTTTTGCTGGAAAGGGTATCTAACTTCTTTTGGTGTTTTCAGGTTGCTACTTAGTGATCATCTTTTACGGGCCGAATCGCGAGTTTTACCCGTTGTTTGACGGAATGGATGAAACCAACTTCCACAAAGTCGTCCGCAATATTCTGATGTATGGATTTCTGGAAGTGGGCTCATTTGTACTGTTGGTGGTGGTGATCAACAGAACGACACATAAATTCCCATTTCAGCAAGTTGCGTATGCCATCAAGAGCTCGAGGGGGGCAATTCGGTGCAAGTTAGTGATTTGGCTAGTGCTGCTCATGCAGTCGACGATTCCTCAGCTAGGAGCGGGCTACAATTTCAAGTTTTCCTGGATACGCAAACATTGAAATAGCAGTGAGTAGTGATCATTGGCTTGTACTACCGGTAGTACGGTAGTATCTGAATTGGTCTCATATGGATCCACTCTGGTATGGACTATAATTTGCGCGTCACAAATCAGACCGCCCCCAACCAGTGCTAGTCGCGCGCAATAATGATGAACGACATGAAGAACGGGGAGGCCAAGCAGGTCGTGGCTTCCCCCTCTGCTCCTGAACAGCAACAGACTGAAGAGTGCACCAATCCCCCAGCCAAACAGGAACGCATCGACGTCATCAACAATTTCCTCCAGGAGCGCGTCACTACTCGTCCACTCATCGGAGTTATCTGTGGTTCAGGCCTCGGAGGTCTTAGCAAGTGCCTCTCCAACCAGGAGATCATCAAGTACGAAGATATTCCGCAGTTCCCACGCTCCACCGTTGAGGGTCATGCTGGAGAATTGGTGTTCGGCAACCTGAATGGTATCCGAGTTGTGTGCATGCGTGGCCGTTTCCACTGCTATGAAGGATATTCCATGCAAGAAGTGACGCTGCCTGTTCGCGCCATGTACTTGCTGGGTATTAAGTATCTACTGGTGACCAATGCTGCTGGGGGACTGAATCCGGACTACAATGTCGGCGACTTGATGATTCTGAATGACCACCTCAACATGCCTGGCTTGTCCGGTCATCATCCTCTGATCGGACCGAATGACACTCGTTTCGGTGGTCGTTTCACGCCGTTGTCAAACTGCTACGACGAGAAACTCCAAGATCTGGCGTACAACGTAGCAGAAAAGCTTGGTATCGCTGACAAAACTCGACGTGGCGTCTACTGTTTCGTTTCTGGGCCTACGTACGAAACCCCAACGGAAGTTCGCTTCTTGAGACTGGTCGGGTGCGACGCTGTCGGCATGAGCACAGCTCCAGAAGCGATTGTAGCTGCACACTGCGGTTTAAAAACCATTGGCCTCTCCATTATTACGAACAAGGCACTTTTCCCTGGTGAAAAGGGATCGGCAGCTTCCCACGATGAAGTGATTGAAACTGTTGAAGCTGCACAACAAGACATCGAAACGTTTGTGCGAGACCTCATCGTAGCAGTCGGAGCACAGCACCATTAGAATCTTAGATGCATTTGCCCCTACAAGCTTGGCACCAGTGCTTCTGCCTTCGAACTCGCTTCGGCTTGGCTGGCTAACGTGCCTGACGTGCATTCCCCCGTGCTGACCGTGTAGTGTAGCTGTTCTCTCATTGAAGACAGTCGAATTGTTGCCTCTCATGCTAAGGCTCCAGAGTGACAAAACCAATTCATGTAAATCTTAACGGTAGAACGTTACGAGGCACTCGACACTTAGCGAACAAGGTAACTTCACAACATTCTTGACAACAGACAGTCGCTACCAGCACAGCGCACACTCTGGAGTAAGCGAGCTTAAAACGCTTACGCCACCGAGCGAAGCTTGCGGTATGATTTCTGGGACGCAGTATTCTTGCCACTGGTTCCGGCGCCAGTGGGGGTCGTCGTCGTGCCGGTCTTTCCTCCTGGTGTGGTTTTATCAGGCGTACCGGCGGATGTAGTCGCTTGGGCACTCGCAGTAGCGGTAGCTGAAGCACCACCAGTCTTCGCAGCACCGTTATCGCTCGTCACAGACACGTCATTGTCGCTGTTCGTCGCGGTGACAGACTTTGAGGTTCCGTCACCGTTCGTGACTGTAGCCGTCTTGGTCGAGTAGGAGTTACCATTGCCAGTAGTGCCGGCGTTCGCGTTCGCGTTTGCATCCGCGTTAGCAGTAGCGGTTCCGACACTGGGGCCCCCGTTGACACCGACGCTAGGCGCGGCATTGACCCCAACATTCGTGCTAGGAGCTGCATTCACGCCAACAGCAGGGGCGTTGTAGACGCCAGTACTCGGCACGCCGTTGACACCCACACTAGCCACACCAGGAACACCGACGTGCGCACCGATGCCGAGAACGTTGACGCCAACTCCGACGCCGTTGTCGACACCGACGCCAACGCTCGCAATACCGGGGACTCCTACACTGACGCCGTGGCCAACACCAACAGCACCGGGAATGCCTACGCCGTAACCTGGAGCGCCAACACCGACGCTGGCAACGCCGGGTACGCCAACGCCGACGCCAGGGACACCAAGCAGCCCGAAAGTCTCGGCGACTTGCTGCTCAGCCTGCACGCTGCTCGAGATGGCTGCGGCGATGATGCAGAGGGAAAAGATCTTGGTGTTGCTGAACATGTTTTCTTGTAGCAATAAAGAGGAGGCTTGCTCGTGTGGAGATCGAACGGTTCGCTTCGATGGTTGGAGGTCAAATGAGTAAATTTGAGAATGAGCCTGAAGAAAACGCTTCTTGTGGATCGGGTAGACGTCGGTCTTGACCACAAAGCCACCTAGGGGTATACTTGCTGCCATCGGCAGGAGTATGTTGACCAGGCAAGGCTATGATATGCTTGCTAAAATCGGGCTTAGATCTGAAGCTGCTGATTCTCTGTTTGACTCATTGGCTTGTATCCAACGAAATTGACAGCAGTTGGTATTGCCATGTGGAGGTGTGACCGCATACAAGTGCTTCCAGTCACTGACTCGGTGATGGCAAAGAACTCTACATGCCCTTATCTGTTTTGATACATATGTACTTGTCTTGCGTCGGCAAAATCTCGATGCAGCCTTATCAGAGTTGACCACCAGCATAGGGAGATTCAAAAGCTGCATTTGACCGACCTGATGTGGTATTACCGGTCTTCTCGTAATAAACCGATCAGCTACCGGTACTTACCGTTCCGAATCGTCATCAAAGCTGTATCATACATGGCGACGGAGACTTCTCGACTACTGGTGCTCGGCCCTGACGAGGCCAGCAAGCTGGCCGTCATCTCCAAGCTAAGAGAACTATCTGGTGACTCTAATACTGCACCCGCAGCGACAGATGTGGTGGTGCTGAACCTGCAAACCAAATATTACCGAGCGCCAGTGGAAATTCACGTGCACCAAGTGACTGACAACGCGCCGGAACCTGCACTCAAGCACGAACTGCATGACTACGAGGCGCTCTTATGCGTTGTGGATGCTACCCAGCGCGAGAGTTTTCTGCACGTGCACCGCTTTGCCAAGCGCATTGTGGATACGCTGCCGTACGATGTCTGTCTGTTGGTAGCTGGAACGTCTTCGGCTGCGAGTGAGAACGTCAAGAAAATGGAGAATTGGAGCCAGGAAAATGGCTTCGAGTTTGTGGATTTGGATGCTCAGAGTCCTTCTGATGAAGATAACGTTATCAATGAGAAGCAGGGCATTGAACGCGTGCTGGAAGCACTGCACTGTAACATGTGGAGGTCCATGGAGATGAATCCACCCAAGGTGGAAGCACCGGAAGAGACAGAGCCTGAAAAGAAGGAAGAGAAGACGGATAGTGCTGAAGCTGAAGGACAGGACACTTCGACGGATGATTCGAAGCTTCAGGCGTTGCTGCAGGCTCTGGAACTCGCTGGAGACGCGACGGTTGGAGGTGAAGCGGACAAGGACGACGACCTTGACATGGCTCAATTTAGCGCGTTGATCTCCGAAGTTCGGAACGTTCGCGACCAAGGTGAGTCCCTCACAGATGAACAACGTCGTGAACGTGCTGCTGAGGTCGCCATGAAGCTCTGGAACTTCCTAGGTGCTGATGAAGAGGACGAGTCAGATTAGCTTTTGTAATTGGTCAAAAGAATAGTTGAAATTCGATATTATTGTATATGATTGGTTAAAACTTTAAAGTAAGATACTTGAGCTCCTCGTTGGTGGGGAGTTTATCATTCGAGCCGAACATGGCGGACAACGAGGTGAATTTGGTGGATCTGTCGCTGGAGCAGCTGAATTCGCTCAAGGGACAGCTGGAGAAGGAGCTGCAGCAATTGACAGCGTCGTTTGGCGGTCTGCGTGAGGCCCAGTCGCGGTTCTCCGAGTCCAAGGAGGCACTGAAGAGCATGGCGGCCTCTGACCTGAACAAGGAGGTGCTTGTGCCCCTCACAGCGTCCATGTTCGTCCCTGGAAAGCTGGCTAGTAAAGAGGAGGTGCTAGTGGACGTCGGTACCGGATACTTCGTGGAGCAGTCGGTGGAGAAGGCGGAGCAGTTCATGGACCGGAAAGTGGAATTCCTGCAGAGCAACACGGACCAGCTCAAGACTGTGATCGAGGGCAAGCGCAACATGCTCGAAGCTGTGCTCATGATCATGCAGCAGAAGATGCAGGAGGCACAACAGGGTCAGCGCAAGTAGACGAGATGCACGAGCTGCAACATACCCATACAATATACACCCAGAAACAGTTGCTAGTGCGTCGTTTTGCATCATTTCTGCATGGGATATTAGCACACGAAGCTCCTTCACTACATTGGTACAGCACAGATCAATTCCAGCAGATTGTAACTCAAAAGTAGCGTCTGATAAATAACTTTTGAGGTTATTTTTCTAGAGGAACGAGCACGACATCTACATCAAGGGATTGCAGTCTTCTGTAAGCGATTGCTCCACTTCAAGCTGCTTCTGTATCTTGTCTTTGAGCTCTGCATTGAAATCTCCTGTGTATCTCTGTCTTGGGTACGTTCGATTGGCTCTCTTGTCCTTGGATCGGTCAATAAATATGCACGAGTCCGTAGGAGAGCGTCCAGAAGAGGATGAAAGACAGCGCCTGCGACATGACCCCTGCGAAGATGAAGCTGAAGGCGTTCGTGTTGAAGTACACCTTGACATCCATGCCAAGCTTGAAAATCCACAGGGCAATAGCCGTGAACACGTACGCGGCCGCCAAAAAGGCGAATCCCTGCAGCCCCGTCATGCCCGTGATGCCTGCAATGCAGCCAGCGATGACGCACATAGACGTGTGCACATACTCCACCGCCTTCTCGTTGTTCTTCATGTTCTCCATGGAGAAAAACTCCACCTTCTTGTCCTGCATCGCCTCCATCTTCGCTCGTATACTGTATCTCTTTATGTGGGGGTCTACTTATCGAAATGCATATATTTCATGTACACCACATCACTTTACTGTGCAATGCAGTTAATTCGTGTACACCACATGAGTTGACTGTTTCGCGGTTCAAACATCCGAAGAGCTCCGTTTGAATTTCAATTGCACTGCGCAATCCTCCAACTCCGTCATAAGCTGCTTGTATCTGCTGTATTTCGTCACTTCAATTGCTTCTACATTGGTAAAGCTGCAGTGGTGCAGACAGGTATGAATTTTATGCATTGACAGTAAGAATCGCATCGAAAACTTACCTGAACATTGACGTTTGCTACAGTTTACAGTGTACATTGGACAGATGACGCGCTCGAAAGTGGCGCCGCGGAGGTCGTGGCACTCCATGACTGGTTTGTTACTGCACAGTCGGGTATTACATAGCGAATTGGTGACGATGGAGCATCAGGACAATGTGACTCGACTGATGAGCGAAATGCCGCGAGTGCGTAGTCCAAAGCGACGAACCGTTGAGATCCAGCAATTTCCGCGAGCTGCTCCTGTTGCCAAGCCGCTAGCGAAGCCGCTTGTATTCAGAAAGACCAAACGAGAACTTGAACGGGAGCAACAACAAGCGAAGCAGTTGCAAAGCAAGAAGCGACGTACGGAGGAGGACACGAAGATGGAACGTGCACAAACCAAGTGTGCACGAATGTTGCAGTGGAGCTGTAGAAGGACGTCCGAGTATTATAGAACAAGTCCTGAGAATCTGCGTGCTCAATCGCGACGTCGACTCCTGTTTTGAAGCTGCCAAGAGCATTTTAAACGTAAATCTGGAGTATGTCCGAGTACCACTTGGTTTCACTACGAATTGTGGTGTTGCTCCACAACGAAATGCGTCAATCATCCATTCATACAATAAATAGAGGAACATCGTACCAATACTCACAACTTGTACTCTCTGAAGATTATCAATGCTGGTGATTCAGTACTAACACGCGTGTATCTCCTCAATCATATTGCGGCAAGCGGATCGTCACGGAAGAAATTTAATGTTTTTGTGTGGCCTTCGGTCATATCACTAACTTGCCAGACCCAGAACGGGAAGATACGCCCGTCGTGGACCACCAAACTACTTCGAAGTAGCGTTTTAGTGTCCGATGTGAAGTGAGTAACGATTCATTTCTGCTCAGATCTCACTTCAAGTTTGGATCTGGTCTCAATTATCCAAGATTTTAACTCAACTCGGCAGCAAGATATGCTTCAGGTTGACGCCAAGAGGATACGAATCAAATTGTTTAAACAGCAAATAGAGCTCCTCACTTTCCAATTTACAGCCTTCAAAACACAACAGTTTCCCTTATCAACAAAAGCTTTTCATCTACACTTGACAAAACCTCGGCATTACCAGCTATGAGGGTCATCACGTCGAGTGTCCTTCATTATGCGGCTTTAGTCACGCTGGCTTCGCATAGGTGGAGAGCAAGAGCAACTACGTGTCTAGAATCCCTAACGGGGGTAACATACCCGTCACCCCAGCTATTGGCCACACGAATGGAACCGGGAGTTCGTCCGCCACGAACGCCTTTGGTAAGGCTTTCGACAATGCTGGCAAGAAATGGACCAAGGCGCTGTGTATGGCCGACACCGATGGCGACGGTCAGACAAACGGCCAGGAACTGGGAGATCCCTGCTGCGAGTTTATTGCGGGTACCAACGCTGCCGTACGATATAACACTGTTTCGCATCCGAGTGACGCGACAAAGACATTGAATCCAAGTTTGTGGGCAAATATTCAATGCAGTACGACGGCACCAACCACAACAACCCCACCAGCAACAACGTCATCGCTTACGACTACAAGCTCACCACCGACTACTCGACCAATACTTCGCTAAGCTACTGAGCAAGATCCAGTGCGAGGCTACGGGTCTTGTCCTGCTGCATGACACGACCATCGTCATCTTTCTGGAGACGACAGCAGAGCAGTTTGTAGCCATTCTCAAACAGCTTCAGCAGCAGCGACTTATTGACGCCAACTCAATGAAAGTCCTGGCCAATTGTGACGATCATGGCGTTAGGATCCTACAGGGTCTGTACTTAAAGAAGATCGCCATGACTCGGAATGTTACGAACGAGTGGATGGATGACTCGGCAGCGCAATGTATCGTCGAGACGTTCCCCTGAAATTCATCAAGAAGATCGGTCCGATGCCTCCTGGAGACATCCACAATTGTCTGACGATCTCTCCAACACGGACCAGAGCTTTCTGCCCCCTAACGACCTCATACTGTGGTTATTAGGACGGGAGGAGCTTATGACTATCGATGAAGACGTGGACTTTGTGGACAACCCTGTAGCTGTTGAGCTTCAGTCCGAACGCGTATGGCCCGTACATCCGCTCATCCAGTACTAACTAACCACCCGTAGCCTTTGGATAGCATTTCGATAACAATTGCCACTTGTTGTTGACGGGAAAGCTTCTGTTTCTGCTGTTTCGAGCTCATGCAGGTGAAAACCAACCCGTCCAATGACTATGAAAGTCTTGGTAATCGTTCGTAAACCTGATAAATCCTCGTAATCCAGCTACGCTGAACAAAAACGTTCTTGTAAGCTGGTCATTCTTGAATTTTCCTACAACCAAGTCACTCTACCGATGTCAACCTGCTCTCGTATGACGTACCGTTTCCTAGGAGATTCCGGTCTTCTCGTCTCCAAGCTCTCACTAGGCAGTTGGATGGATGTCAGCGAGAAATACACGGCTGATGCCTGGTACGACATGATGAAGTTGGTTTTCGAACATGGCGTCAACTTCTTCAACAACGCTGAAGTGTATGGTAGCGGACTCGCCGAGAGAAACATGGGAGCTGCCATCAAGAAGGGGATCGCAGAAGGAACGTGGAGTCGAGAGGATTTGGTGATCACTACCAAGATTTTCTTTGGACCCAAGGGATTTGGGGTGAATTCAGGTCCTAACGAGCAGGGATCGCAGTCGCAAACACATCGTCGAGGGCACGAAAGCGTCACTCAAACGACTGGACCAGGACTCCGTGGATATCATCTACTGCCATCGACAAGAGGCGTTCACCCATTGAGGAGACTGTGAGGGCCATGAACTTCGCCATCAACCAAGGTTGGGCCTTCTACTGGGGAACGAGTCAGTGGAGTGCTGCTCAGATCATCGAGGCGTGTGAGGTCGCCGACCGGTTTGAAATGATCCGTCCCATTGTGGAGCAACCGATCTACAGTATTCTGGACCGCAATAAAGTGGAGTTCGACTACGTATATCTGTACAAAAAGTACAAGCTGGGTCTCACTACGTGATCACCGTTGGCGTACGGCATCCTCACTGGCAAGTACAGTGCTAGTACACCGGAGGACTCTAGTATCCATAATAGCACGTGAAAGCCTGTCACTCCGGACTTTGACGACTGTCAACGACAAGACCGCCTACAACCACGATTCCGCCTGCGACGACAACTCCACCGACGACCACGGCTCCCCCTATGACGACCAGTCCGCCCGTGACGACAGGTCCTCCGGTTACGACGCCACCGCCAACAACCACGTCGCCGCCATCGACTTCCTGTCCCCCGACGATGCCTGTCCTAGTAAGCACACGTCCGCCATCTACGCTCTGTCCTTCGAGCTTAGCACGTCCGTAGGCGGTAAAAAATGCGTCAAGCAAGACTGGTGTTCCTGAAGCTACTCGTGCGTCGGCCACTGCAGGGTTTGTTTTAACGTTAAAACAAGTACATGACGTAATCACTCAGCCAATCAGCGATCAGGAGCGATGTTGACGTAGACGACCGTGTGCAGACCCTGCACAAGCGCTGCGATTTTGATCCCGTAATCATTGCTTTAAATCGATGGTGCGCTCGCTGCAAGCGCTTCTCCACTGTGAGGCGAGGCAGGTATGTTCGTGAAGATGCCTTCTAAATGTATGCCAAGTTTCGGCCAAGTTTCGCCGCTTGCTTTTCGTTATGGGCTGGCTGAGTCTCCTGCACATATTGCACAAGATCCTTAAACATAATTGGGTCAAAGCCTAATAGAATTGGGTTAAAGCCAAATAGAATTGGGTCAAACAATCGGTTGAAAAGACGATAGCTACACGTCTGAGCTAAAGGCATGAATCTGGAGGAGCTGGTCGTGACGGGCGCCTACGTATCCGGGGCAGTTTGCATCGTGCTGTTCACCCTCACAATCAGCTGGTTAGTCGTGTGGAAGTGTGTGTTGGCCAAGATGCCTTTCATCCAGGAGCTGTTCGACTTGAAGCCCAAGAAGCCGTCGGCGCATGACGAAAAGTCCATCTCCTTCCAGGACAGGTATCAGGCCTACAAGCGGGTAAGAAGCTGCTGCAATGACGATCTAAGGGTATGAACTATTGGTACTAATATGTTTATCCTTAACGTAGAAGCGACACGCGACGAGGGTTTCTTAACTGGGTAGAAAGAACGAGAGAAATTGAAGCGAGGCATCGCACCGATCGCTCGCGAATTAACTATTGGCTTTGATCTTTTCCTCTCTATGTTGTCTATCTTACCAGCCATTTGCCACCTGCTCCGTCCTCACTGTCGTCGTTCTGCTGCAGTTGCCGTACCAGTTCCAAGTACTCATTGGAACTTTCGGCAGTGGAATTGGATTGTCGAGTACCACCAGCCTGAACTTCAGCCGCTTTCCTCTTCTGAGCAGCTAGAGCCATCCTCTCCTCGAGTGAGAGCTTCGTGGAAGCAGTTTGAGCCTCAGCAGCTTCTGTTCGGGACTTGGCCAGTGCCTCCTCTCGCTTCTTCCGGAGATCCTCGTCTTCTTCAACGGATTCTTGAGTATAAGCTCCGTATTTTTGCTCCGCTGCCTCTGGATCCCACTCACGATAAGCTTCCAATGTGGGTTGCTTCACTTGAGCGTATAATTCGGTCGGTAGCTCCCAGTAACTCCGTCCTAGCACCATATTGAAATAATACGTCCGCTACGACGTAAAATGCGCAACGAATTAGCCATCACGAGCATATTCAGCATTGCTAGGATGTAGTTAAATGCATCCACAATAGATCTAACCACTTACACCACTCTTGGGGTCCACATGCTGCGTCCAAAAGCCCGTCTTCTTCGGGGTCTCCATCGCACAATACTATTGTGACAATAGTAAAAGCGAGAGAGATTTAGTTGTACCATTAATAAGGTACATTTCTCCTAGACTGGCTAGGAGAAGAAGATACTATCTTCTTCTTCAAGATAGTATCTTGTGCCAAAGCGACCGGATCATGCAGCAGCTCGATGCAGTATCGCAAGTCGCGGCGCCTTGATGGTAAAGCTGTTGAAATGGGGGACGAATTCGTAGAAATGGTCCTCGAACACCAAGAGTAAATTGGAGGCAAAACATCTTCGCCCAGTGAGTCAGTGACTCTTTGCTGAGTCGTCCAAGCTGCTTTCTGTTAACTGAGCTGACGGTAGTGTACGCATGTTCGATCTGAATTCTGCGACGTTTTCGAGTGTTAAAACAACCAACACCAAGGATTCGTTCTCCAGATTTTGGGGACAGAAATTGCTGCTTACACTTGTTTTGTGGAACGAGGGGTCCCTCAGTTCTGGAAATCAATCTTTGTGAACTTAACGCGGAGGTGAAGGTGGAGGTCCACCGAAGTAGTTCCACACTGCAACTTGTCGGTCCCAGGAGCACGAGGCCACCAATCCGTCAACAAATAGACTAAAGTCGAAGCCGAATACAAATTCGCTGTGGTGTTGCGCGTTCTGCAGTCTTGGATAGGGTGATTTAGTGTTCCAAACACCTACCGACATGTCGTATGACGCCGACGCGATCACGTCTGGATCGTGGGGTGAGCACTTGATCTTCTTCACTGCGTAACTGTGACCTGGAAGCATTCGGACCTCTCTAGCTGCGTTTCGGATGTCCTGTAGGGGTAAAGCAAGTGTTAAATTGGTAAAAAAAAAAAAAAAAAGAGTATCTTGAACGGATGTACGTACCCAGATTTTGATAGAGCAGTCGGACGACCCAGACACGACTTCGAACTGATTGTACTTGTTCCAGTCCAGAGCGAGCACTTCGTTGCCATGTGCAGCAATTGTCGTAACAGAACGAGCACTGTTGAGGTCCCAGATCTTCACAGAGCCATCACCTGAGCAGGACGCGACTAAAGTGTTGTTCTGTGTGTTCCACACTGCGTTATACACAGCACTTGAATGTTCTGCCAGTGTTAACACTGAGTGCGGCACTTCAGGCTTCCAGATTTTCACTGTTCCGTCCCAGGAAGCTGACGCGAAGGAATCTTTCGCTACTAAATTCCAGTTCACTCCAGAGACCTCCTGTTTGTGCTCATGGTAATTCTGAATTGGAAACTGATCGCGTGTCTGCAAGTGCCAGAGCTTCACAGATCCATCAGCACACGAGCTCACGAGCTGCTGGCCGTGGTTTTCACTCCACGCGCAGTCGTACACGCCTTGAGGAGTGTCAAAAGCTCGAACCTGACGTAAAAAGTTAATTTTTCAGTAAATTATCTTCTTTTCCAGTAAAAAAACATCACGAACCGGTGCTAAGCCTCCTGCTGGGAGCATCTCGTATACATGTTGGCGGCCATTGCCTACAATTCCGAAGTACTGGGCCGTTCCTACTGCCACTAAATTGTCCACAAAGGGACTGAATTCCACCTGATGAGCATAGAATAAAGTAATAGTTAGCTCTATAACTGCATAGACAGAGCTACTTTAGACGCACCGAGTAGCCGTGGAGCTCAGTCTGCGCGTGTCGAGGCTGGAGGAACATGAGGCAGTTCCGGAATGGCTTTTTGGTATCAGTGTCGACGCAAGCTTCATCACGTTATTTGGTGTGACACACATCATTGTCTTCTTTTTTCAACTTCAAGTCTATATTGGTAAATAGTTTAAAACTATTTATCCAATATAGTCGTGATAATCAATTTGGCCAGTTCGAAAATTGCAAGACGGCAATGAGACGTCTTTTACTCGTGCTCCATCTTCTAGCGCTCTCCACGACGATACAAAGCGTTAAATGGTATGTGTCTTCATTGTTTCTTGTTATAAATTGTCTCCTCTATGCGCTGATATCTATTTCGTGGCAAATAGACGCATAATACCAATGTAGCAGCCAATTTAACAGTGCTATATTGCTTTCTGCTGCAGTTTGGAGCTCTCGAGCCAAAAGATCACGAATGTCACGTCCAGCAGTGGCAGTTTTGCCTTCTATAGTGACAGTACACTTGTTACAACAGTATCAGCCTCAGCTTTGAGCCAAGAAACGAGTATTTTGCTGCAAAATAATTCGTTGACCAGCATCCCAGCGACTTTCTTCCAGGCTGCCAATAACGTCACATCTATGTAAGTGTTTTTTTTTTTTAAAAAAAATTATAACTATTTTGAAGCTGATAGTTTATTCTATGCAGAAATATTTCTAATAACCCGTTGACGACGTTGGAAGCGCAGTCTTTTGTCAATTTAACATATCTCCAGAGCATTTCGTAAGGCATTTTGAATTTCTATTGAAGATTGTTTTTCACTCACTTTTAATAAATTGTAGATGCACAAATACGAACGTGACGGTGCTAGTGAACGGACTAGTGAAGGACTGTCCAAAGCTGACCACGATGTCGTTTAAGTACGGTTCTATTGGAAAGATTGAGAACCAAGCGCTCGTGAATTTACCGTCGCTGAATTCCCTGGACCTGAGTTACAATCAACTCGAGGTGATTCCTACTGATTTGTTCACAGCGGCTTCGTCCTGGAAAGCTCTTGATTTCTCACATAATGAGATCATGGAGGTGCCTGCTGGCATTCGCAAAGCTGTTGCTGAAGGATACATGTATGCTGTGGATTGTTTACATTTTTATCCGCAGGTGTTCTGATTTCTGTTGTTGATGTACCTGTAGCTCACTGGACTACAATGCGTTGGTGGAACTTCAAGAAGGAGCTTTTGCTGGTGCCTCTGAGATCCAAGAGCTTCGACTGGCCTCCAACGCCATCTTCACTGTTAACTCGAAGGTGTTTTCGGGGATGTCGGCACTACGAAAACTGTAAGATTGCTTTTCGGATGGATTAAGTGTTACAGCTCTGACGGATTTCATTTTGTTCAAAGGAATTTGAGCGACAATGTCATTTCAGTGATCAATGAAGACGCGTTTGCAGGCGTGGACGGTCTCCAGGAGCTCAGATTGGACACCAACAACATCCATCGGCTAACATTATCCTCAGTTCCGACTAACCTGGAACTGTTGGAGCTCCAAGGCAACCTGATGGACCTCATGCCTGATTTCCCGGATGATTTTCAAGCCTCTCGTCTGGTGTATCTGTACGTTATTGCTGTTGTATCGACGTTCGTGGATGTGTGGAGCTAAGTGTAGCTTTTGTGCCGATACATAGGAACATGAGCCGCAATTTTCTGTGGTCGATTTCGACGAACGACGCTCTCACGCCGTACACCGGTCTTGAGACGTTGGATTTCAGCAATAATCGTATCGTTAACTTCAGTGGAAGTATATTCGACCCAGTCATGTCGACGATTAAGTCTATGTACGTACTTGCTGAGGTTCTTGACAGTTCCATCGTTCTAATTGTCAATCTGTTACAGGGACTTCGACTCGAATCTCATAACTTCTATCCCCAGTACGAACTTCATCTCACTAGTCAAGAAGCTTCTTACCAACATGTAAGTACTTCGAAGTATTTCTTTCCTAACCATTATATTCTTCTTGGAACTCACAAATCTACTGAATCAGCACGCTGGTGAACAATCCGGGTATCGGTTGGTCTTCTGACGTTGACATGCGAAACGATTGCCCTAATGGCAGTGTATTCGAGGAAGCGAGTCTCTCAAGCTCAGGGTCTGGAGACGACGTTCTTTATGGCTGTATTCAGTGTGTGGCGGGAACTTTCCACGACAACTCGACTGGCACCTGTGTGGCGTGCAGTAAAGTGTCATCTCGTGCATATTCGGAAGAAGATGGAGCCACTGTGTGTCTTTACTGCCCGTATTCGTCCGATTTGGCAGCCGACCGAACACTGTGCGGCGATTTCGAGTGCAACACCCTCTGCTGGCTGACACTTTCGATGGGAATAGCGATTCCAGGAGTGATTTTCAGCAGCAAGTTATTGCTCTACTTGATCATGAAGAGCTCCAAGCGGACAAGGAAGATGGACATCAAGGAGCAAGAAGCTATGAACGATTGGCGCATGGGACTCATGATGCATCAACTAGCCGAGCCCATGAGTCCAAGCGACTCTCTACTCGACGATGACATTGATGACATGGCGTCGGATAACGGGGAAATGCCCGTCCGCATTTACGATCTCCCCGAGGAAACGAAAGACCTGGTCTTGAGTACTTTACGCGATTATTTCCAGATCCGGAAGGAGAAAGCTTGGCGAGCGCTTCCTCCTGACGAACAGGAAGCCACGCGTGAATGGAACGACGTGGAGTGGGAGACGTTCCACATGCACCGCATCCTCAGTCGCAGTTACCACGGAGAGATTTTCCTGGGCGATTACTGTGGAACTCAAGTAGTGGTAAAGCGGATGATGACGCTGAGGTTTGAGGTCAAGGAACTGGCGGAAACGATCAAAGACGTGGAGCTTGTGATGTCGTTGCATCACCCGAACATCGTCATGTGTATGGGTACAATGTGGTCGGATCCGGAGCATTTGTGCGTCATCTCGGAGTATGTCAAGGGGGGCGATTTAACTGCCGTGCTGGAAGTTGACGGGTTAGACCGACCCAACAACGCACGAATTTCTGCTTCTTCTGCTCAGATACTATCACCACCAAGAAATGAATCCGGGTCGGATACTAGCGACTCGAATCCGTCCCAAACAGCTTACGGAATGTCCAAGACGTCACTAATAATGCGGTTTCAAATGGCGCTGGACATCTGCAAGGCGCTTGTATATATGCACAACAAGGGAGTCTCGCACAGCGACCTACGGAGTCGAAATGTCATGGTGACGGACATGTTTCGGTGTAAAATTTCCGACGCTCGACACCACAGCCGCGATGATACGCACCACGCTACACACGTTCTTCTCGTTGAGAATCCAACAGGACAAAACTCCGACTCGGAAGAAGAGGGAGCGAATCTGGAGGGAGTTCGATTCCTTCAACCGGACCAGAAGGAGCCTGGCCCAACGATCCCCCTTGTGGCACCGGAAGTGCTGAACCACAATTCGCGACACCTTCACGCTGATATTTACAGCGTTGGGATCTTACTTCTGGAGCTCTGGTTCCACGCGTACATTTCGTTCCAGAACGACAGACCAAACGACGAATTCGGGGCCCGGAATCGGAACAAAAAGCTGCGTCTCACTATCGATGGAGACGAAACCGGGAGCTGCACAACTGGCAAGGAAGACGCGGCGCTTCCCAGAACCGCCAGTGCCCTGCAGAAAAATAAGGAGCACAATGCTGCGATGCGCCACTTCATGAGCAAACTGCGGATGCTGGCAAACGTTGGTGGGACGGATCCGGAAGCAGATGAAAGCAGCTTTGGCACCACCCCCACATCCTCTGCTGCCTCGTTGACTGTGTCGTTGTCTTCATCCAGCGCCATCGTCGATAAACTATCTGGAGCGATTGAGGACTGTCTACAAAGCGATCCCAAGCGCCGACCAACTGCCAAGAAGCTGGTGGAGCTTTTCCAGTTCTTCTTGGATGAGATAAGCGCGACATAACACTGGAGCTCTTCCTTCTGAGCGGATTCGCTTGCTGTTTTACGCAGCTGATGACCACGTCCCTGTCTGGGACGGGTGTTGATGGCTGAGATATCCCAACTGTCGGTAAAAGCTCGCGTCTTTGGTTTCCTTCCATTCTAGTTTTTGCTGAAGAGCGCCAAGAACTACCACGTTCAAGAGATTCACTGTTCGCTGTTTATCAGTCCGCAAGATGTCGTTTTGGCCGTGTAACTCGTCGAGTAACGAAGGTTTAGTGGCGAACCTGAAGCGCACGGGCGTCATCAACTCCGACGCTGTCTTCAATGCTATGGTGAAGACAGATCGAGCTAAGTACCTATCGCAGAACGAGGCTCCTGATGGAGGTTATGTAGGTGAGCTGCAAGCGTATCAGGATATCCCCCACCCAATCGGCTACCATCAGACCATCTCGGCGCCTCACATGCACGGCCACGCTATGGAGTTGGGCTACGCTGCGATCCAGGACGTCCGCAGTCCGCGTATCCTGGACGTTGGCTCTGGTTCTGGCTATTTGACTGCAAGTCTAGGGCGGATGGCGGAAGACAAAGATGGCCGAGTTTTCGGGCTGGAGATCGTACCAGAGCTTGTCCAGTTCGCGAAGAAGAATATCCAGACGGCTGACGGCGACTTGGTGGACAAAGGGATCGTATCGGTGCGTTGCCACAACGGCTGGGGTGGGTTGCCGAACGAAGCACCTTTCCACTACATCCACGTGGGGGCTGCAGCTGAAGCCCCGCCTCAAGCACTCTTGGATCAGCTCGCAGAAGGTGGGAGACTCGTGATTCCGCTGGATGAGGCTCGTGGCGGCCAAGTGTTCGTGGAAATCACAAAACACGGCACCAAATTCTCCCAGCGTCGACTCTTTGGTGTCTGCTACGTGCCTCTCGTCCGAGAGCGTGAACGAAAGCTGAGTTGAGTTTGGCTGCGTTTCAAGTGGTCGTCCTGTAGCCCCCAGAAAGTTTTTGCCCTCTCTATTGTAGTTGATAGTATGTAGCGTCCAGACCCCGCAGATGAATCGACCACAACTTCAACTTTTCGCTGGTCGTATGGTTGATCATCGCATTAATCTTTCTCTCGTATTTTTAGGCGAGCCGGCCAGGTTTCGAAGCGAAAGAAGCGAAGTCTCGTCGCATGTAGGGGTATGTTGCTGTTTGCATTCCACCCTTATTCAAGAATACTCGCAGCAGAAAAGCTGTGAAAACCCGATCAAAAGGGAGGCCATGGCGCCCACATGGATGTGCAGCTCGTCCAGCAACGAAGGACTCGTGCAGAACCTGCAGAAGGCTGGGATTATCCATTCTGCTGCAGTGTTCAACGCCATGAAGCGCACCGATCGTGCGCTCTTCGTTCCTCGAGCCGTCCAAGAGGAGGCGTACCAAGATTCACCGTGCCCCATCGGCTTTAACCAGACCATCTCCGCCCCACACATGGTACGTCGCAACGCCTTCCATCCACTTTCAAACAGCGATTCTAATGGAGCTATTGTCTGTACATGTACAGCACGCCCACATATTGGAGCTTGCCCATACAGCCGTTGGAGGTGCCATCAAACCGCGCATACTGGATGTGGGGGCTGGTTCAGGATACTTGACCGCGGCTCTGGCTCATCTCGTGGAAGAAGCTGGTGGCCGCGTTTTCGGCCTTGAACTGCTACCGGTGCTGGCCCAATCTGCACGTAAGAACGTGCTGAGCGCGGCTCCGGAGCTCATGAAAAGCTCTGTGCTCTCTCTTCACTGCTACAATGGATGGCACGGGCTTCCGGCGGAGGCGCCTTTCAACTTCATCTTCGTTGGAGCAGCCGTCTCCTCCCCACCCCAGGCACTTCTGGACCAGTTAGCCGATGGTGGGCAGCTAGTGATCCCCGTGGATGATCCGCGTGGCGGGCAAGCACTTGTCAGTATCACTCGAAGAGGCTCCAGTTTCACTCACCGTAAACTGATGGCTGCTTGCTTTGTCCCGCTTGTTCGCGGCGAGATCCACAAGAAGCGACGTGGCGTCAGCACTGCAAACACGGAGCCACCAAAAGTGCTGCTCAGCACACACTCCTTCCGTGCTATCCGATAGAACATAGAGAAAAAACCACAGTAAAACACTTCAATCTAGTTTTTGCTTACCACAATTTGTGAGTCTAAGCGTCGAGCACGTTGTGCAATTGCTCCACGAAGTACTGGATCTCGTCAATCTGGATCTCCATCACGGCGCTCGTGAAACCATCCTGTCGGAAGTTCGCCCCCGTCTCACCAGCAGCCAGCTTAAACGCCGTTCCTAGTGTACTGTGGGTAAAATAAAACAAGGTTAGTCAACAACTGTAGAAAGGGTAGTGTTCCTACAAGTACGTACTTCCGGTGGATCTCTCCAGGCGTAGATGGACAAGTCAGACCGACGACAAGAAAACAGTTCTGCGCTGGATTACGTGTGATGAGTACCAGCGGCACAATGGACTTGTTCGTCACCGCTGTTTCTTCCTCGGCATCCTCGGCATCCTCTCCGTCCTCTCCATCATCGTCTTGTTTCTTCCTGACTGGAGCATTGGGTCCGCCCCACTTGCCACTAGCACGATGCACATTAAGCAGGAAGAGAGCCAATTGAGTAAGCACATTGGCGTTCGCGAAGAGCTCTTGTTCTCTTTCAGGCACATTCAGACACACGTAGCGGAAGTGCTTCACGCGAACGAGCAGCTTCCGTTCCATAATTGATAGTCCCACGCGGACAATAGCTTGCTTGAGCGACATGGATACTTTAATCCCGCTCTCCATTAGCTTACTCGACGTCACGGATTGACAAGAAAGCGCTGTATGCGCCAGCATGAAGTTCTGCTGTCTGAAATCATCTTGAGGAGATTCCTCGTCAGTATCCTCCTTCCCATCCTTGTCGTTTTCACGTGGAATGATGCTGTTGGCACTGGTCGACAAGATCGAATCCAGAGCGAAGAGGCTTGAGAAAGAATTCTGCTGCTGGTGCTGCGTCTCGGCCTCGAAAACTGTCGCGACATAGCTCTCGGGGGCTTCTAGAAGAGCTTGAAGGCCGTAAACAGCATCTGCGGCACAAAGCTGGTACTGGAAAGCGAACGTACGTTTGAAAGATCCATAAAAAAGATCATCCAGCCCAAACTTTGGCGCCATCTCCTGTGTCTTCTCACGCAACATCTGCTTCATCTCCAACGGCATGTACGAGAACTTCTGCTGGCTTTGCCGAAGAGAAAAACCCATACGTGCCAGGAAAACGTGCAAAGCTGTGTCTCCATTGCCACTGCTATCCGACGCATTCCGTGCGCCAACACGACGAGCCTGGTCATGATAAAGTCCGAGCTTCGAAGCCACGTAGTCCGAATAGTACATGGCCTCATACAGCGACCAATGACGGTAGCACATGAAGCGATACTCTTCTTCAAAGCTGATCTTCCCGTCATCATAGCCCGGGTGTCGGTCCTCGTCACCATTAGCTCCTGGTCCACTCGACGGTGTCGGCGCATCAACAGCTAGCACTTCGTCCTGGAATCTTGTGACCATGAGATTGTAATTATCTGCGTCGATTTCCTCCAGCACGAACTGCTTCGTAAGTCCAATGATAGCAAACCACAGCAAATCACGCTGTGAATTGTTCACCTGCTGCGCCAGTTCGAACGCCACGGTGGCTGCAGGAGCTCCGTGGAACGATCCTCTATAGTACCTCAAAATCTCCTCTCGGCGTCGACGCTTGGCCATCACAGCACTCTCCTCCACAGGCTCAGTGGGGACCATATCCATCTCTTCCTTCTTCTCTTCTTCCTCTGCTTCATCCTCTTTTCTTCTCTTTGGACTCTGCTCCATGTCTTCATCTCCTTCTCTTTTTCTCTTGTCCGTCTCACTATCTTCTTTCTCTGTATCCTGGGTAGTATCTTCCGTACCAAACTCCACCTCTGCCTCTCCATCACTTTCTTCTTCATTCTCTTCAAATTCATCTTCTTCTTCCTCCTCCTCTTCCTCTTCTTCTTCAAAGTCCTCCACTTCTAAATCCGGTCCAAAAGCCGGATATTCCTCCAACGCCAACGCTCCATCGTCAAACACAACAATCTGCTGATGCTCGTCGTATATATTGGCCAAATGAATCGGCCTGTGACTGTCCAGTACGTAGCATTTCACGTGCGTAGGCAACGCCAACAGCTTGGCTACGTCCACAATAGCGCCGCAATTCAACATGACGACGGATCGTAGCTCTCCTCCACCTCTCAAAGCTCCATCAGCACCTCGAATACGCGTCTCACGAGCCTGCAGCACGTCCTCGTAGCCGCGTACAGCTAAAAGCGAGTAGCTCAACATATCGGCACGTAGAAGACGCGTGAGGATCTCAGCAGCGCAGAGAGCGTCCACATCTAAAGCCACGAGGATCAAGACGCTACAGCTACCGCCGGACTGCAGCGCGTCGTGCTTGATCTGCCCGTACGCAGCGTGGAACTCCTCGCGCGGCCACAGCATTTGAGTCAAAGTTGAGCAGGAATGATGTTCCCGCCATTTTTTTTCCGTTACTGAGTGCGGAATGTGTACGACACGTAATATTGGTGTGGTGCACAATGAAGTTGAAGTGCATGTGATGTGGCACGACTATTACGCCGGAAGAATCCTCGACAACGACACGAACGTAACGGCTGTTTAGCTTCCACGTGGAAGGAGAATCTCCTGGACATTCTCCTCATTCTCCGTCTTCCCCGCAAGCAAGAACCATCTCCTCTTCGATCATGTCGCTTGACTTCTCCAAGGTTGAGAACAACCCCGTGCCGGTTATCGCCGACAAGCACAACAAGAATGTGGCCTTCGTCGTCTACCGCAACAAGAACAAGAATGTGGTCGTGTACGCTGCCAACATCCGTGAGGACGGCACGTTGGACCCGGAGAACCCGCTGGACGTGTACTGGATCATGTTCGAGCAGGACGGCCACCCTCGTGAGGACCTCAACATGATTGAGCGCAACACGGCGTACGGTGCGTCTGTGAAGGCCCGTGATGGCCACCCTGGCGAGTACGAGGTGACGCTTACGTCACTCAAGGACCGTGTCATCTATCTGTCCATTGTGGATGGCAAGCCTGTGGGCCGTGGCTCAATTGACGGCAAGGAAGGCTGCACGCTCGAGCGTGTGTTCGTGTACTCTACTACGTCGTGGGGCATGCCTAAGGTGCAGCACATTGAGATCCACGGTAAGGACGCTGCGGGCAATGAGATCATGGAGAAGAAGATCCCGTAAATGATCGTACCTCTCTCACTCCTTGGGCGTTGCGGAACGTACGTGGAGGGTGACAGTCCCTGAACGACACAAAATGTAATAGAAAAAAATGCAACACCAAGATGAATCTCTGTAGTCTCTCTTATTGTTTTCCTCTTTTTCTTTAACCTCAAAGCGACAAGTAAGACGTTTGAAGTGGAGTGAGAAACATTGTACTTGGGCTGCGTGTAGGGTGGGATAGCTTCAATATCCTTACCATTACATCAATTCTTCAGTAAATGTAAGCCTTTGAAAATGGCCATCGTGACGGCGGCACCGAACAGTGTGCTCATTATCAACTTCCGCGGCAATTGGACCGCCAACTTCTTCGCTCGTGGCGGGCAGTATTCCCACATGTACGCAACATATTTTGCCCAAACCAATGAAAGCCATCGTGAAAGGCGGCGATGCGAGTGTGACCTACAAGCAGCCATCTCTCTCGCATCTAGAAAGCATGTTGGAAGAACTGACGCGGGCTGAAAATTGCAGGCGACGGTTTGGCATTGACAATGTGTCTGCCGCAACGAAGGAGAAGCTGCTGAACGATCCACTGAGGCAGAGTAAGGCAAAACTACAGTGTCGAGTCCTAATGCACCGGGCTTTTGCTGTCTGCGCAGCACTGGACGGTCAAAGCACGGCTGTGTGGGGTATTTGAGAGGCTGAAGTCAATGACATGTCCAAGGGTGTTCCGATACACCCATGATTTTCATATTGATCACTGGATATCCAAAGCCGCCGTTCTTGCCATCATAAGCACCATGCATCTCGCTAGACAATCAGATTCGATTGTTAATGCAACACTAATATGAATCTCTGTGGCTCTCTTATTGTATTCTTATCTAATCTTGATGAGGCGTTTGAAGTGTGGATGTGAGCATGCAACACTTGTGAGGTTGAAACGTACTTCCCAGTTCCATTAATCAATACAAGAAAATGTAAAGATATCTATTCCTTAACAACACCTTCATGTTTTACGCTCTCAGTTCCTACTTTCCACTTCATCGGCAAGTTTGTGTACAAGAAATCAGGTGTCTTGACTTGCTGCTATATCTTGATCTCTATCAGTGCTAGAATAATAAGACCTCTAACTCTAGAGACCGGTAACCAAAACATAAAAGTCACCACTTACGTTCGGAAGCGGAACACACGACAATCCTGGATCAAATGACAAGTACTTAAAGTATTTTGAAAAAACTATTGGAGAACGCTGAACTAAACCTCGAGACTGCATCGACCACATCACCGCTAAGTCCATGCCGAAGTAGTCTTATCGAAGTTACTTGACATCCTCACGTTTCCACGCCACACACTTACAGAATATATCTGGGTTTTCAATATGCACCGAATGTTCTCATGACAAGAGGATCGCTCGTTTCAGTCGACGCAGGTTCCAACAAGAAGGCATACACCTCACTGCACACTGAAACCAGCAGGTAGACCTAAGGCATAAGCAAACTTCAGTCTCTGTCCACATCCAGACGCCGACTTGACATACCTTGTATCTTTCGTCAAGACCTGGGCTATCCGATACACCCACGACTTCCACATTGATCCCTGGATAGACAAAGCCCTTCCAGACCATTGCAAGAACCATGAATCTCACGAGAGAGACAGAGTCCAGTGTTGTCACCGTGCTCAATCCGAGTATATTCCTCCTTTCCGCAAAAGGCTCTTGACATCAAGTGAGCACGTTCACCTTTACCAGTTCGACCAAAACGTCTGTCAGATTCAACTCGATGGTACTTGAAGAGAGGATATTGCAGTTCGGTTTCTGAAACATTGACCGTAACCGAAGCCACTGATCGTTGAGGCGACTGACATTCTCTCGGGCATCATAATCAACAGCGAATATGCGCTTCTGATATCTTGGATAGGGTGCTTCCGAAACAACTGAAGCAATCCGGATCGTGACGAACACGTTATTCAAGCACTCTGAAACCGTAAGGCATGCTCTTCTGCGTATACCGTTAGTTGGTTGTCTTCGCATTCACTACTATTAAGTAAATGGACACACTCACCTTTCTTGAAAAGAACTCGAATCTGTAAGTTGTTGTTTGTGTACCAGAATGCTAGAACTTTGTTGTCGGATGGCACGTTTGCTGGGTCATAATATCCGAGTTTTTCATCGGCAAGTCGGTACAATCTGCTTCGAACTTCATATGTACACAGTGCGTTCTTGGCCAAGCCAGTGACGAGCCACCAGGAAGATCTCATCACCACTTCAACACTCGGAAGCTCCACAAGCACGTGAATATCTTGCCATCCAGGCTGAAAGTCTCCTCCAAAGAAGTCGTTGTAGTCTTCGTTCAGACTGCAGAATGGTAGCAGCTCCTCAAACGCAGTGCTAACACCACCTCGCAAGAAATCTTTCACATGGCAGTCCAGCTGCAACCATTTGGTCTCCTTTCCTTCCTTTGCCCCCGCCAAGTAGAGCCTCAACGCGCTTGGAGGAAGCGAGAAGCACTCATAGTAATGTTGGTAGTCATACATGGCCTGTCGGAGTGCCTCCACTTCTGCATCGTGTTCGATCTCGATGGAGAACAAGATCCCTTCACCACAGCGCAGCTTCATATTCTTGACTGAATGAATTACACTTTTCAGTATCGATATCTATCTATCTATCTATCTTCCAAGACTAAGGCATATATCCAAGAAACCTGCCTGATGTACTAAAGTGATCGACACAATTTAGACAAGTAAAGAGATCCTATTTTGTTTTCTTCTTTCTCTTATTTTTAACTTTCAAGTAATCTATATATGGGATGTATTTATTCTTGGATTGAGAATGTTCTCTAATCTTAGAGAAGCGTTTGCAGTGCGTATTTTGCATCGATTCATATCAATAGAAAAGAGAAAAGGGATGGCGGACGTAGAGGATTCGGCGGTGAACGACTTCTTGCTCATCCTCGAGGAGCACCGTAAGAACTGCGAGCGGCAGGGCAAATATGTGGAGGCTGAGATCGCTAAGAATCGCCTCGAGGAGCTCAAAGTGCACGAGGAAAACCGACGAAAGGAGGCGATGCGTTCGAGACAGATTGCCGAGCGCTTGGGAGTTGAAGAGGCCCATATGCTCGAGTTTCAGCAGTTCAATCAGGTCTGGGACCGCAAAATGGACGAGTACGAACGTAACGTGGAGGAGCTGGTGGTTAATATGCGCGAGAAACACAAGACGGAGCTGCTCGAGTTCCAGCAGAAAATGTTGGAGAAGCATCAGAAGCCAAAGTTCTCCAAGGATCTGTTGAATCTTCGACGAATTGAAGAGCATTTAGCTCGACAAAAGGAGTACGTACCAGTCTTTTAGCTACGAGAAGAAGGTATTTCCTCATCTTTAATATGTTTTGTGACTTCAGCTATGGAGAAGCTCACAAAATCAAGCTCAAATCGGACGCTCTGGAGGCTTGGGAACTCGAAAAGTGGCGTAACCTCAAGCAACAGGAAATGTTCCAGCGAGAGGTGACGTTTAAACAGCGTCAGAAGCAGGATTTAGATGCTTTACAGAAGCGGATTCAATCTGGTCGAGAAGAGCAGAAGAAACAGCGTCAAGTTGACCTCGAAAGGTGCGAATTTATCCTTCTCCTTCTGTTTTCTCATATTTCTTACTCTTCTTCTTCAGACTCTTGCAGAGGTACCAGAACGTCAAAGCGGAGCTTCAACAGCAACAAAATCTGGAACGGATCCGTCATGAAAAGTTCTCCCAGCGCGTCTCGAGATGAATCTAAGACTCAAGATACTGTATCATTTAAGATGAAAAAAAAACTCCTTTTCAATCATTTCTGGGCCAAATATCGTCAAAGTTGCTGTAATTTCCTCCTTGTCCTCTTCTCCAATTGCGCATTGCAGTTTTAGCTCTGTGCTACGCTTATTCCTTGTCCAAAAGCAGCGATCTTCTCGAACTCTTGACCTTCTTCTCCATTTTGACTGTAATTTCTCAGTCTCGTCGCACCGCCTTGAACGCCTTCTTGTTTTGAAGTACCATATACACCATAGGCAGCACCACACCCACCAACAGGATCAAGAACCCAGCCACATACGCGCCAGAGCCGTAAGAGACCGACACCACTTCATCCATCTTGCTTTTTGTCAAGTGATTGGTAAAAAAGAACTCATTTTAGTTTTCTTATCAACCAATCATATCTTTTATTTTAATCACTACGCTCTTTTAGCCACACACTACCAAGATGCTAGGCCGATCATTGATGCGCACGCTGCAGCGCGGCTCTCGCCTCCTGTCGACTGCATCTGCGCCTCCTAATGCAGCTGTAGCGAAGGCTAAAGGCCCTCCTTTTGCCCGGTACTTTTGGTACACGACAGGCATCATGATTGGCCTCCCTGGAGCTGTTGGCGCTGTGTTTGTGTACAATTTACAGACGGATGACGAGTTCTACAACCATTTTAACGACCGGTACCCGGATCTGATTGATGCAATTAACGAGTTTGTACCGCTGAATGAGTCGCTATTGGAGTTGGCTAAGCGCGAAGACATTGGACCCATCGGGTCCACTGAAGACCTTATCAATGAGAGTATGCAGACATAAAAAATTGTTGTTTTACTGGGAATTAATCGTTTCTGTTGTATATTTTGCAGCGGTGATGGTGTTAGTGGAGCTGCAATCAGGTGCAAAGGTTCGCTTCGAAGTTTCGGGCTCATCCAGTCAAGAGGAGATCGAGAAACTGGCGCTGGAGCAGTCAGAGAACGACCGTGTGGTTGCTATCACGTTTGTAGAGGAAGGAGAGGAAGAGGAGAAGAGCAACAAGCAGAAGGCTCCTACTGCACAGGAAGCTTGGCCTCCCGCTCCTCGTGTGACGTGGGGAAGTGCTGCAGCTCAGAAGAAGAAGCAGAAGCCTGCGGATTCCGTGAAGGAACTCCGGCTGCAGATCGAAGAGATCCGCGCCAAACAGGCTGCGCTAGAGGAAGCTAAGTACGCCGGACGCGACATCGATGAAGCGGACGAGGAGATCGCAGCGCTGGAAGAGCGTAAGCTCGCACTTGAGGAGCAGCTTCCGCGCAAACGCTTCCTGTGGATCTTCTAATGTGGCTTTTGAAATGGCCACCAGGTATTTTAATACCAGGTACTGATCTGACGTGGTCGGAAGGTTTCAAGAGCATTTTTAGCGTTTCTGGCTGGTCTTACGTACTCATGACTTGTAGAAGCTGCTCCTTTCAGGTTTGACATCGCTATTTCAAGGTATTTCGGCGCCGTTCTTCAATATACAACTGTAGTAGACGATCATGGGCACGTTCGAGTTGTTCTCGAGCTCCTATTGCGCCAACAAAAACTCGTGTGTGTTGGTGGATGCGTGGCTCGAGCTGTTTTTATGTTTTTGTAGTTTCTTGGTGATCTGCGCTTTACTGGTGGCTTCTCGGTGTTGTTGGCTCTGTGGACGACGACGCAGAACTCAAGAGACCAATGAACGGAATAACTCTTTAGTACGACGGGTTTTGAATGGAACAACACGAGGTCTTGGGTGGAGAATGCGTCGTTTATTGCGGAAATGCGGCATCCGAGTGGCTGGTCGAACGTCTCCCTTACCCATGGCAGTGATCAAGAAAGATGCCACTGCTGCACGTATCCACGGGCATAAGAACTCGCAACAACAAGGTGAAGCCTTTATCCTGCAGACACAACGAATGTACCACATGGACTTCGCTCAGTCCCCTCCGTTAGAAGAGGGGGCGACTGAAGAATCCCATCCTCAAGTTCCCCCATTGATATTCCCACAGGATGAACGCAGGGTGATGCCTATTGTCATTGGAGGGGAGAAGCCAGCAGTAGTTCGCTCTGGTTCAGTGGTGGTGAAGAAGAGAGACCCAAGTAAGCACATGCTGTCAGCTCAAATGACTCGCCAACGGTCAAAAAGCGCCATGGATCCCCCCAAGTCCAAGATGAGCGACAAACTTCGAGCAGTTTCCATCTCAGTATCACGCAGTTCACGCAACGTATTGGCCTCTGCTGGGATTTCCACTCCGAAAGTTGTCAAAGGGAGTGGCAGAGGAAGTGGAAGTCGAACAGACTCGACGGATTCAATGGTATCAGATCACGGGCGCTCGAATTCATTCAAGAAGAAGTTCCAGATCTTCAAGAAGCGAACACCATCTCGCGCTCAACCGCACGTTTTGTTCAATGAGCCTTCGTACGAGACAAAGAATGGAATGGCCGAGCTTTCGCCTGAAGACCGAGCGGAGAACGAGCGAAGAGCGAGTATGCAGCTCCGACATAAGCGACGAGTGAGTGTAGGGGTGAGTTCCCACGTCCAGTTCCAGGTTGGAGGAGACCAGGCTTCTGTGTATGAAGTAAAACTACGAGAAGTGAATCTGGTGAAACGTTTAGCTTCAGGTCCTTTGAGTGAAGTTTACGCTGCGATCTGGCGAGACACAAAAGTTGGCGTGAAGTTACTCATGCCGAGAGAAGGAGTTGTGGATAATTTGGAGGAAGCTGTGAAGAATTTCCGTCGTGAAATCTGGGTTATGCACGCTCTCAAACACCCGAATATCGTGAAATTGCTCGGTGCAAGCCTCACACAGAGCTGTTACGTGCTGATAATGGAGTATATGCCCAATGGCTCCCTGTATGAATATCTACGAGACGCAGCCAATTTCTTCCCGCACCAACTGGTCGTTACCAGTGCTTTTGACATCGCTTTGGGTATGGCGCATATCCATGCTTGCGATGTCTTACAGCGAGATCTGAAGTCCAAGAATTGTCTGTTGTCGGAGAATCTCGTGGTTAAAGTGTCGGATTTTGGTCTCGCTCGCTTCCGGAGTCTCCAATACGGCCCTTACACTTGGGTTGGCACTCCGTTCTGGGCAGCACCGGAAGTCATTCGGCACGAGCCTTACGACGAGAAAGCGGACGTTTACTCGTACGGGATCGTGCTGTGGGAGCTGGTAGAGCGTAAAGACCCTTACGACAACCTCAACGCTTTCCAAGTTCCACTTCAAGTGGCAAATGAAGGCTTAAGACCTGCCGATTTCTCCAGACCAGGACCTCTAGGACTGGAACAGTTGATGCGTCAGTGCTGGGATGCCGATCCAGAGCAACGACCTTCCTTCGCTGACATCTCCCAGACTTTGGGCACTTGGCTTCGAACCCAAAGCTGTGAAGGAGACGATTCTTCAGCTAAAAATCTGTTGGAAAACGATGGCAGTGTCGATCTCTCTGTACATATTCAACGTGGCCAAATCACTGCGACACAAGCGGAACTGCATCGGTTTGCCGAATCTCACGACGCCAATGAGAAGGTCATTCCTATCACTTTGTCTTCACTTCGTAAAGGTCTTTCAACTTCGAGACTGCAACGTGCACGTTCTACCAAGCGCGAGATGACTGCGAGTGAGATTGAGGAACTACGAATCAACAGTACACTTGGTATCCCAGGACTCGAAGAGTACGGCTCGTATGGTCGAGTTCATTCCATTGACAAAATTCACAGAGGTCCCAGGGGAAGAAGTCCGTTCATCAATGCTTCTCAACTTGAAGTAAATGTGGACGAGAGCCACGACGACCAGAAAGATGTCGAAGAAGCGATCAATCGGACCATTGAGCTTGGTTAGAACCGGCAAAAAGTATTTATTGAGTAGGTTGACAGTGTTTTGGACAATTTCGTACAGTATTTACTTAAACCTGCGAGCTTGGACGTCGCTGGGAGGTTCTGACTGCGGCTCCGACAGCGCATTGGACTCTTGCGAGACTGGTGGCTGCGATACAGTGAAGGTGGCAGTGGATTTTCCCCCGTAGCTGCTGAAAGACAGTAAACTTCGGCTGCTGTTGGTGTGGAGAAGGTAGTTCTGCAACAAACGTTGGTAGTATTCGTCGTCAAGAGGAGCTGCTGACTCCTTGGGCTTCTGGATCAACGTAGAAGAACGTGGCAACCAGAAGCTGCTCTGAGTTTGGAAAGTGTGAGATCCACGACGCTCCAATGATGCCTGAGCTTGTGTCTGCGTCTGTCTCGAAGCAGTGGGGGCTGCATGGCGGAAGCTCTGGTTGTGAGTGAGGAGGCTGTGGCCTGAAGGGTATCGTCCGAGTTGAAGTGAGTTGATCTGGTTGGTCGAAGTGGAGCCTAAGTCTGCCGAGTTGAACGATCGTAGTGACATCCCTGCATTTGAAGAAGACATTCCAGAGACAACAGACGCATTTCCCCGTAGAATCTGGTAGTGCTCTAGCACTTCCAGCATGGTGCTAGGGGTCATCAAGTCCTCTTCTTCTTCATGTCCGGCGATCTCCGGTTGTACGTACGCACGTTTCTTCGGTCTGGCATTCAGACTCAGTCGGTGTTGTTGAAGTTTCTCGGATTCACGCGAGGATAACGCCGAGATGGAGGACAGTTCAGCTGCAAGAAGCCTCTCCGTCACAGCAGCAGGCACTGCAGGAGCTTGTTGTGCACCAGCTTGGTGTGGAATGGATCCGTCCGTAATGGTCGACGCCGTAATGGTAGGACGGAAAATGGTCGGAGCACGTTTACGCTTCTTCGCCAGTCGCTTGATCAGTCGAGCGTTGATGGTAGCTCCAGAAGGGATCACAGCACACACACAAGCTAGACAGAAAGTCTCCGTACACGGTCCTGACGTTAAACCTGCTGTCCCTCCATTGCCATGATAATGGGCACAGAAGATCGGTTTAGTGACACGACATGTCCTGCAACAGGGTTTCCAGCAGGCTCGACAATTCCTTGGTGCGTCCCAGAAAAACAGAGATCTAGCGCACACCCCACAGCGTTGTCTGGAGTTGGAATTGTCAGTAATTGCCTGCTTTTGACCGACCAAAAGCAGTGACAAATTCTTCGCCTGACCACTTTGAACCGTATTAGCCATCGACGTGAGCCATTCAGCGATACAATTGTCGCCGAACACAGGCGGTAAGCGGCCACTGGGGTTAAATTGACCATGTGCGAACATGGCCACTCGATCATCTCCTACTTGCTTGAAAACGATAGCCAACGAGATGAATCCACGCACGAAATGAACCGATCCAGACCCGACCGAGCTGGCACTTCGACTTCTGGTCTGATGGCTCTGACTTAATGGAGGCCACGTAGCTCCTATGGGTGCAGAGGTATCGAAAGTATTGAGATTGATCTCGTCTGCTAACGGGTCAATGGAATGAATGACCATATAACCCATATCTTCGCCCACGTCGTCTTTCACCAGGTCCATCTTCTTAAAACAGAGGAAATCTCGATGTCTACAGATCCCCAGACTTGGCAGCTTGAGTGCCATCCAAATAATCCCTGCGAACTGAAAAGGTTTGGCTTCTGTGCTGCTTTTGTCCACCTGGACAACTCGCGTGTCAAGGGATCGAGGACTTAACAACATCTGGAGGACCTTTGCTGTCCTCGTAGTGTCCGCATACAAGCCGTTCATCACGTCACCGAGAGAGCCATGAACTGTGCCAATAGCTTGTACCGTCGACGTCCGCTCCTGCCGTGTTTTCAGTCGATAAACACGGATATCGCTGCTCTCTCGCAGCATTTTCCATTGTCGAGCTTCCACCGCTGCGATTCGACCGGGAGAAGCTGTTCTGGAAAGCTCGTGACTCGATAAATTCAATGGAGAGCGACTGAGTCTCAATCTGGAGCGACGTTCACGTTCCTGACGCTCTCGGAAGAGTTGCAACGTGGCTTCCAGCCTATTGTTACATTGTTGATGATACAGTCGAAGACGTGCAGTGGTCACATCATTAACCACCGGGTGGAAGGGATCCCGTGGTGTTTCGTCCTCCATGTCGAACGTGAAGGTTGAGACGAGTCCATTGCTCACCGGCGGAGGACAAACGTCCGTCATGGAGCTCCAAGTGTGGCTTTTGAGGCAAATTCCGTTGTGAGTTAGTTGCGCAGAGAGCAGGAGACTGTCGCGTCTACTCGATCGTGGAATCGACTGGGTTTCACTATGAAAGTATCGCAGGCGGGATAACGGCAGCTGAACAGGATCTACCAAGCTTCAGCTTAGACTCAACATGGAGCTTATGGCTCCTCCAAGGGTTTTTACGCGGAAGAGAGGGTTATATCGAATTTTCTTATTCATTTTAGTCCATTAAAGCTGTTTGCTTCTTGGCCCCCCTCCTTGGTCTCACTTAAAAGTCTTTGGTTGAAGCGAACGATGCACATGTACTAGCTGATGGCAAATTTTTGGGCGGGGAGGTACCGTACCCATCTTACAGGCATTCGATTGAGCCACTGGATTGCAGGCTGCTTCTCTTTCAAGCTCGGGAAAGTTGGCGAAAACGAGATCAAAAGTCTGGTCCGAGTCTGTGAGTTTGAGGACATGAAGCCCTGGCTCTTCGAGCAAAGCAAAGATCGATTCGTCCGCTGATCGTTTGACAAGATTGGCTGTCTTGTTGTACGTGTAATCTGTTGAGTCTGGTATTGTACCACCACAACGATGCAATTCTCTAGCAAGCTGTAACCCAACTCTGCTCTGCCGTTCACTTCCGCAACAGTACCAAGCCCAGCTTATCGGTGCTCATCCATTTCTCACTCGGCGGATCATCTGTCGTCATCTTGTTGCATCGTCACCAAGATCTCTGCCAACGGAGCTCTTGAGCTCTCGTTGCCACGTGTAGATTGACCCATTCAACGACTTGATCGTTGCAGCAGTCGCGACTAAGTAGCCTTCGCCTCTGCCGGTAGCTGAACGGCGGCAATTCAGCACCGCAGAATAAGTGCCCAGCTAGTAGTTGAGCTACAGCGGCAGAGTGCAAACGAAAAACGGTCGACGGTTGCACCGACATGCACGTAAGATGATTCGTGATGCTTCTCACACAGCTCCGGGTAACGGGCGACAAGTACACCGCCTGATGAAATTAAACAGCTCCAGCTATAAGACAACACCTCTCGATGCTGTTGTTTGCTGTGGGCAGCTCGCTTGTCAATGTCAAACATCACTAGCTGGACCTTGCTGAAGTGGTCTGGATGCTACTTGGGTGGTTGCTTTGAACTTATCTGTACTCAGCTGAAAAGAAGCTTGGAGAAGTAAGTATCCACAAAGCACCACTAACTGCTTCAAGCTAAACCTTCAACATACTAATACCTTAAACGCAGTAATACAACATACAGAAATCCTCCGCTCAATTACCCTTGCTTTTGCAGTTTTGGCCGACGGCGATTTGGATCATTCATTTTCCCAAAACAACTACAATCATTTCCGTCTGGAATCAGACAAATATCCATTTCCAAAGGTTTTTCAATTTTCACCCAATCATCATTTCTTTCCATTTCAACCAACCACTATCCACGACAATCCAATGGTTGCCAGCCTTTTGACCTCTCTTCCTGCTTCATACCCCACAGTTTGGATTTGGAAACCACCTGACGGTATGTTGCTAGTACCTCCCCCCTGCCCCCCCTCCAGCCCCTACGGATCCCGATCCTCGATGCTCCTCTCGCTCCAGACGCTCAAGTGACGCGCTGTTCTCCCTTTAAAGCCTTTTGGGTGGGTGAAGCAGCCGTCGCTTGCGAGAAATCAGTCGCGTCCTGCGTGTATCAAGGATCGGATTGGACGTCGGTGGAGAGTCCAGTCAATGGCTCTTCATTAGCGTCTGATCCGTAGGTATATGTATGATGCATGGTGACTTGCCCAAGCTGCGTCAGGTTGAGACTTGAGAGGAGGAAGACCCTGAGGAGATTTTACATCGAAATGGAACAAGTTCTTGATTTGAGAGTGACATCTCCTTGGGAGTTAGGAGCAATCTTCCTCTTCTCAAGACGAAAACTGACGTGGTATGGGCAATTTCAAGTTCTGTTGGGACTAATTAAGACCTCTTTCTCTACAGAAAATGCAGATTTTCGTCAAGACCCTTACGGGCAAGACCATCACGCTCGACGTGGAGCCGTCGGACAGCATTGACAATGTCAAGCAGAAAATTCAGGACAAGGAGGGTACGTTCACGTCGAAATCGCATTTCATTTCAAGCGTCAATTATGCTGACAATACTGTTTTTCTTCTGTAGGAATCCCCCCTGACCAGCAGCGTCTGATCTTCGCTGGCAAGCAGCTGGAGGACGGCCGCACTCTTTCGGACTACAACATCCAGAAGGAGTCGACCCTTCACCTGGTGCTGCGTCTGCGTGGTGGTGGCAAGAAGCGTAAGAAAAAAACGTACACCAAGCCTAAGAAGATCAAACACAAGCACCGCAAGGTCAAACTCGCTGTGCTCAAGTACTACAAGGTGGACGACAACGGAAAGATCCAGCGCCTCAAGAAGGAGTGCCCGTCCCCCCAGTGCGGTGCCGGTGTGTTCATGGCCACCCACTTCGACCGTCACTACTGCGGCAAGTGCCACGTCACGTACCAGTTCCAGGGCGAGGACAGCGCTTAAGCGTTTGGTCTCCATGGCAGTCTCCTATAGGCGTTGTCTGTCGTTGATCTAAAGCTCAATGTCAATGCAATTCCTCGGTTTCCATCCATCATCTTTGTATTATTTTACTGTGTTTTCCATTGTCAGTCGGATATTACTTCGTGTCGGGTTGATCACTTCCCATTCCTTGGAACTCATGAACTCTGTCTGTTGAGAATACACCATGGCTTTGGCTGGGAACTCCTGTAGAACTCCTGGTCCATTGGCTCGTACTTCATTTGCCACTTCTTCACCGTCGTAGCTCTCCCCGTCTTCAATCACATCGTCGCCAAATAACGGTGGTAAAGCGTACGGGTCGGAACAGAATGACGATCGTTCATTGTCCACTGGAGAGCGAGGTTTACCCAAGGAGCTAAGTGAACTAGCTCGAGCCATTGTCGGACTGAGCTGTTCGACATTGGGCATCGCTGTAGTGTGTTGGAAGAGAATCGGTCCACACATTCGACAAACACTCACTGCATCGTAGCAAAATGGAGGCCGGTAACGAGCAGCAACTTCCCGTTGTGGAGGCTGGTACCCCCAAAGCTCGTGTAAATCCATGATACATTTGAAAGACACGCGGTGTGGAAGGTTCACAGGGAGGAACGAGAACGTACACAAGGCACAATCGACTCGATGGATGAAACCGTAGCGTTCACGAACCAGTTCCTTCGCGTACGGATCATAACGAGACAGAGCTGCTTCAAGTGATGCAGAGTTTCGTCGTAGTGAGTCGCATTTGGCACGTTCAGCTCGAAGAACTCGGAACTCTCGAGTTAACAGACGTCCAGTGGTCAAGTCCCGCTTGATCTGTTCGTCGTACGCCATCATCATAGAGCTGTCAGTCCTTAATGGATGTGGACTTGGAGGAGCGATTGGTTTGCTGTCACGTTTCTTCTTGGGTTTGTGTTTTTTGGGCTGTTGCTTGATCTCAACTGGTGCTAGTATTGAAGAAGAAGAAGAAGGTCTTGAAAGAGAGTTGAGTTGGATATCTGATAGTGGTGCGATGGCAGATAGCTCGCCTTTAGCCTCAATTGGACGTCGTCCAGCTCCGGTTTGTTTGTGACGTTGGCTTGGACGAACAACAGGCGAGAGCATTTGACTGTACGCCTGCTTTAGAGTAAACGACGTCTGCTTGAGCTTGGAAACGCTGTTGGGCAGTGGAGGTGATAGACACAAGGTAACAGGAGGAGCGACAACATCCAAAGCGAGTGCTCCAGCCGCTCGTACTGCCTTGGGAGACATACAAAAAGCCAAAAGCTTCTCCAAAGTCGAGTTTGTGTTGGAATCACCTCGTGCCAATGCGACGCGACATTTGTTGTGCATTTCAAACCAGAGCTGATCGTCGAGTGGGATTCGTTTGCTCTCGATCTCCAATTCCAACGCTTTCAAGGTGTCCAGTAACTTGTGCTGAGTGAGGAATTCCTCCATGAGTTGAAGTGCGAAGGTTGTGAGTTTGTTCAGTGGCTTTAGCTCTTTGTTTTGAGGACCACCTTCGTCACGTTTCAGTGGGACTTCGCGCTGTTCGACGTCTGGTGCATCCGTAGGCTCCGTCATGATGCAGAAACCTTAGCTTGAAGTCAAGCAGCGAAACATACACTACAATTGCCCACTAAAATTACTCGTGCGGTTATCTAAAGTTGAAGTGAAGAATACACCAAGCATTTGATGATCAATAAGGTAAGCGCGAATATATTCTTCGTTCCGTGCTCCTCACTACCGAGTGAAGGCACCAGAACGTACAAAACATGCTGACTGACTCGAGTTTAGGCTTAGTTGGCCTTGGCCTTGAGCTCGGAGAAGGCCTTGGACGGGTCGTCTCCGTTGGGGTCCTGGAACTTGGAGCCCTTGTCCTTGGACTCCTTGATCTTCGCCCAGATCTCCGTCGCACGCTTACGGTCAGTGACCAGACCCAGCAGAGCCATGAAGTCGATTGTGAGCTTCGTGGGGTTGAACTGTGCTGTGGCACCGAACTCGCTGGTGGCGTAGTCGTACGGGAACTTGTGGTGCCAGTTGTGCCAGCCCTCGCCAATGGCCCAGAGCGACACGAACCAGTTCTCACGCGGAGGGATGTTGTCGTAGGTCTGGTAGCCGTAGAAGTGAGCAGCACTGTTCACGAGCCAAGTAGCGTGCAGAACGGACACGTAACGAAGGAATCCGAGGATGAAGAGTGCGTTCTTCCACTCCTCACCAGCCTGCACGCCCACGATGGTGGGGAACACGAAGCACATAAATAGTTGACCCCACGGGTTGAACTTCTCCTGCAAGACGACAGTCCAGTCAGCCCAGAGATCGTCGTAGTTGAGCTTCGTGCCAGCCTCCAGCACACGCGGGTCCTTCTTAACCAGCAACCAGCCCATGTGAGCGAAGAAAAAGCCTCGGCCAGAGTTGTGCGGGTCAGCCACAGTGTCCGAGTACTTGTGGTGTACACGGTGGTCACGACTCCAGTGGAAGATGGTACCTTGGTTGGCCAAGCAGTTGCACAACATGAGGAAGAAGCGCACGATGCCGTGCGCCTTGTAACTGCGGTGAGCCCAGAGACGGTGAGCGCCCATAGTGATGCCAAGACCGGAGAGGTAGTAGATGAAGAAGAAGAGCGGATACGTCTCCCATCGGCACTGGAACAGGCGACGCACACCTTCAATGGCTCCCAAGTGCACCACTGTGATGTAGTAGACCATGAACCAGTTAGCCTCCTTCTTGAACTGCGATAGCGACATCATGATGGCCAAATGTCCGTGGAGAGAACTGCGTAGGCGACTGGAAATCTCGGAATGGCCAAGCGATGGATGCCAGCCACCACCGCCGGCATTAAAGCCTTTCCTGAAGCGCATTGTCATGGCTTTTTTATGCAAGGTGGCTGACGTACTTTGGCGAAGCACCGTTGATGTCATCGCCCTCGCAAAACAATACATGGTGTTTGTATGCCTTAGTGAGATTAGGGTTCCAGTGACGCTTCACTGCAAAACGTGATGATGTCAGGAAGATCATACAAAACCCAAGAGAAATCGATATGGAGCGGACTTACAGAGATACATGGATACACTTCACTGCTTTGAGGTGAGGACAGCAGCGCACGGCGAGAGGTTGTTGTTGCTCGGTGGTGCGGCGCTGAAGACCAGCCATCTCGACAGCATTAAGCTTTGTCTGGTTGGCTATTAATCAGACGTTCTACGGATTTCCAGACGAATCAAAGCACTTGAAACTGCTGATATGAGCTCTGATTGGCTCAAAGCCGATGTCCGACGTTCTATTTTCTTACGCTGCGCTGTCACGTTCCCAAGGACCATGTCATCATCGCTTGGATTGCGCTGCGTGGCAGTGGATGAACGAGTGGAGGAAGCGTTTGTGGCGCTGCTTTCGTAGCCTTCTCAAGCCTCTGACGCCTTCAGGAAACACTCACGCGATCGTTCCCAGAGCTTTTCAACCATGACGTGAGGTGCTGGGAAGAACGAGAGAATATTGGCGAGCTGTGCCTGTGCGTCGTCACCGTCAGCAACGGCTTGGCTTATTGCTCTGCGGCAAATTAACTGTTTAACGTGCCCTTCATGTTGAAGTGGATGGAGTGTTAAACGCCACCAAGCAGCGATGCGCTTCTGTGGCGCCGTGGCGAAGACACGCAGCGTATCGCCGGGAAGACTGCTGTGACGAACGCGACTAGCTCGAGAGGTGGCTATTGCAAGAACTGGAGCTATGTGGATCACTGGAGTTGAGGCCCGACATTAAGTCGACGGCACAAACACGTTTTCTTGTCGATGGTTCTGTATGCGGCACGTAGGAGGCTGGAACTGTTTCTGTGGAATACCGATCCATTGCCGCGTTCTCGTTGCAGCAGCAACAGTTTGGTAGGAGCCTTTTAGTTGCAGTGGTGCTGAATGGAATGTCTTGAGGAGTATGGAGGGTGTACAGGGTCATGCCACAACCGCCGAAGGGCGATTGCCCCACCCGAATCCTCGTGTTCTTGAGATCAGCGAAATCCCTGGTATCATTATTAGACGACTACAAATGTGCGCCTTGGAGGCGGGCTTTGATGGTGTAGAGCTCCATGCCGCGAACGGATACCTGCTGGAGCAGTTCATGTTGAATGGGATGAACCTGCGCACGGACAAATACGGTGGCAGCCCGGAGAACCGTATACGCATCGTGATTGAGGCCCTCGAGGCTATTCTTTCTGCTATAGATTCAAGCAAGGTGGGAATTCGTCTTTCTCCGTTCGGCACAGCTTTCGGGTGGACCGATTTGAACCCTCGTGACATCTTCGACTATGTTGTGCATTTTTGTCACGATTAAATCGGATGGAAATGTAAAGAAGCTCAACGACTGCGACTTGGCTTACATTCACATCATTGAGCGTTTGACTCACCAGAGCAAGCACCACGATTTACCGTAAGATGTACGATGGCGTCATAATTAGTACGTCCGGATACTGTATGACGGTGCTGAAGCTCGCAAGGTAGTCGAGGATGGAGCAGTCGACCTCGTGGAACGTATCGTTCTAACGTCGAACTAAACCCAATCAACTGGCAGACGATGGACCTGCCGCAAGATGAGCCGTACGAGACCGGATACACGGACTACCTGTTACCATGATGACGATGTGCCATCCATTTGAAATTTTTACTCGTATCTAATAGTTGTTGCACAAGAAAGAGGACTATGTGCATTCTGAAGATGGCTGTCATGTAGAGTGATAATTGCCCTTACAGTTGGAATCATTGAACACCTTGCGGAACTGTTTTGGAATCGTGGCAATTAATCGGTTGCTGGCTTTTTCTTCTTGAAGCACTTTTGTGCGGTTGTTGCTGTCCGTGAATTCCTCTGTTTCCGCGCTAAAGAAGGCGATTAAAGATAAAAAGCCCAGAACGATCACGTGCGACGCTGACGACCTGGAGCTCTTCCTGGCGAAGGTGAACAACGGTGCATGGCTGACAGACGATGATTTTGCTGTATTGCAACTGGTGAATTGGAGCTATCAGTGGTGTAATTCAGAAGATGGTCGATGCCAACCAGATGAGGGCGTCGCATTCGATGGCAAATGTACTGAAATCTAACCGTATGGCTTAGGCAGAGCTGAAGCAAATCCACGTGTTGGCGGTACTACCAGGCACCATGTCAAAGCTGAGGCATCATGTGCCTGCTATTTCTCGTGTGTTGCTGAAGAATGATGGTCGTTGTCATTGAAGTTGCCTTTTTACGGTGCTGGTATCTACCAAGTTGCGCTAAATTCATCTAAAGTTGCACCATCGCTCCTTTATGTTGCCTAACACACATTTCGACACTTTCTACTTAGCTGACACGTCACCATGGTCCTTCAGCGGCTTGCGGCGGTGCTAGCGCTTCTTTCTGTGTGTGTACGCGCCACCGACTACCGTGGCATCTCCCCCGAGCTACAGAGCAAGCTCAGCGCCGTGTCCAGTGTACACTACAGCCTTTATTTTTCTCTAAATCTTTCTCTTAATCTGATTCCGCACTCCCTATTTATTTTTTTCAGTTCACATGCGACAAGGGACAGCAAAGACTGGAGCTCTCGCGCCTGAACGACAACTACTGCGACTGTGAAGACGGCAGTGATGAGCCGGGGACGTCGGCGTGCTCGCACACTGACGCAGTCTTCCACTGCGTGAACGCTGGCTTCTTCTCTGCTGACGTGCCGACTTCACAGGTGAATGATGGTCTTTGTGACTGCTGTGACGGCTCAGACGAGTACGCGAGTGGAGTGTCCTGTGCATCGGAGTGTAATGAGAAGATGGAGGCATTTAGAGCGGACAAGAAGGACCTGATCGAGCAGGTGGATGCTGGATTGAAAGATCGCGTTGCTCTGGCTGCAGAGGCTCAGAAGCTATGGGATGAAGAAGAGGTAAAGAAGATGCAGATTGAGACGACGGTGACGTCCAAGAAGGTGATGGTGGAGCAGTTGGAAGCCAGGAAAGCTGACGAGGAGAGATTGGAGCAGGAAGAGAAGATCAAACGCATTGGAGCCAGTAAACAGGAGATTTTATCGCAATTGGGACTGCTGGACCTGACTAAGGAGCAATTGCTCTCGATTATTCTGGAGATTGGACGTACTGGCGTCTCCGAGAAGCATGAGCTCCTTCCAATTATTCGGAAGGAGAGGGAAGCAGCTTATGAAGGTGAAGAGGAACTGTCCAATACGCCGATGGAGGAGAAGGACGAGGCTTTCCGTGAACGGGACGACGCCCGTCAAAAGGAGACGACACGTATTGAGAAGTTGATTGAAGAACGTGAAAAGGAAGAAGAGAGGAAAGCTCAGGAGGCTAAGGAGGCTCTCGAGAAAGCTGCTGAGGCGGCAGCGGAGGGCAATGAAGCTGAAGTGGCGGAGACTGAACTTCCAGCTGTTATTGAAGAGGAAACACCTACGGAGGAGGAAGACCTTACATTGCCTGAGGTGGAGACTCACCCGATTGATCTGCTGTATGAAGAACTGGCAGCTAGTGAGCGATACGAGTGGGTCCAAGCAGTAATGACTCGGAAGCTGCATGAGGAAACGAAGAAGGAGCTCACTGAGGAAGAAAAGAAGCTGAGTGATGCTCAGAAGCAGCTGGAGAAAAACTACGGTGATGACCACGTGTTCTTCGCCCTGCGTGACAAGTGCGTGGACTCTGAGGCGGGTCAGTACAAGTACAAGATTTGCTTCTTTGGTAAGGCCACACAGGACCATACCAAACTAGGCGATATGGAGGATATCAAGGGCCCCGAACCTGCTGAAAGTGAAGGTTCTAGCGAAGATACTCCGACTTCTGCTGAGGTTGAGACGACTGTGAAGGAGCTGAAGTTCTCGAACGGCCAAAAATGCTGGAATGGACCAAACCGATCGCTGGAGGTGAAGCTGGAATGTGGCCCGGAGCCCATGGAACTCCGGGACATCGAAGAACCCAGTACTTGCGTGTACACTGCGAAGTTGCGGACGCCTGCTGTGTGCAGTGAAGAGAGTCGCGAGAAGATCTTGACATTTAACGATGCGAAGGTTGCACCTCACCACATCGAGATTGAGGTCCCGGCAACCCTGTAAGCGTGAATCAGCAACGCTGTGAGTGAATCTAGAGCTGCAGTTATGGGTCAGACGCTCAATATGCGGCAAAATTGATGAAAAAATGGATGCTTCCGCTTTACCGGTTAGCTTGTACACACATGAAAAACAACATTGACGACCTTCATTCTTCAGCGTACTTTGAATCTATGGCACCACGCTTTGCTCATGGCCAAAATGCAAAATGCGATCGAATCCTCACGAAGAGAATACAACAAGAGGAACAGAAAGCAGCAATCGCTCAACATCGGGATGCCCAGTCACCATCGATAGAATAGACTCGGAATCATTGGCTTTTCAGATGAAAAAAATGCAGTTGTCGAGTTTCTCGTGCAGTTTGGTAAACTCAAACTTGGACGAGTCCGTGGAATCATCGTCGAATGACTCGCTCAGGAAGAACCGTGCTCTACCAGCAGCCAAATGCGCGTAGTACGCAGGAGTAACAAAAGACACCGAACGTGTGCACCGAGCGAATATATATCCATGATGGTAGGTCAGACGTTGGACTTCTTCCGCCGACAACTTGTTGTCATCATGCAGCACAGTGTAGTGACACGGGACGCTTGTGCCTTGGATCCCGCTGTGTCCATAAAGGAAGAAGTTAAAGCGATGAGAATCAACGATTCCAGTATCAATGACAGTTCCTGGAACCACATTGCCCTTGCGGTCACCATCTCGTAGGTCCTCCGGAAACGCGCGGTTTTGGTGACACTTTGTGGCGACAATGTAGGTGATCGGTGGGTCATACCCATCGGAAATCATCATAACTTCCTTGTGCAGTCCACCTGCATAATGTCATAGAACTGACCTTCGCTCACATCGTTTCGATAGTAGATAATATGCTCCAGTTTCCGGTTTGTACTCTGGTAGAAAGCCAAGAAGAGATCGCGCAACATCTGCGGCAAGTGTTGAATGTCGCTGGAAGCCTTCTGCACAGCCACTCGAGCAACGTATTTAGCAGAATAGCTACCCAAGCAAGCAACAACAGAAGCGATCGAGGGTTGTTCGCCCATACCTGGACGAGGGTGCTCCACATCAGCACCGATAAGAATCGTAGGTGCACTACTCGCCAACGGCAACGGTCCATGGTATCTCTTGGCCCTGTAAAAGTCGCTGTATTTCACCCAAAACGGGAAATTGTTGCTGTCTTTCGGGTTCTTGCCGAGCTGCAGCACATATCCAATGCGTTCCGGGTCCTTGTTTGCCTTGTACCAAGCCGAGAAGATTTGGTCATCGGTTTCCCCAGATTTCAGCTAGATATTGTAGATTTGTCCATTGTGTAGACCAACTTTCTGCCACAGCGAGTAGATGTCGTCCATGCTCTTGCCTTGCCTCGTCAAAATACTGTAGAGATATTCCGGGTTGAGCCCGTTCCTCAAGAAAAGCTGCGAAACTTGCTCCTCCGACTTCCCCAATCGAATCCAGCGGGTGTAGATCTTGTCCGCGTCTTTCCTTTGACGCACCCACAGTTGATAGATATCGTCATCGCTCCATCTCGCCTTTTGCAAGGACTTGTACTTGTGCATCAGGTCCCAGTCGCTCGCCTTCGACGTTCCCTTTTTGATGATGTTCTTGAAACTCGACGGGAAAATTCCTCTCTCCTCTTCATCGTCGCTCTCGATCGTATCAACAGTTCTCAACGAGCGCTTGGCCAGAGGAGACACCACCGCTTGATACTCGTTGTCCTGGCCAGTAGAGAGCGCGTCACATGTCGTGATGACGATGCACAGTACCAACAGCAGCACGTACGTGAACTTCATTGGGCTTTGACAACGTGGAGAGCTTGGATTACAGCACGAAAACCGAGAAGTGAGAGTTATACATGTAATACACGCACGCAAAAAATGAGCCAGCAAACACATTACAAGATTCTCGTTGCTTTTCTTGGCAGTACTCGTAGGCTTTGATGCGTCGGTCATCCACGAATGCGTTATGTCTTCACTTTTGAAGGTGTGAAAGCTATGAATTGGCAAGAAATGAGAACCAGTTGTTTTTCTTCAATCGATTATAGCAATCGTACTTCGAACGAGATAGTCATGAAAGAGATTTTTTTTGCTAAACTGTAGCTACACTCTACAGTACTGATCTACAGGTATGTTGATCAAAGATAACGTGTATCCTAGACTGATCCACATGAACTGGTCGCCCATCATGTTCATGTGCTGCATACGGAATATGATACAGTTTTCTTTTCTGTCAACACCTTTGTCGATGTGATTACAACCACCGTGCTGTACTTACTGTGAACTTTGTGATGCTACGCACCAGGAAAAGTGACCGAAATGCATTTCATTTGCTTCGCTACGCTGAATTTAACCGCAAATTTGCAATCCATATGCAATATTTTTTCTCTTGTGGTCGAGTATCCTGGCTTAAAAGGGGTTTGATCCGTGATACCCAGGGTTCACTTGGCCTTGGCCACCGCCCCACATTTGCTGCGGCATTTGCTGTTGTTGCATCGGGAAACCGCCCGGAAATCCCTGCTGAGGCTGCTGGAAGCCCATATTTGGTTGTCCCATTTGTTGTTGCCCCATACGCTGTCCAGGCATTCCACCGTAGAGTAAAGCAGGAGGTGGAGCATCAATTTCTGCAAATGGGTCCACTTCAGGAGCATGTGGGGTCATTGCAGGTGGTGGAGTGGGAGCTGCAGGGGCTGCTGGAGCTGCATCAAAGTCGAAAACACTTGACGCAGGTGCTTGTTGCTTGACTGGTTCTGAAGGTGGAGCAAACGGGTCCACTTTGGCTGGTCCAGGAGCGAAAGCGTCTTTTCCGAACGACGTCGGCGATGGGAAGCTGGCGAAATCAGCAAACCCATCGGACGGAGCTGCCCAATTCGTGTCAAAAGTAGATGTCGCTGCCTTTGCAGCTGGTTTGCTGTCCGAAATGGTGGGGTTGAAGTCCATATTGAGGAGATCAGCAGCTTCAGGTGCCTTACTCACCACTGTTTCCTTCCTGGCTTCTGTCTTTTTCGTCGATCCCGCTTCATCTTTAGCTTTTTTCGTCTTCTTCACTGCTCCCGCTAACGGAGGAAGTGGACGATTGGAAAGGATCTCATCGATGCAGTCCATAACGTGCTCAATTGTCGCTCGTTTGTCCACATCAGACGTCAGCATTCGAGAGATAATAGCGTGGACGTCCGGTGAGTACGAGGAATTAGATGGGATCGTGTACCGATCCGTACGAAGTCCTTCAAGCGGGAACGGAGACTTGAAGAACGCCATACTGTAGAGAATGCAGCCCATGGCCCAGACATCCACAGCCTCAGTGAGTTCTCCCGAGCCGAACATGGCAGTACCTTCAACATCAGCCAGTTCAGGTGAACGGTACATTGCCGTCGTCCGCTTGGAAACGTTGTCGGATTCACGAATTCTGTCTGTCTTAGTGGCAAGAGATTGCGGACCTTCAACACACGAGCCGAAGTCACAGAGCTTGTAAACTCCTTCTTTCCCTAGTAAAAAGTTCTCCAACTTGAGATCTCGATGGGCAATAGGGGGTTTCTGCGAGTGCAACATCGCCACCGGCCTGGAATTGTAGTTCAAATCAGTTTAATCCAGTCAAAACTCAAATTGTCAAATACGTACACACAAAGACTCTTGAATGTCCGTAGCAATTCATGTTGCGCGAAGCGTTTTGCTCCCATTTTGAGCATGTTTTCCTGCAAGTGACCACCAGGACAGTACTCCATGAGGATGAAGACTTCGCTCTTGTCTCCTCGGCCTTTACTGGTCTGTGAAGACACAAATTGCACCACTTGTGGGTGACTCAAACGCTGATGCAGTCGAATTTCACTCGCAATCCAATCCGCCGTCTGGTCATTGTGAGCTACGAGGCGTTTCAGCACTAGAGGAGCAGCAGTAGGCGGTGCACGCACGTCCTTGACCAGGAAAATGAAGGAGGAACCCCCTTCTCCCAAATATTGCACTGCCTCCACCTCGTGACGACCTACAACCATACGCTTCCCCACTTGTTGTTGTACGTTGCCCATATTTGAACAGAAGCTCTTCTTGTGCGTCTTAAAAGTATTTATGCGCAATGCTTTGACGTCTCTTCAAGATCGAAACTGACGCACTTCAACTATAACATGTGTCAACCACATAAAGTATACATTATAAGGTAACGTACACTAAATAAAAGTATACTTATTAGTGTGGTGCACATACTCCATTTCTAAAGGGGATTCGGTCGCATTTTGAGCTGCTCGTGACCACAGGAAGCTTTGACCGACAATGAAGCACCGCGTGGCCTTCCGCAAGCTTAACCGCACGTCGTCTCATCGCCAGGCGATGCTGCGGTATGTGAATCATTTCTATTGACCCTTTACTACGTTTCTAATTGATGTAATGCCTGTAACAGTACGATGGTGACGCAGCTCATTGAGCACGAGCGCATCCGCACGACGCTGCCCAAGGCCAAGGAGCTGCGTCGCATTGCCGAACAGGTGGTGACACTGGCTAAGCAGGGAGATGAGCCTGCTCGTAAGCGCGCTCAGAGCATTCTGCGTACTCCTGAGTCGGTGACGAAGCTTTTCGACGTCGTGGGACCTCGTTACACGTGCGTTTTTTTTGGAGAATTTCTACTACTACTAAGCTGGAACTGATGAGTTTTTAATGGTCATTTCTACTTAGTCTGCGTGAAGGTGGCTACACTCGCATCTTGAAGGCCGATTTCCGCAAGGGTGACGGTGCCGAGATGGCTGTCATTGAATACGTGGACCGGTAGGTATTATAAGTTGGTGAGAATAGTGAAATGGTGTACTGATGTTGTTGCTGTAGACCTGGTGAGATGCGCAAGGCGAAGCCCCCGACGGGCATTGAAGCTGCTCGCGCTGCCTTTGAGGCTGAAGCTGAGATCACCCAGTAAGTTCTCAGTGTGTGAGGAAGGCTGAGATACCGACACAAGACTACTTCTGTCTGTGTCTTTTGATTGCCAAGACTCCATTCGAATCACCACCAGCTAGACGACAATCAACAGAAAAAGATATCTAAAACGCCTTCATCGTACAGTTTCCGAGTCTTTTTGTATCTCTTTACTCACCGACTAGCTTCTGACGGTTCGTACGCTTCCCCTTCCGACTCCGGTTCAGCTCCTTCTAAATGAGCGAGTCGGTCGTCCACCGTTACTAAAAGTCCCTTGACTTTCTCCATTTCATCTCTCAATTTGGCCACTTCATCTCTGTCAATTGCCAGGTTTTGCATCGTTTCATGACACGCAGCCGCAGATCTTGTCATGGCTTTATCTTCTACTTTGTCAGCTTTCTGCATGGGATCTCCAAGTGTGTAGCTCGTGATGGCTTCGGTCGAGAAGCTAAAGAGATCTCTGATTCCATCCAACGCCACTGGAGTAGTGAGATACTTGCGTCCAAGCACAGCCTGACAGTTCTGACACAGCAGGTCGACGTACGAACTGCCAGCGTCGTGCTTTGTATTGGCTGTCTGCACTTCAGGGGCCAGCGTCACGTTGGTTACGTGACTTAACGTCACTAGCCAAAGTTGTTCAGTGGATGACACAAAAGCGTAAGAATCTCCGAAGATAGAGCGACATGTGCTGCATTGAAAGACCACAAGAGGCATTGCTCCTTCCTCTTCCTCTTCTGTGTCTTGGCTGTGCATTCTCGCCACTTCTTCTGCCTCAATTCCCTCTTCTTCTTCTTCTTCGATTTCCTCGGACTCCGGATTTGTAACTTGATGTTGTTGGTGTCTGCTGTGGCTCCTACGGCTCGTTGCGATTCGTGGCGCCGTCTGGGGGGTAATTAGAGTCCGCGCTTTCTTGTGGGAAGGAGTTCGGACTACTTCCACGCGCTCGTCGCGTCCTGCGTGGTGTCGTTTGCGAGGAGCTCCATTCATCACTGCTAATTTCGCTGCACTTGTAATATATTATTTTAGATAATATTTAAGATAAATTTAAACTCATTGTCGTTGGCGAATTTTTTTTTGTTATCTATGCCACTCATACGCGATAAAAGCTCGAAAAAGCCTGGATAAAATCTGTTTGTCGCTTGAATTGCTCTCCACTGATGCTGTAGTTGTCCTTGAGAACGGTGGCATCACATTGGTTGAATCTGGAGTTCCTTTGAGCTTTTTTTTTTTTCTCTTCTTCCATGATTGAAGCTGGTGGAAATCACTCAATACTTAAAAGAAAGTCTGAGTGCCATTGCCATTGCCATTGTTGCGGAAAGAAGCGTATTGAGGGTGCAGATCAGCAAACCATGGGTGTGACATCGCTGCACGAGCCGAAATGCGGCCACTGGGGTCGTACACAAGAAGACGCTGCAAAAAAAATACCTCAATTAGCAGAAGTAAACAAAAAATACAAAAAATAAACTTACCGATAGCAGATCCAAACCCACACGGTCCAGCTGAGGCACGACCTTGTTGAGCGGCTGAGGACGCCATTGCGGGAAAGTCGTCTTGTAGTCTGGTAGTGTGGATACACCAGGCCACATGGCTTCATTCGGAGTTCCCAGTACACGGAAGATGCGGAAGAGTTCGTCAATTTCCGAGTCTCCAGGGAACAGTGGCTGCTTGTTAACCATTTCTGCAAAGATACATCCAATCGACCACGAATCCACCGGCGTCGAGTAATGTTTCGCTCCAAGTAGCACTTCCGGAGCTCTGTACCACAGCGTCACAACTTCATGGGTATAACGTCTCAATGGGACGCCATATTCTCTCGCAAGACCGAAATCTCCGAGCTTGAGGTTGCCATATTGGTCAATGAGCAAGTTTTGAGGCTTCAAGTCACGATGCAGCACGCGGTTGGCGTGACAGAAAGCTATTCCAGCCAATAGCTGGTACAAATAACTCTTGACTTGGAAGACCTCCATCCTTGCTGGAAGCTTCTCGAGACAGCGCTTCAAGTCCTGCTCCACGAACTCAAAGACCAGATAGAGCTTGTTCTTCTGGTACACGGCATCATAAAGGTACACGACGTTCGGGTGCGAGGAGAGCTCCTTTAGCAGTGAGATCTCCCTCATTGCAGTGGATGGAATGCCTTCTTCATCAGGTTCGAGTCGGATCTTCTTGAGAGCCACGATACGACCTGTGGTTAGGTCGCGCGCCTTGTATACGATCCCGTAGGTGCCTTCGCCCACCTTCTCCACCTTCTGATAGTTCTCCATTGCTGTTTTTTGTGTCAATTCAGAGGAATTTGTGTTAATGAAGTCGCTACAGCGCTTCGGACTGCGAGAAACACCGCGTTGTGACTGCAAGAGAGCCGCGGATCGAGTAGGCGAGCTGTGGAAGGCGAGAAATGACGGGAGCTGGCGAGATACGCGACCAGAGGGACAAGCTGCGACTGCGCGAGTGAGTCCTCGAGGCCACCAAGAAGTCGAGGACTGAACACCTAAACCGAGACTTGACTTGCGTTTAGTATCCCATCTAAATTACGTCTTTTAGAAACTCCTGATTATTACACCTTGTTTTGATACGTCCTGAAAATGTTTTTTTGGTGGTGACAAGATTACACTTGCCGTTCATGAATTTTAGTAAAACACTCCGGAAGTTGGCAGGGCTGGGGATACCATTGGATCCAGGAGGATATTCAGTATGTTCATTTCCTCGAACGTGAAGGCCATGGGGGCAATATCCGACTCAAACGTAGTGAATCGGATTGAATCGGATTTGTTGGAGAAATCGGGTGGGTGCTGAACGAACGGAATTGGGTCGATCACCATCGAGTCTTGGGATTCCAAACACGATGCAGACGATCCAACACGCTGACGTTCGGCGCGCTCCTTCCTCTTCCGCTTGTGTAGTCGCTGTTGGTTCTGGTTTGCTTTTCGCCGATGAGTCTGACACAACTTGTGTAAAGTGCCATTGATCTTCGTAGCGCGAGGGTTGGTGCAGATCGTACTGCGATATCCACACTGGGAAGTCGCGAGAGGTGAAGAATGTTCGGAGTTATTGATCATGACAGCGTGTAGCTGTGTTCGTTAGGGTCCAAATTGTGAACTGACTGGGAATTGAACTTTTGAACCTTTGGTGAATTGCCAGAGAAGTGACCGCGGAGGGATTCTGTCGCGAAACTCAAGACCGATCGAATAGTTCCCTACCACTACCTGTCGTAGTAAGTACAAATGAGGACAGGGATGGCATCGCGAACCGTGCCAATGAACAGAACCATCGTGATAAATCAAGTAAATTGGAGGAAGTATGTTACCATCAATGCAGAACTTTGTTATTCTCACACAGGAAGGCAGAGTATTGCCATTCGCACATAGGAGTCGAGATCGTCGTGAGTCTGCTGTGTGTAGCGTCGGAAGCGGTCGTCAGCAGTGGAATTGTGACCTTGGATATTTGCTCTGAGGATGAGGCCCATCCGTCTGCACTGGCCGTGCTCAAGTTGAACAGGGGAGCAACACAAGAAATACAAGATACGTCTACCCTCCAATTGCATCCAAATAAACACAGTCGTGAATTGCTCTGTTAAAAAAAACGCACGCAGTTCCAGGTGGGAAGCTCATTCGAAAGCAGCTCGTAATTGGCTCGAAGTTGAAGGGCACGTTTCTTGCAATTTGTTTTTTGCAGTTGTGATAACTTAAAAAGAAATACATCTACACCAGCCAATTTATCTTTGTTACTGTTAACAATGAAATTGGATAGAGGTACTAAGAAGGTTTTCGAGATAGAACTTAACAGAAACATTCAATTATGGTACATAGGCTTACAACTCAACAACAGTACTACAGTTAACTTCCGCGTCCGACAACACCACCCCCGATGCTTGTGCAGATTGTTGCTGCGTGTCGAACAGTAGAACGTTTAAAATCTCCATATCTATCTGCGATAGTTCGCCAATTCTGGTACTTCGCGGCGAGTTGTTATACGCGATCGGTTCAATTTTGGACAGATCAATAGGAATTAGAGGACTTGGGTCCGTTTTCGTGGATAACGTTTTCGCAATAGCTTCAGCTCGACGACGCCGTGCACGTTCATCCCGTCGTCGCTTATGAAGTCGCTGTTGTGTATCATTCGCCTTGCGCCGGTGCGCCTCGCAGAGGTTGTGCAATGTTCCGTCGACCTTGACAGCCCTCAAATTGGTACAAACCTTGCTTCGGTACGTGCACAACAGCAATAGGGACGTGGATGTTGGGATGAAATCGGAATAACTTGACATGATGATCGACTTGGCTGACGAATACATGGGAAATTGAACAATGGTTGCCACAAAATGAACCATGGACTAACTGAACGTAGAATACAGTATGGATCTACAGAATGTAAAGTGGAAATAGAATCCTTTGGGCAGGATTTTATCCTAAAAATTACGCTGACCAACGCTCATAAAGTTGTGAGCGTTGGTCCTCCCTTTTGTTTTGTTTTGTGAACCACTTCTTTCTTGATATTTGCTCCATCTGGAACAACTTTGCTGAACTGATGGAATCAAGCACTTGTACTTAGGAATACGCTTTCTGGAATACGAGCAGAACGCGTTCACAAGTGTGGAAATCAGCGCGATGGTCAACAAAAGACACGTCAAAGACACGTGATCTCCGGTGCGATGAACATGCAGCACCGAAGAATCTTTTAGTTCAGCCAACGTTAGGCTACCGAATCAGATATTATATCCACTAGTGCAAGTACAAGAGCCACAGCAGCCATTTCCTTGTGTCGCAACCAACAGTGGTTTGTCGAACAGCAATACGATTGATAAGTGACGAAACGAGGTAGCTTTTAGCCCGGTAAACTGCACGACAAACTGTTTCCAATTGAACGTACACGGACAAATAATTATTTTTTATTCACTGTGCAGTCATACAACCACAGAGTCCACTGACACTGGCGAGTTTGGAGGAAGCTTCTGCGCCGCATCAAGAGACTGCGACTGTGTATCAAACAATAGCAGCTCTAGCAGCTCTAGCAGCTCCACATCAACCGTTGAGGAAGCGAGTTCGTCCGAGAAGAAACCCATTGGGTAGTGCTGTTCAGGGCTGGTAGGAACCACATTCGTGTACGGAATCGGATCCAGGGCGATAGGAGTGACGATGTCTTGACAGATTTTCTTCATTGGTTGCTCTGTTGTCTCTTCGGTTCGTCGACGCTTTACGCGCTGCTCTCGTTGTCGCTGGTGGAGTCGCTGCTGGTTTGCGTTGGCCTTGCGACGGTGGAACTCGCACAACTTGTGCAGTGATCCGTCGATTTTAGTAGCGCGAACATTGGTGCAGACTTTGCTACGGTATCCGCACTGCATAAGCAGGGACGTGGACGTGGGGATATCGTCGAAGATGGCTAGCATGGAGATACGATACTTGTAGGTGTGACGGTTGACCGCAAATTGAATTGTGAGCTGGACACGGGAAGCAGACAGAATGATCAGTCAGAAAAGATACTTCGTACGCTCCGGATTCTGTCTACATGTACTGTACGCGCTCAGCCACAAGTCACTTGCACTTCCCTTGCACGTGTGTCGGCAGTGTGCTGGTTTTCCGGCCTGCTTTTCAGTACTCCAGGGTGAAATCCATTTGACGGACGTAAATTGCACAACGATCCACCAGAGCTCGATGTGTTGTGGGACCAGGTGGCACTCGCCACCAACAGAATCGTGCACGGTGAGCACGATTCAAGAAGCTCGGGCACCGATATTGTTTTTGCATCGAGTACTCTATCCAGGAAACAGTAGGAGATATTTTCACTGAAACCTTTTCAGCCGTGCCGGATACTAGCAACGGTGTGGCGACTAGCAACAGTTCGTATGCATCAGCCAAGCACGTCGATAAACACTCCGCACGTTCGTGGAAGCAGCGCTACAGAGGGGGGGGGGATCGGTTTTTGCCACCGAGAAGCGAAAGCATGCGGAACCTGTATGCAGTTGCAGACAGTAATTTGTTGCTGTACATGTACTAAGCACTTTAGTGGTTGTAGGCTGTTACAACGTGCAAGTCTTCGTGTCAACGAACAACTGTGCAACAATGTACAGGCTGATGGCTCATCACACGGGTGGAGCGTAGAAGTCCAGAAAAGTGAATCTTCCGGCAAATGACGTGGTTACGGCCAAATGTTGCCACTTGACGGAGTTTGTCGCTGTGAAGATGTAGCGCGCTGGCGTGTAGCGGGATCCACGCCACACAATCTGCGTTCGCGGCATGCAACACTGAAGGCCAAGCAATTGGCCTCGTCGACACGAGCGAGTATTATCATCTTTTGCTGACCAAGTAGTTGCTCCAATCCGGCGGAATCAAGCTCAAGTGAATTTGCGGTCTCCAACCACAATTGCCATTCGATATGATAGCTGTGTTGGACAAAGTGGGTACCGCAGTAAAGTCTGCACCAACATCCGCGCCACGAAACTCGACGGAGAACTGCACAAACTCTGCGAGTTCCACCGACACAAGGCGAACGAGAACCAGCAACGCTTGCACCAACGACAACGGCAAAGAAGACGAGCTGAAGATGGAGCGGACGACCGTCCGGTCAAGAGAACTCGTCTGAATGCTGAAGCAGGTTTAGAAGACGCGGATATCCCGGGTGACAAGTTTTCACACCGCTTTCTCGACGGAGTTTTTGCCCCCACGACGTTTGCCCCGGTAGACGCCAATATCCTGGATGTATTTCTACTTACTAATAATGTGCAACCATTTCTGCCTGGATCGGCAACCGTAGTTGATGATAGTGCCGAATTCGTACATAATTTACATTCGTTCTCATTGTAGTCTGTATTCGCAAGGTTTGTATTTTGCAAATAAAAAACATTCTCGTGGTTGCATTAGAGACACCTGTAAAATCTCAACAAGCAACATGAATTTCGTTTGCGGTTTTCTTTTGTGCGTTACTGGTTACGGTTGCGGTTTTCTACAGGCAAATGCACATATCGCTTCTGTCCAAATCCGCTGAATTACAACGGGCCTTCACAAAAAGGAGTTCCAAACTTAGCAGGAGTTGTACAGCAGGACTTGTACAGCTGAGGGATTTCTCACAAAATGACGACGAGATTGCTTCATTGCTTCATTGGCCGACCTTTCCTTCTCGACGGAGACTGTTGACTTTCCGCCTAATGCAGTCAACGAGAATCTCGGCGAGATCTGTCGAATGCTCCATGGCACAAATACCTTCCGAACGTATCTCTGTGAAGGTCCTTCGCGTATACATGACAAGGTTCCGGACGGTGGACTCCACCGTGGAGGGGAAGCTCATGGGAATTTTCAAGGGCACGTTATGACTTGCTCACGAATCAACGGCGACAAGTTCCTAGCTGAAGTGCTACCATCTGAACGGCATGCGCAAAACTCTCCTTCTGTAACGGCGAATTTGCCCACGCAAGTGAATGTTTGCTAGAACGAATCTACAGTGAAGGTTCTACACGAAGTGGGAAAGCCACAACGATTCTCCATAGTAGCTACGGCTCGTTGAGGTGGAAGGTGATCGGATAAGACACGTTTTCCTGCCTCGCTTTATGGTTGCACGGTACTTGAGTCTCAGTTGAGGAGGTCACTGTTTTCTGTCACGAACATCAATTTGTAAAACGGGAAACACGTTCCCGAAACAAGTCGGTCATCTAACGCAAGTCCAATATAATATGGATCCATCATCTTCGATCACGCTTTCTTGGCTAGAGAGCATGCCAACTTTTTTTCTTGGCAAAAGTGTGCTGGATATTACCAACAACTACAGTACCTGCCAACGACTTGTTAAACATGATCCTGAGGCGATGAGCAAAGCGGCAATTACTACAAGCTGAACTGAGACGCAGTCCCAGCCGATCATTATCCATTTTACCGTGTTGCCACTCCTTATCCACTATGTTCGCCTACGTTGACTCAGCCCCTTCCTCCACCTCGCTCTTGATGCAGTGTGGATACCGCAGCAAGGTCTGCACCAACCACCGAGCTACCAAGATCGATGGCACGCTCCACAAGCTCTGCGAATTCCACCGACGCAAGGCGAATCTAAACCAGCAGAGGTTACACCGACGCCAGCGAGAACAACGAGCTGCTCGCGAATTGTGTACGCCAGTTGCGCACCGTTCGACCAAGAAACACCGACCAAACCCGGAAGCTACGTTCGACCCAGTGTTTCCATTCATGTGCGACTTTGCCACAAACGAAACGAGCGAATACAGTAGCGTCGGAGGACCTAGCCTGCCGAAAATCGGAACTCCAGACATGGATTTCTTGGAGCTTCTCCTGATCGACATGCAGTCACTGCCCCCGGTGGAGTCGTTTTCATCTACCGGTTGTGTGTCGGGATCAGCTGATGACAACAATTCGGTCATTGTCTAAGAATGCAGGATAATTCAATTGTCAATTGTTGTTCACGTCGCCTAAGTAATTGCTTTCTGTTCGAGCGTGGCCTGAGATGGCTCCAAGACAGAATGCCCAACTTAGCTGGTACATCATGCCATGGTCCATAGGTCTTGGTTGTGCCTCCCCGAAATGATCCGTTTCGTACACGAACGCAAGATATGACTCATATATTATAGCGGCAACGGATAGTAAGGTCTCCAATGAACAGTCTTCACCGCCATCAACTTCTCTGTTAGCCATCTCATCCGAGGCGTGGCGGAACATTGGAGGATCGCTTGAAAATGAAGTTCATTCACCGAAAATTATCCATGTACTGTCGACGGGATGGATACGACGCATCCCGTCAGGGGGGTCATACACAGACCGGCTATATCGCTCGCTTCAATGTTCAAACGCGACAAGCCTGCAGCTTGGGCACAAATCGAGAGATGGCTGCACTGCGTTCGATTCGTGCCTCGTCACGCTGGACAGTTTCCCGCGACGGGCATGAAGTAGACTGCGTGCACTTCTCCTCCGAGGATGAATTTTGGTCCGGATGTCGGCAAATTTTATCCATCCCAATCACTGAAAAGCTTACAGTCTTGTTGTCTCCAGTGGCCTGTGCATTGCAGTGCAGAGCAAGCATCCACGGCAAATTCCTTTACATTGGTGTCGCTATCTCTGCAGCGACTGTCAAGTCAACATGCGCTTGTCTTTGCCTGGTCAGAGGCTTTATGCACTTGATTCCGAGGCTGAAGACTATAGCGGCTGAGACGAGATGGCCGGGAAGAGAGTGAAGCTGATGAACCCATTTTGCGGACAGCATATTTTGACTCGCTCGATATCGAGCGAGATCTAGTGAAACGACGTCAGTACAAAAATCCTCCCTGAAATCGAGTCAAGGCGACATGTCAAGGATCTTGACAGCTCACTTCATAACTCAATTTGCGGTCTACTAGCCACAACTACAGCACTGCTACTCTCAGTATGTTCGCCTTCTGTGACGAAGCCCCCTCCTCCACTTCACTGCTTATGCAGTGCGGGTATCGCAGCAAAGTCTGCACCAACCTCCGCGCCACCAAGCTCGATGGTACATTGCACAAGCTCTGTGAATTCCACCGACGCAAAGCGAATCTGAACCAGCAGCGGCTGCATCGTCGCCAGCGCGAGAAGCGCACGCGCTGTCAGAGTGAATCTTCGTCGGAGGAGAGTGAGTCGACCAAGGATTACTTGGTGAAGAAGGCTCGCCCGAATCTCGAGCCAATGGTGCACTCGCCCACCGATGGCTGCTACTACCAACCCCAGTATACCCCGATTGCCAACACCAGCGCGTTCCCGAAGCTCGGGTCGGCGGACATGGATTTCCTCGAACTGCTTCTGCTTGACATGCAACCTCAGTCGTTGCCACCGCTCGATACATTCCTACCATCAAGTTCGACGGCCGATGACAACAACTCGATCGTTGTATGAAAACAAGCAACGCTATTCGTCGTAAAAGTTGCCACAAAAGCTAGCGTACATGTATAAAGTTGTGTACAAATGAAGCATGCAGTTCTTGATTCACTAAAACTTGCACGTGTACTGTTTTCTACGACTCGGGTCATTCAGCGGAGCGTGATCAAGCAGTGACTGCTGGATTTCAGCCTGTCGACCAAGTTGTAGACTCTACTCGCTGTGAATCTGGAGGCTATTGCCCCGATTTGGGAACGCAATGGTCGTCACGGTGTACTGTATAAATTATATCGCCGAGTGTGCACCTCTCCGGCGCTGCAACTGACTGCTGCACTTCGACAGACCGCTAATGACGTAAGTACGTGCGTCGGTGGGCCGCAATTAAGATTGTATCGCCCCGAATTGGTCGATTCGGAGGCGGCACTACGGGCAGTGGCACTACCATACTTCAACCGCTTCATGTATTATTTTTCCAGCAACGATGAGTATTGGTAGGCATGCAGCGTACGGATACAGTTCAATCAAGCCGGGCGAGAATGATGCCTTCGTTGCCGCGAGCCGGATGTAATCGTGCTCGTCCGACCGAAAGGTAGCGCAAGATGACCTCCGCCTGTCGTAAGCCCAGCCCAGCACAGTGCTGGCTGCAACAACATTGAACCTGCGCGGCACCAGTCAATTTCCGCGGTTGCTCCGGGCCATTGATGCCTTGACGCCTTTGGCGTTGGGGCCGGAGGATTTTTTCGGCGGGGCCTCTAGTTGACGCAACTTTCCCATTTGCCGCGCGCACTGGCGAAAGCAGAGCCGAGCCGGCGAAGAAGCACGATTCCAATGCTGTTGTACTGTCCGCGCAGAGCTGCGACGGTCGCGTGGCGCACACAAGATCTCCGCTGGTCGGCATACTGGACACAAGTGACTCCATTTGCCCATCACCAGGGGGGGCAATCGAAGTACCACCCGTCAACACCCACTTACTGACCACTTTCCATGACGGTCGCCAAGAGTCGACATGGTGCAAATCGAGACACCGCCTCGTCTGCTCTAACGAATAGTACTCGTCCAAGTCGCCCCATGGGTGTCAGTCATTCCGCAAACGCCCGCCTGCGGTGAACTTCACCTAAACGTTAGCCTAAAGAGCTCACCATGTCTTCTCCAAGTGTCACGCCGCTCTCGCGCGAGATGCAGTGCGCCTACCGCAGTAAGTTCTGCGACGCGCCACGCGCCACCAAGCTCGACGGCACGTTGCACAAGCTCTGCGACTTCCACCGCCGCAAGGCCAACGCCAACCAGCAGCGACTGCACAAGCGCAAGAAGCGCATCCTCGAGCAACAGGCTGTGGCCGCTGGCCTCCCTGTCGATCCACAGACGCCCCGGACCGCGAAGCGTATGCGACTCAGCCCCGACAGCCCGCAGAGCACGACGGAACCCGTCGACGGCCTCATGTTCCAGAGCAACTTCGACCTGCTTGAAGTTCGCATCCTCGAAGTGCTGCTGTTCGGATCGGACTGCACGAGCACGCGGCAGCCTGCGCAAGTGATGGTCAAGGACGAGAGCGAGCATTGCCCCATGTCCCCCACGACGCCTTCCATGATGAACTCCGTGCCCGTGTTTGACGATGCATGGTCTGTGACGCTGTGAGGCAACAAACATGGATGGAAACCTATGTACTAACGTGAACTACCGCACCTAGTGCGACGAAGAACTATACCATACTAAATACAACGTTGACTTGAACTCGAAGATCTTTTGGAACCTGGAAAATCAAACGTGAAGTTGTGAGTCATTTCGATGCAAACTAATCAAGAGGAAACAATCTTTATTAGGACTTCGATCACATGTAGATTTCTAGCTAGTTGCGCTTGCCAGCGTGTGCAAGCTGTAGCTTAGCAGGCTGGTTCATATTTAGAGACGTGCAGGATTCAGTTGAGAGGTAAGGTAGCCTGTTGGAGCTGGCAAGTTCCTCTGCAATCGTTAGGCGGAGAACGCTAGCCAGTGGCACCCAGCGGCTTTACGCGGTTCGGCTTGTGCCCAACAGAGCGACCAGCAGCTCAATGTCTTCCGGATTCAGATCGGCAGGCTCCTCAAGTGGCTCGGGGATATCCCACATGTCGAGATCTTCATCTGTATCGAGCTCCAGCGGGATCTCGGCTTTTAGAAATTCCTCCACCATCATCTGAAAGTCATCACTGCAAACCTGTACGGCTGCGAGCTGACGGTTAAGCTGCTGCTGGCGACGCTGTTCTCGAAGACGACTCTGCATCTCGCGCTGGGTCTTGTTAGCCTTTAGTCGATGTGTCTGGCAGAGCTTATGTAACGTGCCATTGCGCTTGCGAGCCCGCTCGTTCGGGCAAGGTTTGCTGCGGTAGGTGCACCGCAGCTCAAGCGGGACGGAACCCTGTGCAAAGCTGTTGTTCTGGCTCATTCTGTGTGGTGGGGTAGTGCTGCTTCAAAGCAAATATTGCAATGCCTACACCTGAGCAGTGAGAGGAGCAACGCGACAGCTACCTCGCCGACATGAGCAGCGGTTGAGATGGAGCTACATGACTCGAGAGCTTAAGTGTGTCCGTTGTTGTGCCTCACCGAGGAGCCTGCAGTGACGAGGCGAGATACTTAGTCGGGATTTCCCTCCTGAATATTCGGCAAATATCCCTCTCGAAACTTGAAAAAAAATCACGCTCAGAGCAGATCATCAGCTTGTGCCGTCGGTCCACCCTAGAGACCATCACTGTCAAATGTCTATCGTCTCAGTGTCGCAGTGTGGATTTTGACAAGGGAGAACTTCACTCATGAGCTCTTCTAAATGCGCGCAACGTTGCAGGAGCTCGCATCCCCGCGCTAGAGCTCACTATTGTGAGTAACGTGACCCATGTAAGCAAGTCAAATGATTGAGGAAGAGGGGTATCATACGCTCAGCCAAACTAACCGATCCTGCCTCCAGTGTACATTGTCATGCCTGTGTAAGATATCGACAGATCTCCTTGGTAATACACGTACTAAGTTGGTATCCATATATGCAGACTAGCACAGACCAACACAACATGCTGCCAATAAATGCCTCTCACATGGAGCTCCAGGCGCAACCTCTTAGATATAGTATCTATTGTTTTCACTTCAACTATAACCATATAAATATCATATGTCTTGTGGATAGATACGTCTTATAATTCGATAACCTTGTAAACCCGGTCTTCGCACCCAAAACGTGTTTCTTGCACCAGCGGATCGCTAACGGATCCCTGCAACGTTCGACGAACAAGACATGACATCACTAATTTACGCTGTATCCGCTGTTGAGGCCAGTCAAAAGTCCAACGTAGCAGAGATCCCATAGCATTGGCCATGCTGGATTCGAGGTGGCTACACGGCTTTACCCACTGCCACAACACGTTCGGCTCTATAGCGCTCACTCGGACGGCAGGAAGCTTGCAAGTGTCTTCGGCGATCCACTGGATGCCTGATGACGAGCCGCCAGCGGTCTTTTCCAACTGAACGTTCAGCCGTAGCGAGAAATAGCAGACTGGTACGCTCGGAATAGTGGTGCATCCGGTTAGATAAGACTTTCAGCCTCCTTACCAGCACTTCAACACCATAGGACCAAATTAGGTAGCACTCGAAGCTGGGAATAGCTCTACCTCGATTGAAATGAAAGCAGAAATCCTGGTCAAAAGCAATCTGGCTCATCGGCTGGCAAGCTCGCTTTCTTCAGCCCTTCTACAATGCAAGATTTGGAATCCGACCTGTTCAGCTTCGACAACTTCTTCTCTCCAAACAACGATGAAGGCGTGGATGGTACGTGACAAAAAATAGTCTTGGCAGATCAACCCTAATTTTGACGTGTTTGTTTTAGATTTATGGGAACTCGCAGCGACGACAGCTTTAGGCCATGATGACGATCTACTTGATGCGGTGGAACTGGAACCACTAAGCCCGATTCTGAAAGAAGAACCGCACGAAGTAGTCCAAGTGAAGCAGGAGCCGGACATTAAGCTTGGTCTAAAACTAGACACGAACCTCATCAACAATTCCAAGGAGGGATGGCGAGCTCAATATGAGAACACGAAAGCCAATGGCACCCCCACTGCCACACTGCCCGCGCGTTTTGCACTTCTGTCGACGACCTGCGTTTACGAACCAGGTTTCACTACGTCCCCACGCGGCAAACGCCGCATTAGTCAAACCATCACCCAGGCCGAAGTGCAAGCTCTACAAGCCAACAGCAACGGCAATACCAATGAAGAAGAGGAAGGAGGAAACGATGACGACGATGGTGAAGACGAAATCAATGACGAACCGTTCATGCTTTCAGGTGACGATGAGTACATTCTGCCAATGTTCACGGATGCCGAGTTGTCTGCTATGGTGGAATCGCCTTCCAAGGTGTCCAATGCATCCACTTCTTCTGCTGCTCCTTCTCCAACTCGTGGATTGAATGATGATGCAATGCCATCGGCAGACCCGAGTGCTCCTGTTAATGGCCAGGAGTTTTTGAACGTCATTGGTCTGTCCAACTCGATCTATGACAGTTCACAGAACTACCTCGCAGCGCAGCAGCAAGTCATCGATCTTACCGGAGCTATACCTCAGAACATTATGATGTTCCCTTCAGTCCCAGTTTTCCCCTACAACGCAGCCACCGTTGTGCCGGCCCCAACGACTATGAACGGAGTTCCCAATGCTACCGCAGTCCCCTTCGACTACTTTTCGCCGTCGGGTTACGCAGCAGCAGCCAATCAGTTCTTGGACAGCTACGGCCAACAAGTCCAGCCCTTCTTCTTGAACCCTGAGACCCTCACGCAACAGACAGCGAACAGCAACGTTCAACTTGCAGCAGCGATGGCTATGGCCAATACTGCGGCAATGAACACGATGCGAAAGATGAACGGAACGTACGGAGTGCCCATTGCTCCGATGCAGCGCCGACCTGGGTCCATGCCACCCACTACACAGATCAAAGTGGCTGCTCCAATCAAACCGAGGATGCCTGTTCAACGAACTACCTCAGCAACTTCCGTCGCGACTGCAAACAAGGTGAATCGACTAGCTATTACCCCGGACATTGCAGATTTCAAACTCGTGCAGATCTTCCATCAGTTTTGTGACCCGACGACCAAAGTGCTTACACTTCCAAGATTCCAGCAACTACTACAGCATCATCAGGTAAAGGATGAGAACTCTGGCTTGACAAGCAATTCTTCCCCGAAGACCAGTGCGAATTCGAACTGTTGTGGTTCGACTCCTGCTGCAAACGGCAACGCAGCGACGACTCCAGATGCTCAGGCATTGTTCAAGGCGTTGGATATCAACGAAGTTGGGTCACTTGATCTGGAACGATTCATGCACTCGTTCCAGATCTGCAACCGCTGCACGGAAGCCAAGCGCCGAGCTCATCAAGCTTTATGTGCGAGTCAAGGACAGACTTTCACTCCGACGGCACTTGAACGACAACTGATGGAAGATGTCGCTCCCGTAGTTGTTCGCGTTGTCCCCTCTCGCTTCGAAGGTCACAAAGTGAAAAGCTGTGAGCATTACCAGTGGACATGGTGCGAAGGATATGAGAAGACTGGCAACGAAAAGTGTCGTGGCACGAACCGCCACGACAAATGCCCCAAGTACCTGGCCAACTGCACCTTGTGGAAACATAAATTACCGCCCAAGAGCCGAAAGCCGAAGCTTCTGATTGAGAACGTGGACTCCCCAACCAAGAAGCTTAAATATTTTTCCTAAAAGAACCAGCTCGCATGAATTGGAATTGCACAAAATAAATCAAACGAAACATTATGCCATCCATGCAGTTGCAGCATTTGTGGTTAAAAGTTACTGCACATGAACAAGAGCTTTGAATTTTGTGTGTTTAAATTTTGTGTTTAAATTTGCTGTAGTTCTAACCGGCGACTCTCAAGAGCCGCACATTTCATATCCTCGGACTGGATATGGGGAATTGCTGCTCGTGTTTCTCGAAGCGCGAACGCAGCGTGGAAGATCTACTGGATGGGTCACTAGAAGACAAATTACTCGGCAAGAGAGAAGAAGAGGATGTTGAAGTTACGACAGCTGAAGAAGAGGCATGGCGACAGCGTCGTGAACAGCTCAAAGATGAAGAAGATATGTCCATGCAATCTCTTAACGATGAAGAAGATGGGAATGGGGATCGAGAGCCTGAAACAACTCACGCACCTTTAGTTTGGGATCTGAGTGACCGCAATTCGGTGCTAGCAGCACATAAAGCAGCAGAAAATCTAGTGGAAGAACAGGAAGACGAAGAAGCTTTCGGTAGTGCAAAGGAGGACGAGAGTGATGATGACCAAGAGACGAAAGAGCAAATAGCTCGTGGAGAAGAAGATCGACTGACGCAGCTATCATCAAGGTCTCTTGACTCGTACGCGTCCATGAATGATTCTTATCGTGGAGAAGACACAAGAGTCTTCCGGGACACGGAACTGGATCGCGCTACTGAAGTTTCGGACACTTTTTTGGCTCCGTCGAGTCTTCGGGACACTACAAATGGCAGTTTCCTAGTAGATGACGATACTGAAGTGCAACAAGAGCAAGAACAACAGCGGAAGGAAGAACAGGATGGTGATCAAGACGATAACAGTACGGACAAACGTCGTAGCAATTCGTCTCGACGTCGTTCAGGAAAGAAGAAATCTCGAAGTAGGAAGTCGAAATGAGCGGTAAGAAGATATGAAAGGTCTGAAAACTTAGGGGGTTACTGAAATACTGCTACATTTGTTTCTTCATACTTCCCACACAGCTTCAGCAGCTTGTTGACTGGTACCACCAACGTACGTTGGAGGTGTGTATTTCTCGTAGTCCTGTAACCTGCTCGCTGACGGATGGTGGATGAGGTTATAGGAGCTCCAGCGTTTCCAGCTCTCGTCTTCGACAACAAGCGGTTCTTTGCCTTCTCGATGTTGAACGCTAGGATGTCGTCGGAATTGGCAGCATCGCGCCATGATGTTGCTGCATCCTTGGCCCATGAGTCGACTCGTATCCTCTGCGGATCCTTTAGTCGCGGCGTTTGGAGGATCCGAATACCAGTTACAGATTGAAAAATGCACAAAGTATAGTGTCATTGAACAGGAAAAGCATACAACGCATACCCTATTGCTGAATTGCAGCGCTCAAATAGCGCTCCATCGAACTCCTGATCTTGTCCAGTCCAGCCGAACTGATGTCGAACCAAGAAGCATCCAAAGAGGTAGAAGGAGCATCCGATTCAGCCACATCCTGTTCCATACCGTCTTGGACGCTTTCCAGTACCGACCGTATCGATAGATTGGGAGTACTGGTGTCTGGAACATCGGGATCTTGGACACCATTCGACTGCAACATTTCTTCGACGGATGGTTCGCTCTCGACGTCAAGAAGCGTATGGAACTTGCTTACAACATCCTTCGCAGTCGCCTGCGTGCTGAGTGCAGCTCCATGGCGAATCTTGGTGCATTTCTCGTGCTGTTTCGACTCTTCAATGATCGGAGTCTTGGTACGTTGTGCACGAGTTAACCATAACTCTTCGAGAGAGCTTGTGTGAGGCACAAAGGAGCAGACAATCTTGGCCACCACTGCGAGTTGGTTGTGCACTGGGTCCCCCTCATAATCGCCCCAAAACTCCATGGGACTGGACGTATTAGCGGCACTCCACACTCCAGGCTCACCAAAGTCTCCCTGATGCTTCATGAAGTCGTTGTACGACCGAATGAAGTTGTTCTCGTTGAAACCAGGGACCAACTCAGTTCCAACACGAATCGTAACAGCTCGAGCACGACGCAGACCTGATACGCTCAAACCTGCTCCGTGCACACGTGGATCTAGCACCAAACACGCCACAAAATGCTCTTCCACGTAGCACTCAAGTCTCTGCATGAAACTGGTCACCAAAGCTTCCGAGTTCCCATCAAGAAGTGGAGAACGCGTCGCCGTACCAAAGAGCCAAATCCACAACGCAAGGAACTGGCCCGAAGTCGACGTCTTGAGCTCACTCAGCGCCGCAATGAAGTTCAAGGGTGCCAGTATCTGCGCCGTGTGTCGTAGTGTGCTCCACGCCATGTCGGTGCCACTCACATCGGCCAATTGGCGCACTATCGCCGATGTCGAGTTCTGGGATTCTTCCGAAATGGCCAAGCGCAAGTAAGGTTCCAGACGAGTGGCTTGCTTCACTGCCATTGCAACAGAGCGTAAGCTCGCCAATGAGACTTGTACGAAGGCGTTAGCATCTCCGGTAGCACTGGTATTCGAGTATACAGCCTGCAATACCCGTTGACGCAAGGAGGAGCTTTCACGAAGTGCATCTGCAGTCAAAACGGCATTTTCCAGAGCTTCTTCCAGTGACATACTGCAGAGAACAAGCTCGTGAAGAAGCAACGCTGTCTGCTGTGTCATACACACACCCGTCAAAGTAATAGTCTTGACGCCAGCACTGGTACCTTGTTTTAACTCTCGACGCGAACGTCCGTACGCTCCAGACGTCGGACAGCACAAAAACAACTTCGCAATGGCGTTGCTAGATAACGACGACACCACAGAGAGTACTTCCTCAGCATTGGGAGATGTCAAGAGATCACGTTCTGCCAACACGAAAGCTCGTCGCCACTCGTCAACTGCCACGTACGTCACTTTCTTCACTCCATCAGGTCCACCGTCAGTGTGGTTGATCATGAGCGTAAGTGCATTGGCCGTGGCCAAAACATCCTTGCAGTCACTGTCATATTTCTGAACCAGTCGATCAAGCACTTCAGTCCGAGCTCGAGATGCAGTCAACGGGAAATTGATCATCGCAGGTTGCAAAATTCTCATTGCATCCTGGAAATTCGCGTTATCCAACAAATTCCACGGTGCATTCGCGGTAATCAACGCAGTAGTGAGTTTTTCTTCGTAAACATCAAAATCACCACCGTCATCTTTCTGCTTGGGGTAAACAACGGGAGGTGAAGGTTTAACAGGCGACTTTTTCGAAATTGTCGATACCTTTGCAGGTGAAATTTCAACTGGTGCTTTGGTCTCCACTTCTTTGGCAATTTCACTCTTGACTTTTTCACTTTTGACATTTTCCAAACGGTTAGACAAAAGTCCCACAGCTCCAGCGTATTTGGACTTGACTTCGTCCGGAGCTTCCACACATTTCGTGGATAAGTGAAGTTTCAAACGGCCACTCAGCTGAGGAGTGTCTTGGTGGCAATAATTGCAGCGCATCTTCTTTTGCTTATTGCCGGGGGAGGATGGGATGTCCTCAAAGTGCTCGTACACAGGTCCACGTTTACGTCCGGCATTCTGTTTCAGTTTCGAAGCACTTGAAGTTGCCGCTGACGAACGGAAAGGAGGTTCCGCGATTTCCACTGAAGTGGGGGCAGAGGCAACTGCAACTTCCTCAAGTCGTTGCCCTTTGAACATTTCCTCCCACTCCGGATGTTTCAGACGCAAGTGCGTCAGCAGATTAGTGTAGCCTGTGCTGGCCGCTTGAGTGTAAATGTTGTGACACACTTTGCATCGGTGGCGGTTGGCGCCTCCAAGCGAATTTTGTTTCTTGCGACCGCGTTTCTTGGGCGCAGAAGGAGAAGCTGGAGGCGTGGGCGATGTAGGTACTGGAGGACCGTCAGCGTCGTACACGGGTTCGAAGAAGAAGGCGCATACGGCGGCGGAGAGCGCCATTTTCGTTTAGGGGGTTGGATTTCCAATTGTGGCGCGAAAATATTGAATGAAATCTAGAAGAATTATGGAGAATCGTTTATTGGATGATAAAGTTTAGTAAATTATTTTATTGGATGATAATCAATTTGAATAAATGAATTGGTCACGATTTTCAAAAACCTTCATCAACAATTTACAACCAATTTATTTTTCTTTGAGGACTGTCCAAACGAACTTCTTCAAAGTCAGCTTCAAAGTACAGAGGTCTTCTTTAATATAATTATCTATTTCATCTCTAGAGTTAGCAATTTGTACAACAGTTTGAGTTCAGGAACGATTTTATCTGACAGGAGCCGTTCATCAGTACAAACATCTATGATAGTCCCTATTGATAGACTTGCATTCTCCTTTGAAAGATCCCTGCTCTCATTGGTATTCTTGCTTTTCTCCACTCCAGATATCTCGGATAATGTCGCCGTACATGCAGCTTAAATCACCATTCAGGACTTCCTCTCCGCAGGTTGATATCGGTCAGGGTTTGGACCGCAAGGCAGAGTACATTGATAAGTATGGAGTTCTACGACGATCAAGCAGTGTGACTTGCAGGATGATCCAGCAGGGTATCTCCATTAACGATGCGAATGATTTAGACCCCGATGAACAGCTACAGTCTTCACTAGAGGATTCTAAAGTGGAGAAGGACAGCAGAGCTTCTATGTTACAAGATGAAGATGCACTGAGAAAGGCTGCAGCTAATGCTGCCTTCAAATATAGTACCAAAATGCTGAAGGATGAGGAGATACAGAAGGCAAACCAACGAATTGCAGAGCGCTCACGTCGATGCGACGAATTGCGGGAAAGTATGCATGAGATTGACGACCTGGTGGACGTAACGGAGAATTGTACAGCCACTTTGCCGTCCAAAACCAACACGTACATCGACCAAGAGGGAAATCTCCGTCGGCGGATCTCTGTGTCACCTGAGGATGGCTACATCCCTGGACCCGAGACGCCTCCAGCACCAGCCACCAAAGTTGATGAGCCTCGTCAATACTGCTAAAACGTTTGCAGAATATATTCATGTTGTAGTAACAATAAAAACTATTCATCTTGATCTCAACTATTCTCATTTCAAACGTTTTTCAGAGCTTTGAAATGCTATTTTTTGCTTCTCCATTCGTGTTCAAGAAGCTTCATGAGTGCTGAGGTGTCATCAAACGAAGCTGTTAGTGGCAATGTCGAGTCCGATGGCAACTATCACGTGCGCCTCATTCACATTTGGCCACCTCCGACCTGTTCATCATTGAATAACGCGCTCAATTTGTCGTTTTACGGCTTGCAACTGGAACTTCGAGGTAATGTCAAAGACCAAGATGATCCTCAGAGCCCCATCACGTTATTCAACGACGGCCAAACTGTATCAAAAACCGGAATAGTCAGAAAACCAGCATCAGCTCCACTACATTTCGACATTAACCCAGCATCGTCCCCCGAATTGCTCGAATCTTTGGACGCTATCACTGGTCCATTTGAAGTTGTAGTTCTTAACAAAGAACCTATTCCTGCTGATTCTTCTATCGATGAAGAAACACTAGCAACTTTACAGCAAATGGCTAATGTACAAGTCGAAAATACGTTATTAGAGATCAATGGCGAGCGCTTCTTGGCTGATAGAGGTGCTACTGGAGCTGATGTGTATCGTCGTCTGTATATTGTGGCATCACGGGCCTCCTTAGCGTTACCGTTCGAGCTTACTATGCATCGACATAATCTCGCTCAAGCCTCAGCCAAGATCGTGCCATTCGCACGTCGTAAAGACGTTCAGGACGCCCAAGTCACTCGACAAGCCAAGTTGGCAGCTCAAGAGGCTGCTTTACCTGTGAATATCCGTCGTAAAAAGCTGTTTCTTTCGCAACAATTGGACTTTGAACGAGAACATTACTTGGTCGCGTATGTGAGTGGACCACTGCAGGAGCTACACAATAAGATCATGGGGAGTTGTCAGTGGCAAGTGTACGAGTTCGATAAAGCGTTATGGTACTTCCACACACTTACAGTCCGACTTTACGCTCAACATCCACTACGGAGTCACCCGGAAGCTCGGGAACTCATTGAACGTGTTCAGCAACAGGTTCAAGAGGCAGTTCGACGACTTCAACGTAAAATTCGCTCGTATCAGCGTAAAAAACGACTGATGGCCATCTTCCTTGCGGGAATTGAACGACGTGAAGAAGAGAAGAGAAAGGAACGTGAGTTTGAAGAGGTTGTGCGTCGTGTCCAGTGTCGCGTTCAAGGAAATCAACGAAGAAAGAGGTTTTTGGCTGTCCTTGAAGCGGAAAAGCAACGACAAAAAGATCTTCGTAGGCAGCAGGAAGAAGAGCAACGGTTGGTAGAGCAGCGAGAAGAGGAGAGACGGCTGATAGAGCAGCGAGAAGAGGAGAGACGGCTGATAGAGCAGCGAGAAGAGGAGAAACGACAGTTCGAAGTGATGAAAGAGGAACAGCAGCGGCTGCAGCAGGAAGTTGTCGGCTTAAATCTCCAACTGCAGCAGCTTCAAATCTGTAAAGCGAATGTTACCGCACAGGAGACGCAGACCAGTTTTCGCGAAGATAGTGCGATCGAAACGATGAAGAAAGAGGAGCAACAGCGACTGCAGCAGCAACTTGAAACACTTGAACTCGAGTTACAGGCTCAAAAGGAGATGAAACGAGGCATCGAGATCGAGACACAGACCAGTGAGGACGTTGACCGTCTGGAGTTGAAGATACCAGATAAATCAATTGCAGAGTCAGTCACTCAAACTAGCAGTCGGGGCGTACGAGATGAAGGAGTGGACACTGGAGAAGATTTGGAGTGGCAACGGTACTTGACACTGTTACGAGTTAGTATCAAGAACAAGAAGAAATCACCGTCCAAGACGCGACACACTCAAACTGAAAGCGAAGACACCGTCCGAACACCGAAATCCAATGGAGAATGGCAAGAATACTCGTCTTGGCATCGTAGCAATAACAACAGCCACGCGACATTGAAAAGCGCCAGGCAATACGATGAATTCGACATTGTATCACCGCCGACAAGGACGTTCGAGTCGTTTTTCGCTCCAGATTTGATGATGCCGCTCAGACAACCACCGCCACCTTTCGTTGAGAACCACTGGAAGCACGATTCAAGCTACTTACCACTAAAGTCCAGCCGGAAGCTGATAGAAATTGCACCAGCTCACCAGCCAACGATGATTCAATTGAACGAATACAAGGAGCCACGACGACCGATGCGCACAATCGGGAATTCTGTCTCGATATCTCCAACACCCAATCCAACAAAACTCCCGTACATTACACGGAGACCAAAGAAAATCGTTGGATCTTCATCTTCCTGTTAAGAGGTCATGTATTTACGTTAGAAACTAACTATACATCCCTGAAATCGCTGTGGGCTTGATATCCCTAATTTCCAAGAGCTATTTCCCATAGGTACCTATTACCTGGCAGGTTACTAGAGTCCTGGTATTCTTGAAGCAGTTGCCTGATCGCCTTTGGATCCTGATGTTTGCCTGTTTCCATCGAAATCCAGTCCTGTAAGCAGTTCCAGAGTGATGGTGGAACGCTGTCACGAGTAATTGTTTGATTGGAGAACCTTGATAGTTGCTTTGACTTGATGAGTGCTATCATTGCTTTAGTTGATGTCTTGTGGCTTGCTCTCCAGGTGGTTGATACGATCTCATTGAAGAATTGCTTAACCTCCAAGTCCTCTCGGAGTGCTTTGAGCACATGTTGGACACCTTGCAGCCTTAGTTGTACTGTAGACATTAGCTTCTCCTGCTTCAGCTGATCGAGTGCTCTCGTTATAAGTCTTTTCGCCATATTGACTTCTGTTATCTCCAGCTTTTCTTGTTGCAATCCAATCAAACAGTCTCCTTCTGGTTCTTCCCCGACAATAACCCAAGCTCCCCGTCTTCCTGCTGATTCAGGAATATTTATCGAGTGAACAAGTAGTGTCCGACTTATCAGAGCTATCGGTCGATCGGAAGGTACTATCGCTCTGAAGACGGCATAACATTCAGCAACCCGAAACCCCAACTCATAGGTGTTAGGTCTGGAGGTTAGTCCCTTGATCACCGCTTGTGTTTGAAAATCTGCGAGTTTCGTGAGTCTCCGCTTGGCTTCCTGGCCTGAAATATTTTCGTTTTCGAAAATTTCCCGGTTTCGAATAATCCACAGTGTACACTGCGTACACGTTGTCCAAATACACCATATTACTTGCAATGCTTCATCATGCCCTGATTCCCAATACGGAATAGTTCGTGATGCCTCATCTACGAATTTGGGGGAAACCGTTGGGGCTGTCCTAGAAGCCAGGTGTGGTATAAGCCTATCAAGCTCCTCTCGATGGGGATAATGACCAAGCCATTTAGGTAGCCATTCTTGCCAAACATCTTGGGCTCTTGAGCATTCCCAGACTATGTGTTCAATTGTCTCTTTGTTCTTGGTACACATCTGATATGTACACTGACGGTTCTCCGGCCAACCTTCATGGTATAAATTCAATGTCCTGGTGCATATTCGGTATAATGTCCATCTTTGATAATCCGTTAACACGCCATCGATTTGCCAAATTTGTTCAGGATGCTGATTCTGTGCACCCCTCGCCCAGGCACTATGTTGTGCTCCTAGATCCATCTTTTCCAGAACCCTCTTGATTGACACTGTCAAGCGTTTGCGAATCCGTTTTGATCGACTTTTACGAATGATTTGTCGGAGTTTACTTGATCTGGTTTCGCGGGTTGCTGTCCATGGTGTCGGATGTAGCAGAGGCGTTGGTTCAAATGCTAAACCTGTCGTTCGTTGCTCAAATTTCAATTGTTGTGCGTCTTCATCAAATTGTGGATCAGGATCCCGATTTACCACAGACCAAGTCCAACTGCGTGCGTCCTGTTCTAACAAAAAAACAGGATAGTTTGGACGTGTGGAGAGTGTGGCGATTACCGTTCGGTCACTCTTGGCCTGCCATGCATATAGATGTTTCAATAATGGGAAATTGCGAGGTCGAATCGGTTCAATTATTGTTGTCCATACTTTATCGGGAACACAGGCAAATATACTCGCACACCAACGCCGTAATTGGCCATAATGCCGGATAGTAAAGGGACGTGAGCTTAAAGGTGGTGTTAGCAAGTAAACCCCTGGAGATTCCATTCGAACTCTCAATTTCATCAGTGTACTCGGCTCAAACAAGGGGAAATCCTTCTCCCGGAGTGGTTTACCATTATCATCAACAACGTACGCATTTTCAGCCCATTTACTCGTTCTCCAATAGTCTGTTGTCAGGGAATCCCGACTAAAGGTTGTTCTTCCCTTGAGTATGCATTTGATCGTGCCGGTGCCCACCCAGAAACAAACAATTGTCTCTCTCATGTCATGCACTTGGCGCTCCAATTTCTGGGACATTATCCCATTCTTATTTTCCTCAGTAAGATCTGTCCAAAGCTCCAGTCGTCCAATTCCTTGTACTGTTGAAATTGAGTTCCTTGTGTTTTGTCGTTGAGCGTTCTTAAGCTGTGCTTCCATGGTAGGAGTAAAAGCACAGCAATCACGAGAAGTGGCGACCGCTGGATGGGCTAAAAAATGCCATGCCGCCTGATAATGATCAGGTGTACACTGTATCCATTGCTCAGCCTGGTTGATTCGTGTTATCAATAGAGCCTGCTCTATACTTTGCAAACCGAGTCCACCTTGATCTTCTGGAGCAAATACCAATCCTGGAGTTATCCTATGTCGCGTAATAACTTCTCTTGTAGTCCCTTTCCAGATAAATCGCTTTTGGAGCTGTTCCAGTCGCCGCAACATCGACTTCGATACAGGAATATGCATCCCAGTGAATAATATTGCGGGCAGCACTACCGCATTGAACAACATAACTCGCTGTTTAACGGAATTTGTAACACTTGTAGCCACTTGTAGTCGTTTTTTTATATTCTGAACTCGAACATCCCAATTGTGTTGCGTTGTATCATGCGTCCCCAATTGGTAACCTAAGATGCTTGTCACTCCCCCTTTAGCTAATACTGGGTATCCATGGCATCTTCTTTGATCCCATGCGGCGTTAAGGGGTATCACTATACTCTTTTGAGGTTGAACGTTTAATCCAGATAATTCGCCGAAGCGTTTAAGAAGATGGTTTAGCGGTTCAATCTGCCGCGATGCCGATAAAAATACAGTACAATCATCAACAAACCCATTGAAGACATGCTTACATCCTCCAGATCCAGGGATTTCCAGGCCTGTAATTTCCGGATGGTCAACGATAGCTCTCCCAAGAAAATCAATTGCCAAAATAAATAACAACGGCGCTAGTGGGCACCCTTGCCGGATCCCAGAGTTTACTACCCATTTCGTAGATTCCTCTCCATTCACCATGTAGCTGGCTCTGGTCCCGGAATGCAGATTGTGGAGAACATCAAGAAACGCTTGTGGAAATCCAAATTCCGCTAGTGAAGTTAACATGAAGCTCCGATCCAATGTGTCATACGCCTTTTTCTCATCTAAGCACACGATCACTGGAGAATCAGCCCACTCTAACTCTGGATTATCAATAAGTTTCTTGAGCATAGCTTGAACCATTGTAACACTCTTTGTCATTAGTCTACCCCTAACAAATCCTTGTTGGGCTGAACTAATTATCCTTGGTAGAAATCGATGTATCCGTTCAGCGTAAATTCTCCCAAGAATTTTATATGCAGTGTTGAGAAGTGAAATTGGCCGGTAATCCATAGCATTTGGAGAGTCACCTTTCTTCCTGAGTGGTACCACGACTGCATCAAGAAACGTACTCGGCACTTCCGCACCTTTTTGGATTGCTCGGTAAACCATCGTTAAACATTCTGCCATTTCCACTTTGAAGTCTTTGAAAAAATCGTGGGAAAGCCCAGTTGTACCGCCAGATTTGCCTCTAGGGAGTTGATTAATTGCGGATAGGACCTCATCTTCCAGAATAAGGTTGACAAGCGACACTTTTTCGTCAGGTGAAAGTCTCTGTGCTTCTGGGACTGTATGAAACTTACGGAGTTCTTCTTCCATCTCCGATGGGTCTACTCTTGCATGAGACCCTCCCACAATTCCATTCCATTCACTAGCCATTTTTTCTGCAATCGACATATCCTCTGGGTAAAAATGACCTGGGGATGGTACAATATTCGAGATTGTTTGATCGCGTTGCCAGTCCGCGTGCCTTTTGTAAAACCTCTTCAAGTTGATGAGGGTTGGTTGCAGCATCCTTCCAAAAGAATTTTGACTTTGACGAGTTCTGGCGTTGTTATAAGTCTGTCGATAGTCATCTCGATGTTTATGCTGACGATTCAAACTTGCCCTCAGGTTGTTGTAGTACACAGATGTTCTATCGGAATCCTGTCGCGCAACTTCCTTTAGCATCACCGAAATCTGCGTCACAAATGTATCCCACGCCTGGGCTGGGCAACTTTGTTGTTGGAAAACAGCCTTCAGCTTCTGTAGTCGTTTTCGAATTTGTTTGTTCACCCAATCTGGTGACGCTGTTTGGATAGGATAGTTCGACCTATTCGTTCTAGTTCGTCTTGGATTTTGTAATGTTAGCCATACTCGAACTTCTTGATGATCTGACTTCGAAACCGGGAGACGGGCTTCTACCCATTGCACTACTCCTGCTATGTTGTTGCTGAGATAAAACCGATCAATTCTACTCGCGCTGTGGTCTCTCCAAAAGCTAAAATGCGACAATGGATCTGGAACACTGTCTTCCTCGGCATGAGTAGTCAAATGAACGGCGTCTAGTAAATCTAAATGTTCTACGAGATTGTTCAGCTCATAACTTTCACATGACTTCCCGCTCCGCAATCCTTTCGTGATACGATCGAGAGAGGGCTGCAGAACCGCGTTAAAATCTCCACCTAGAAATAAATTTCTTGCGTTTTCGACCCATACTTCTAGATCTTCATAGAAGTATTTTCGCTTATCTGCAATAGCAGGAGCGTAAATGTTAATCAGCGTCCAATCATTAAACTGCAGGGCCAATCGTCTGCCTGTCCACTCTTCTTGCTTCCATAACTTGACCTTTTCTGCGTGTTGGGGTTGCATGAGTATGCCTACGCCTCCAGAAGATTCATCCATTACTGTCCAATAGCTAGTCGGGTGAGTTGGGTTTTTAATGCCCAAAACCAAATTCCACATAGCCATGACCTCTTCAATTTCTTTTTCTGTTCTTATATGTGTATCTTGCACGAAAATTACGTCTGCAGGAGCAGTATCGGTCCGTTGTTTCCATCCACGTAACCACCTCATTCGACGCTCTTTAGTAAATCCTTGTAAGTTTTGTGTAATCATCTGTAATTCAGTTCGATGCCGAGTTCTCCCAGCTCTCCTCGATCCATAACCGTAAAACAACTCTTCCTCGTGTTGTAACTCGGTATATAGATCGGTGGTTGAAGTTTCAGCTTGGTTGACCATCATATTCTTATTTAGGCCCTCCTTGTCTCCACCCCATCGTCATGCCATAGTGAAAGAAGTGACTCCAAAGCTGTCCAGTCACCATCAGAATTACTGCCATAGAAAGCTTTCTTAAGACTTGGATGGCGTTGAAAAGCTTGAACCAAACAATCCAACACACTCGCCGTAGCGAATTGTACTGGATCTGATTCTCCAATCGTCCGTCCCAATTCGGGAGCATATGCAAATGCTGCTAACAATTTCCTAGATAATATGTCTGCTTTTCCTTTTCGGCAAAGCTGTAGTAACTTGACTCGATGTGGTTTCAGTTTTTTCAGCACCCCCCATAGCTCGGTGGAATGTGTAAACCCATCGTCCTCCATGGTATCTCGTTTATCCCTGAAGAACGTAATCCATGCGAGCATCGAATCCAACGCTCCTGTGTCAACTTTTCCTCCGTTGGCTCGTTGATCTTCCACTACGGATTTTAGGTCATTTAATCCCATTAAGAGACAGTCAATTCGACTTTGTCTTGTCCAGTCCAGAATGGTCCGGGCTTTGAGTGTTCTCAAGATAAATTCAGGCGAGTCTACTTGCTGCATCCACTCCATTAACACAGTTGGATGGGCTGTAACAGCTCTTACCCACGTGGCTTCATCCCCTGGGAGTCTGGGGAATCCAGTCTTGCTAAAGTTGTTCCAGCGTGACTCAAATGCGTTCCACTCCTCCCTTTTCATCTTGTCACCTTGTTTGCCTTCTGTAATAAACCGTTTCCCAATGCCATCCGGAGGTTCCTTCTTCTCCTCCTTCATTGATTCATTTGAACTGATTTCGTCAGAATCCTGATCTGCGCTCCATGTGGGATCTCTTGCATCCATCTCAACATCTTTATCGTCAGGTGGTGAGAGACTAAGACTTTCGTCCTCCCGCAACCGATGCTGCCAATTCTTCAGTGTTGCCGTATCTTCACTAGTAACCCATGTGAGCAACTGAACTTGAGATTGTGCTCCCCAATCCATACCAATGAGTATCTTTTGAAGTCCTGGAGCAAGGCCGTGAGGGCCTCGAGTCGGTACGGCGAGCAATTCTCTTTTTCTTTCACCACCCTGGGTCATAGTATCGACTAACACTTTGCGCTCTTGCTTCGTCAAGCATGATTCCTGGATAGCTGCTACTATATCTTCGAGCTTCTCGCTGGCATTGTTTTCTCGTTTAACTTCTTCTGTGGCCTTATCAGTAGGTTCTACCATTTCATTCCTTTCGGAGTTTGTGAACTCGCCTTTGTCCTCTGGGTCATTGCCAGGCAAGAAAAAATTGTTCAATTCTGTCTCGGTTGGGGACGCTCCAAATCTTAACCAAGTATAGTGAACTCCTCCAAAATGTAGCACTACGGGGAAATGCCCTGTTTCGGCTGCCTCTTTCCTGTCTTTTTTCAATTCAGTGATCCATTTCTCGGCTTCTTCTGGTCTAAAGTTAAATTCTCCAGCAGAATCCAGCTCATGCGTCTTTGTGGTCTTCTGCATTGGTCGGAAGATCTGATAGCTGGCTTTGTTCAAACCTTCTCGTCCGACCACAAGATAAATCGGTTTTGTTAGTAATTTCGCTATCATCAAGAGTGTTAATTCCGATCCCCAATATGAACGCGAAAGGAACGCGTTAGACTTCGAACTTGAGCTACCAATGTCCTGGAGGTACTCTTGGAGACGTTCCTTTGATTCATTAATGGTGAGTTCGCCTGCTCTTTCCATGTTTGAGCTTAGTAACGCCTTGCGGGTCTCATGCGGAAACTCCACCTCAAATCCATGCTGTGCCGCCATCACTAGTCCCTTCTTCACCTTTGCGGTGATATTCTCGATAGCTGTCTTAGCTGCAGTTTCAAACTTGCAATTTAGCAGAGCCATAGCAATACCATAGAACTGACAGTTTCCCGTGGCTGGTGTAGATACAGGATTGAGCCCGCAGTATCGGAGTACATCATATCCAGTTAGAGTTTCCTTGAATTCCAATTCTTCTAGTTCCATCAAATCCTGTTGGTCCGTCTGCGGATTCACCTTGCTCTTGTTAACGGCTTCTTCAATCAACCGTGTTTGCTTGGATAACACCTCAGGTCTTTTCAACTCCACAATTCCTGTTGGTTCCGTGTTGTCCTCAGTATCTTCCTCATCTGATGTGGCACTGCAAACATCAATGAGATCACTCGGAATGGTTTCCTGTAGCCCGTCTCGTTCTTCTCGTATGGCCTCTTGGATCGATCTACCCGGTCGAAAACTTTTCTTTCTTGAAGGAGTTTGCCATTCCTCAGTTTGCTTGGCTGAGTCAGGTTGGCTAGGTTGTCCCTCCTTCTTCCGTTCCGGGGCTTTCTGCCCCAAATATGTTTTCTTTGAAGAATCTACTTTCTGTTCCTGTATCTTTAACTCTGCTTGTGCCTCCCACATTTGCTCAAGTTCCTGAATGCTTGTGATGGTTGACTTGTGCCGGTCAAGACTCATAACTTCCTCTGTCGTAACTGTGATACATCCATTTCCTCGTTTCCACGCATCTTGCTTGGACTTGCATTGAACAACTGTGTGACCCGAATTGCCACAATTATAGCAAGGTGGAGCTGGATTTGTTCCTGCGTGATGAACTAGTATCTTATTTCCCATCCAGTCAATGAACCTAATCTTCTCCAGAAACGCTGGGCATCCAGGAGTCTTAAAGAAAATCTCCCATGCCCCCGTTTGAAATGTCTGCCTCCCGTATTTTGGTTCTTGAAATGTTGCGTAGCTTCCACTGAATTTTGAGCGAATATACGCATCCAGTGCTGCTTCATCCATGAACCGGGACACATTTAAAAACTTCACCCGGTATCTGTCATGCCGTTTTTCATTTGTCATCCCATCTACTCCAACTTGACGCTGCCACATTCGTTTGCTGCGCTGCTCGGGGGTATCACTTGGGTGATCTTCTTCAGGACGGGCATTTCTAAGAACAAACCGCCTATTTCGGAAAGGAATGAAGCCAAACACTTTTGCCCATCCAGTACCAGCTTCTCTCGTCCAGAAAAACATATGCACAGTATGCTGTTGTGGGTTGTAACAAACTTGTTTTGTTTCTCCCAGCATTTGAGTTAACTTTTCTGTGTCAAATCCCAACCTCTTGGCGCCCATGAGGATAGCGTGAATCAAGCGTTCACGGGTTTGAAAATCTGGGTACATGGGAAAATCTGTCGAGAAGTGGAAGTACAGTTCTCCTTCTACTTGAGCGTAGATTGTGTTCTGAATGGCTCTCAACATGTCATTATCGCATGTTCTCTTGAGAAATTGCGGTAGACCTTGAGCCAGTATGTTACCTTCCAAAAGACCTTTAGTAATTTTCTTCTCCATCTTGGTGGGCAGTCTCAATTCAGTTGGAAAGTCATGGGGCTCCGTGAAAACTTCCCGCATTTCATTTATTTCTGTGTACGCGTACACGTCTTTTCTGAAGCGAACTTCTGGGTTGGTTCCTTCCATCGATTCGTCATCCTGTTCCTGTTCTGTCTGCACAACAGGATTACGAGTCCAAGGGTTATTCGTCGTCGCCAATCTCACTTTGATTTCGTTTTCACGCAGCTCAATGCAATCCAGGAGAGATTTTCTAGATCGGTATACGGCTTTCGTGAGGTCTCTCAGCCTATTCTTCCACTGCTGGCAGGTTACTCCTCCTTCATCAACCTCAGCCCAGTATAGACGCATCAGGCCCTCTATTTCCTCTTCCTGTAGAATTGGTAAGTGTTGCTTGTCAACAGGTAGGTCTTCTTTTCTATTCTGCTCGAACACCCACGTAAACATTTGTTGCATCCACTCTTCATCTGTATCTTGCTCCTGATCTCCGTGTGGAGGCTCAGCATCGGACTCCGTAGCATTAATTCTTGTAGTGAACATATCAAACATCTCAGGAAATGATAACCGCTCCCCTGTATCGTCCTCCCACCCGTTTGACGAGCTCTCCTTCGGTTCCGGCTCTGGTTCATACCTGCTACTAGCTTCACGATCCTTGAAAGAGACGTGTCGAGATTTATCTTCGTGTTTCTTGTTTTTCTTCTCGTTGGTCTCCATCTTCGGCATCTCTTTTCCTCCTCTATCTCCGCTTTTATCCGGCGGATCTCCTTGTCCCTCCATTAGACCGTCCCAACGTGAGCCGTAGTACGTTCGACAGGAGATACTGCGCGTGTTACAAGGGAAAGTTTCCCTAGGTAACTTTGCTGTACAATGTGGGTCACTCCCAGTTCCCACTGGTTTTCTTCGCCTCCTATCGCTCTGAGGGGTCGGCTGCTGATTTGGAAGTGTTGGATCTTCATCTTAGAAAATAGTGGCGTCGCCGATGGTATCATATCGTTTTTCAACATTTGGTGTCGGAATCATGGATTGCGTTACAATGTACACACATCCCAAGATTTGAATTGTGATGAATCAATGGCTCGATGCAAATGAACTTTGTCATTATGATTCAGAATCAAAGTGTCAGAGTTCATCCGCAATATACTGTCCAGTCAAACAATGCATCTTCACTACCTGGTGATCATCGCTATTGTCATATTCATCGTGGCATCTCCAGCTACAGTGTTTGCTCATACTGCACGTGACTCTGCTACTTCTACCTCGAGAACTTTACGAACAAGATATACTCTCGATGAAGAGAGAACAGGAACGGGCATCTCCGTCTCTACCTCTGAAAAGCTTACCACCCTCCTTAAATCCTCGAAAGTGACGGACCAACAGCTCCGGAAGTGGCTCCAAAAGGGAAAATCGGCAGATGATGTGTTTTATCGCATGAAGCTCGCGAAGACTGACACGTGGATATTCAGCAACCCTTTATTCAGCAAATGGATTCAATACGCCGACGACTTGAGCGCCACCGCTTCCGGTAAGGGAACATCGGCGATCTCGACATTGACAGCTCAATACGGCGACGACAAATTGTACAACATGCTGAAGATGGGCGAGAGACACTCGGACTCAAAGGAACTCGCCTCGAGATTGCGAGCGGACCAGGTAGAGCGCTGGGTAAAGATTAGAAAAGACCCCAGTGAAGTCTACAAGATTTATGAGCTTAATCATGCGGGAGGACGTCTACTTCGAAATCCTCAATTCAGTTCCTGGGCCAAATACGTGGACGATTTGAATTCAAAGAAGGAGGGAGCAGTGTCGATGATCCCCACGCTAAGGAAGTTCTACAGTGATGCAGATCTGTTCACAATGGTTGAGGCAGCAAAGAGCGTTGATGACTTAAAGAGTATGGGCCTCAAGCTGGAGAACTCGTTCGTTCAGTTCTGGATTAACGACAAGCAAACGCCAGTTAAAGTTCTGGCAGAGCTACAGCTGGAGGCGACAACGAAAACGCTGGAGAGTCCTCTGTTCAGTTTATTAGCCAAGTACACGGATGTTTACAATGTGAAATTCCCTCAGACGAAGACGACAATGATCGAAACGTTCACCAAAACATTCGGCGACGAAAAAGTAGCCAAGATGCTGGCTGCAGTGAAAGCAAACGACTGGAAGGCGAAGAAGATCGCAACCGAGTTGGAAGCTGCGCAATTGCAAATGTGGATGAGAAGTTGGAAATCCGTTGACGATGTGTACAACCTGCTGGATCTGCCAACAAGACAACTAGTCAACGACCTTCATACGAACCCCCTCTTCAACACGTGGATAACGTACATGAGAACCTTCAGCGCTAAAAACCCTGACAAGATGCCTCAATTGCTCTCGACAATGGCGATGCAATTCACTGACAGACCAATGATGCAGATCCTTCAAGCAGTGGAGAAGTTTCCGAGCATGGGAAGCATCGCAGCTTCGTTGCAGCTTCGGAAGGCAGAAAACATTTTTACTACTGGTATTTCCCCCTTTCGAGCCTTTAGGTTGACATCCCTTGATACTGTTGGGGATTCAGTGCTCAGCTCTCCTCTGTTTACGAAGTGGATGAGCTACGTGGATGATTTCAACCGAAAGAACCCAACGAAGGAGGTATCCTGGTTCTTACCACTACGTGCTAACTATGAAGTCAACAAAGTTATCGAGACAGCGAGAAAAAACCCGAAGACACTCAAGATAGCAGACATGGTGGAGAGTGAGCAGATGAAGGAGTGGCTTACAATGCAGAAGCCTCCGAAATATGTATTTCATTTCCTGAATCTCGACCAAGCAGGAGATAAAACCTTTTCCAGTCCAGATTTCAAGTTGTGGGTTAAGTACTTGGACGACTTTAACCAGAAGTACCCGGCCGAGAAAACGTCGATGATCGAAAGTATCAGAGCGAACTATAAAGATATTTTACTCATGCCGATACTCCACGAAGCGGCGAAGATCCCCAAAACGGAGAAATTGGCCAAGAACTTGCAAAATGCTCTAACTGACAAATGGGTAGATGAGAAGGTAACTGTTGAAAAGCTCAAGGGAATGTTCGGACACATGCCATCTTCTAATACCTGGATTGAGCAGTATTCCGAGAAACTCAACAAATTGTCGTAGATTGGCTCTGGTAAAGCATTGTTAACACGACGAACACAAAAAAAGAAATCCAACGGTCTGCCTGTTATCCATGACACTTTCCTCACCTCGGTAACAGGCTTTCCTCTACTTGGTCACGTCCGTTCCATCGGCGTCACCGTCTTTGTTCACCAGCCAGAGCTTTTGTATCTACAGCCTGATGACTTCAGCTTTCTCTGCAATTAGTTGTTCTGCTTCAGCTGACGCACGTAGTTGCTAAGACGGTGCTGGGCCTTGTTGGCAATCTACACAAAGACAAAAGTCATGAAAATGAGTTAAAACAATAGTACACAAGAAACCACAGAAAAGCACGTACGTCAATGGAAGGGTTGATGGCGAGCAGTGCGCGGATGTCCTGCAGAGCCAAACGGTAGCGCTCAAGGCCCTCGTACGCCAGAGCACGTCGCAGCAGCGCCTTCTGGTTCTTCTCATCGTACTCAAGCACGTGGGTGCAGTCACGGATGACGCCGGAGAAGTTGCTGAGCTGCTGGTTGCAAGCTGCACGGTTGTTGTAGCACGACAATGCCAGAGCCGAACCAGGCTTATCGCTGCAGGCCTCAATAGCCTCACCGTAGAGCTCAATGGCCTTCTCGAAAGCGGCGTTCTTGAACGCGTCGTTACCACGTTCCTTCAGCAGCTCAGCAGGGTTCATGCCCGATCGCTTGGCCTGTTCGGCACGAGCTTGCAACGGCTCAATCTCAGTAACCAGACGGTTCAGGTCGGCGTTGTTGAAGTCCACGCGCTGTCCAGCACGCAGCGTCGCCAGAGCTTCTTCGTACTTCTTCAATCCCTTCAATGCCACGCCGTGACGGTGGTAACCTGGATATCATAAGACATTAATCAGCTTCAATATGAAATAGCTACATTTGTCATGAAGGAATCAGAAATCTGATTCGGCCACGTACCCTTGACGAACTGCGGGTTAATCCGGATGCACTCTGCGGCATCGTTGGCAGCCTCCTGGAACTTGCCCCAGCCAGCGTTAGCAGCACTATAATGATATCAGTATTATATTAAAAAAAAGAGCTAAATATAATAATAAAAAATAGTGAAATACCTGCGGTTAGAGAAGTAAACGTGGTTGGTGGCGTCAATCTCAATGGCCTCCGAGTATTTAGCCACAGCAGTGGGGTAGTCCTGGTTCTTGAAGGCCTCGTTACCCTCGCTACAGGGGAAACAGGTGGGAATTAGTAAAGGAGTTTAAAGGGGGAAAGACACGGGACGCACTTCTTCTTGGCGTCGGCAGCGGCGTTGACCATGGTGTTCGCTGGCGAGGAACTGCTGGCTGTAAAATGGATTGAGCTGGCTTTGTGTGGCGGCTGGATGTGGTTTAACATGAATGTAGTGTGGTACACGTGAAGGAGGACCTTCGTACCACATCATGTTTATACGATTTTTACCACCGAAATATCAAAAGACGGTACGAGTTTAGTCAAGTTGACATTACCAGTCATGAGAAAAAATTATGCATAATTCTTGTCTCTGTGAGCCTAGGATCCTCCTTTGCTGAGGCCGTGAGTACCTTTGGCCGACGCTAGTTCTTTTAATAAAATATGATAATTCTTCATCAATTGCAGTCTGTGCAGTACAAAATACAGATAGGAAAGGTCAAATACGCATGGATTGCGAACCTACCCATCAATTACGTTAAGACAGCGGCGTTCGTTCGGTTTTCGCATCTGGTGCCCTGAGCCTCTGAGTTGGAGTAACAAGGTTCTTGTTGGAGCAGCCACGTTGCTGGAATTGAGCGCACAATTCTTGACATGTCAGCATTGTGCCCAGCAAATTTAAGGTGATGTGTAACTGTACTATTCCTCCAGAGAGGAATGAACTCTACTATTCATTCTAACTTGGCGAGTAAATCCAAGACAGTAACTTGACGCAGTCCCCTCTCCCCTTGGCGTCCACTTTACTCCTCCTCAGCCTGCTTGCCCATTGCCGTATATCATCTCCTATGAAATGATTCACTCCACCTGCTATCGGCTCCACCATATCCCTCCGCAGTCGACATCAAAACTCCTAGCAAGTTGTTGCTTTTGATATCTACTCGAAGGCATCTGCATTTGCCGAACTGCAGTGTGTGTGTGTGTGGGTATGCATGCTTTGATGGCGGAAAGTTGATCATGGGACGGTGTAAAAACTAAACTCACAAGTCGAAATGTCAACAATATGACCATTTCGTCAGTTTTGCGTTGATGGTCTAAGAGCTCGGATACGAGCGGGTGTACCGGTACACCGTTCGATTGTCTCTCTGGCCTTCGCAAACCCTTGATGGCGAGGCCGGTGGTGACTGGGGACAGCGAGTAAACGATGAGAACATGATGGCTTCCCTCGACAGTGACGAGTTGGAGATTGTGTCGCACGAAATTGGGCACGGCTTCGGTCTACCGGACTTCTACGAGACGACGGACAAGCCTGCAGACGATTTCCTTACTTGTATCATGGTCGCCGGAGCTCAATGGCCGTCACGCCAGCGGATGGATGGATGCTACGCCGTGTACTGGAGAATATCAAGTCTCGCTATTCCTTTTAGATAGCGTTGAAGCAGCAGTCGTGCAGTGGCTGATGTTTTGTTGTGTTGTCCGCGACTCCAAGAATGATAGAAATACCGATCCTGACTACGATGAATGTCGTAGGAAGCGGTTGTTTGAGAAGTGCATTCGCAAAAAAATACATTTCGTTGTTCACGGTAGTACATGTACAGCAAACGTGTCCTTCACATCAAGTGTCGTTACGCCCTAATGATCGATCTACTGGTATTTCCAGCAAAAACGAAATTGGTCCTGAATCCAATCTAGTGCAGGGTAGATTGTGAAGAAAATGCAGTCGTTTAGCCAAATAAATTAAAGCAAACCAGCATACATGCGGGTAAGATTCCCTAATCGATTGTAGTATCATCGCTGCAACGACGGCAACCCTAGTGTCAGCACGCCCGAACAATCCCAATGCTGTGCATCCGGTCAGGATTATTAGCTCTCGGAACTAAAACTATTTTGAAAATGTTATAAGCTTAATCGATACCCATTCTTAGAAGAACTGGCACGCAACATGGCCCTTCAGTTCAAGCTCAACGCTATGCAGGTAGATGTCATAGCATGACAGTATGAAATGGTCTCACCAATTCTCTTGCATTTTTTAAGAATAATAAGATAATTTATCTAAATCAGTAAAACAAAATCTAGATAAAATCCTATAGCAGTAGGATAAACCCCCTCTAAGTTTTATTTGCATAAGAGTACTAATACCTGCATGTAGTACTTGCTCGTTAAATTAACACAACAAGTACTTACAGAATGAATATGAGTTGCGAATTGCTTATCCTGGAAGAGTATATTCTCATTCCACTTTCTGCCGTGTACGTGAGAATGACTAGACAGACATACGGATATGAACATTAAAGATGCATTTTCGTTTTGTCGTTCTGCTAAAGCTACAGCTTCTCTCGAAAGCTTGTTTAGCCATGTTGGTGCTGGAGGGTTGGCACGGACTTAATACACGCACTGCCCGTGTGTGTGTGTGGGGGGGGGGGGGGGGGGGGGGGGGGGGCATGGAAACCACTCTATTACCTAGTTCCCAAGCCCCCGCCCCCTTCAAATTTATGGACCTTGAACGTGTGCATGTGCAAGTCTCGCCATTTAATCCTTCGTTGTGACGCCCTAGTGATAAATAGAACATGTACTCGACTCGAGTCTCGAGGTCCATGCCTGGCACACAAAATGTTGAACATTTGGCGCTTGAAATTGAAGTTGCAAATTGTCCTATTCATTTATTCATTTAAGCACTGGGAATGTCCAACTGGTGTCCGTATGCTCCGAATATATTGATGTGGGTGGCTACGTATCCTCACAACGCGTACGCTGCGAGACTTTCCACCCACATATTCCTCGTCGCCTTACTTGACTGACTGTCCACGTCTGAACGCTCTTCATCTGCTACAGAAGGTTGCCTTGCTTCGACTGTTGGAATAGCGCAAGTCATTCGGGTGCACTTTAGCACGACCTTGTAGTTCGACAGCTTTAGGTTGGACAGCTTCAGGTTCTTGGACTTCTGCGTTTCCTTCTTGAATAGGCGAGTCTGCTTTACGGCCTTCGGGACGCGTGGCACAAAGCCATGCGCCCTCGACCAAGACTGGGTGTTGCAGTAAGAAGACTTGTATTCGGCAGTCGAAATTGAAGACTGAATGAAATGTGCAGGCAAATGATCGTCGTCTAGTGAGTGTACCCACAGAGTGGTTACCGTTCTCAGTACGGCGTACTGAGAGAATCCTAGGTCACTGGCTCCTGCAACGTGTTGTGGCTCACATCTCAGCCATAGTACATTCGTTTGATTCGAAATTCCAACTTGGACAACTTGTGGGTGGTGTACGAGGAAGTCGACGTCAAAATTGTCCTAAGCATCCGATTTTGTGTAACATGCGCCACCGCACAAAGCATATCATCAATCCTTGTAAAGTTAACTTTTCGGACGATCAACAAGCGAGCTACAGAACTACTGTACCATTTCAAACGATCTGTTTATCTACCAGTATCGCCATCAGAAAATCTCGATTGTGATCGGCTCGCTCACGTTAAATCAACTGATTATCCATGAACGACAGCATCCTAAACCACATAATAATGTGGATTAATCGTAGTCCAAGTAGTTGTCAGTGAATCAGATAAATCCTTTCCCCTTTGTCGGCATGTACACGATACAGTGTGCGAAACGAGCTACCGGTACACGCAGAATTAGCTTCAGCTTATTTTCAGGAGAATCGCATAATCTTTCGCTCGCATCAGCATTACCCATTGTATGTACTAAATGTAATCTCTGTGCACGGCTGTTTTTAGGATGAAAAGATTTGCTTTCTCGTAGTCTACGTGGAGTGAGGTAAGGTCATTGTACGAGTTCATGACACTCCGGATGCGTCCCGTGTCCTGAGTTGCCGCGCCTCGAAGGCCGCTAAAGCACTCCGTAAAACATCACTGGCATTTCTCATTTTGCCTTCTACTGCAACACGATGCACTCTACCTCCAGCTCCTCGTTCTCCACCCGCGGTCTTCTTGCCACAGTTGCTGTCGTCGGCCTTAGCGCGTCCTCGATCGTATCGGCTGCCCCCGCCGCAAACGGCACCTCGTTCGGCACTGTCACGTCGGGTAACAGCAAGTGTGTTGTGGGTGACCCAAGCGAATACATCAGTGCGCACGACGTGGATTGGATTTGGGACAATCGAATTGGGCCCAACGTCAAGCAAAGTGACTTCAACTGGAGCGTGATGGACAACAAGAACTGGATCATGGATCACACTGTGAAGAACCAGGGAACATTCAACTACTGCGTTCGTTAGGACAGCAAGACGAAGCTCACCAAGACCGATGCAGCCAACTTCGAAGCCATGTTGATCCGTCAATTCAAGGCTTGGAATAAGTGGCTTACCGGCTACAATTGCTGGCCTTATGAGGAAATCAAGGTGAATATCGTGGGTTTTGCCGTGAGGGATGCCTCTGGAACGATGATTCACTGGGTAAGATCTACGAGGGAGAACTGGATGACAATGGGGTACCGATATGCCCACAGAGCTGCTACCGATTCTACGATGTTGGAATCAATGGCTGGTCTGATACGAGCACCTGTACAACCGAGCCGTGCGACTGGTCGTTGTGGCCTAAAGACGGTTTGAATGGAGGCTTGGGATACGACTGGGGTCAGGAGATTAACCTTGAGAGTATGATGCAGACGCTCGACAACGAGGAGCTCCACATCATTTCCCACGAGATCGGCCACGGCTTTGGACCCCCAGACTTCTACGAGAAGTCGGAAATTCCCAGTGACGACTTCCCTGCCTGTATTATGGAGGCTGGTCGATCGATGGCGGTCACGCCTGGTGACGGATGGATGCTGCGCCGCGTGCTGGAGCACCTTAAGCCCCGCTACAACTTTTAGACCACTGCAGTACAAGCAGATATGCATACTTTGTTGTGATTTTACCCACCAATAGATGTTTTTTGTAAAATCTGTATGTGCGTGCTGTTTCCGTTTTAGCGTGATTCACGGTCAGCGTAAATAATTGAACCGCATACGGACGAAGCATCACATCGTAAGATAAAAGTTTGCACAGCCACAGCAATTTACAGTGTCTGTTTTTCAGGACGCGAGTCTGTGACTAAGTACGTCTTAGTAAGAATTCTGTCAACGATTTCCTCTGTTTGAGCTGATTTTCGTCATTTGCATCCGGTGTTCGGTTGTTCCCGCTCTACTGTAGATGAGTGTCAACCTGTGTCCCATTTGTCCCGTAATCGAGCTAACGTCGATAACCCTTGGACTCACTATCACTTTCCAACTTGCCTTAAACAATGGTGTCCCCGATTTCCTCCCTCGTCGCCATCGCAATGGTCGGGTTTGGTGCGTCTTCCGTCGAGTCGGCAGCCAACGCCACCAGTGGAGCTGCTACGTTCGGTGACATCACGTCTGGTAGTGACAAGTGCGTGGTTGGTAAACCCAACGAGTACATCACACCTGACGCTGTGGATTGGATCTGGGAGAACCGAATCGGCCCGAATGCAGACCTCACAGTCCCTTCCACTAAGAACGTTATGAGTAACAAAAACTGGATCCTCGACCACCTCGTGAAGAACCAGGGAACGCTCAACTACTGTGTCCGTTGGGACGGCAAGACGAAGCTCTCCAAAGCTGATGCCTCCAAGTTTCAGGCTATGTTGACTCGCCAGTACAAGGCCTGGAACAAGTGGCTTATTGGCTATGACTGCTGGCCTTACAGCGACATCAAGATCAACATTGTGGGCTGGGCGACACGCGATGCCTCGCTGTTTGACTGGACGGACGACTCCCTCGGCACGATCTATGAGAGTGACCTTGATCCGGATGGTGTACCGCAGTGTTCCTTCAACTGTTACCGCTTCTACGACCATGGGGTCAATGACTGGCATGACACGAGTGCATGCAAGGCTGAGGTCTTCGACATCTCGCTCTGGCCTCACCAGGGTCTGGAAGGCGGCATGGGCTACGATTGGGGCCAGGAGATCAACATGGAGAGCATGATGGCGAGTCTGGATGACGAGCAGCTCACGATCGTTGCCCATGAGATCGGCCATGGCTTCGGACTTCCGGATTTCTACGAGACGAGGGATAAACCAGCCAGTGGCTTCCCAGCGTGCCTCATGGACGCTGGATCCTCCATGACCGTCACTCCCGCAGATGGATGGATGCTGCGTCGTGTTCTGGAAAACCTGAAAACGCGCTACAACTTCTAAGTCGACAGTCTCTAGTCTGTTTTAATTGTTTGTCAATATAACAAAATAGATGTTCACTTACATAGCTCCGTCCTACATACTCTAGATAGAATGAGATCGACGTCTGCAACACTGGAATGGATGAGCGCTACCAGGACAGTTTTCTCTTCGTATAGTCGCTGTTCGTTTATTCTTTTCCTATCGTTTAGGATGTGTGCGTTAGCTGTTGTTGGATTGAAATTGTCATGTTGTCTCTGTTTTTCAGCTCGGTAGCCGTCAAGTTTAACCCCGCGGCTGCATTTCAAGATGATCGTCTCTGATCAGGATCCGCGTCACTGTCCGAGCGTATTTAACCCCAGTACAGTGTAGCGTCTTCGATAGCACTCTACAGCGGATGCAAAAGCTATCGTCCATTAGGCTGCTCTTTTCCAATGGATGTCGTGGCGACTAGTTATCGACGCCATTTTCAAATTATTTCGTCCTCCAACACAATGCACACAACAAGAACCACCGTTTCCTCATGTCTTCTATCCGCTATGGCTGTAATTGCACTCAGTGTTTCATCCATTACTGCGTCTTCTTCTTCATCATCGGAAAGCGGACCAGCAACTTTCGGAAACGTTACGTCAGCCGACAGCGAATGCATTGTGGGAAACCCCAACGCCTATATCTCGGCGGCGTACGTCGACTGGGTGTACGAGCACCGCATGCAAACGGACGTGGAGGCGTACAAGAATTGGATATTCGACCAACTCGTGGCTAACAATGGATCGCTCAGCTACTGCGTTCGCTGGGACAGTACGGAAGCACTATCCAAAAGCGTGGCGTCCAAGTTCGAGGATATCCTAAATCGTCAATTCAAGGCGTGGAACCACTGGCTCATCGGCTACGACTGCTGGCCGTTTGAGGACATTGACGTGAAGGTCGTCGGCTTCGCCACGAACAACACGGCGCTGTTCGACTGGAGTGATGATTCGCTAGGTACAATTTACAGCGATTCCTCAGACACCGACGGCATCCCACAATGCCCGGATGAATGTTACAAGCACCTTGGAGCCGTAAGTGGCGTTGACACCGGTTCATGCGCACATGTCTCTGTGGCTAACTAAGGATCTAGGGGGTGGCTACGGCTATGACTGGGGCCAACAGGTCGACTGGGATAACTTCCTCGCTCAGATTGACGAAGAACAGTTGCAAATCCTCGCTCACGAAATTGGTCACGGATTTGGACTGCCGGACTTTTATGAGTCCTTGGAAAAGCCTGGAGATGATTTCCCGGCCTGCATTATGGAGGCTGGAGCATCCATGACGATCACACCTGGTGACGGGTGGATACTGCGTCGCGCGCTGGAGCACAATAAATCGCGTTACGACTTCTAGAGTGCTTCTCATTTTCTTTGCGTTTATTATCCGCATATTATATCCCTCGTCAGGATAAAAGTCTGATATAATCCGAATATATCGTATATTGTCTTAGAAAAGTGAAACCTAATGCTGCATTGTTGTCGTTATTTATCAAAACGTTATGTGCTGTTTAGCTGTACACTAACACTTAGCTGTGCTGCACGACGGACGTGACCTGCACCGTGTTGGTCCACGGCTGGGAGAACACAATGACGTCGTAGTCGGATTTAGCGCACTCGCGGTCCACGCACGCGCCCAGACCGCTCGCGTCGTTCACGGGACACCCAGCCACCTGGTACTTGTAGTTGGTGCCAGCCACGACCTGCGTCCACAGTCCCTCAATGGCAATGAGGCAGATCGCCGTGGTCACATCCGGTGCGTAGTTACTCGCGTCGCTAGTGGCCTGCACGAGCAGGTTCACCTCAGTTTCGGTCACAGTAGCCTCTGTCCAGCTTCCGAGCATCGTTTGGGCGGGAACAGTAGTGAACAGAGCTGCACTGGTGGCGGCGACAGCGATGGAAGTGCGTAGGAAAGTCATGATGGTTGGTGTTGGGGGTTGACTGAGACTGGAGTGGTAAGTCGCTTTGTGACTTGGGATGCAAGTTCGAGAATGAGGTTTAGAGTCCGCACGCTACTATCCCAGCACTGTCTTCTTCCTATAAAGCTGCAGCCATGTGATGAACCTCGCATGCAGGTGCTCCAGCCAACGCACACGTCATTTCTACAGTGTCGGGAATTTTGAGCCTGGACGTTGACCATCAGGATCGTCATGTGGCCGGATGTAGTTGGTATCGGATTGGTCGAGACGTCCGTGTGTGCGTTTTGATAGGAGGGCCAGCCTGAATTCATGACGCACGTTGGCGTTGAAGTTGTTTTGCGTTCGGAGCTAAGCTAACGGTACATTGTGCTAATGAACTTGATCTTTCTCAAACGTAGCAGTCCGACTTGGACTTCCGAGCGCCATGCGTTTGGAGTGTTCGTCTACTGAATCATCTGCAGGATGGTCGGCGCCTGAGATGCAGATGCCTCCGCGTTGGGACATTGACCTTTGCAGCTTGAGGCATGGAACAACTTGCGTAGATGCAAGTAAGATCCTTTTCTCAAACGATATCGGATATGTGATCTCCATTTGTGATGTATCGGTAGAAGAAAATACTAACTTCGTTCATTATGAGCCGCAGACGCGGCACTTCAGATGATTACAATATTAGTGGCTTTGTTCGGTTGGCAAGCCGCATGTTTGCCTCCTCGTACCAGAGTCTAAATGCCAGGTGCCTCCAAAGTGTGTCGATATCGCTGAAAGCACTCTCCGTTAAGTTAGAGCTTCACTTCGCAATCTACCTCCAAACACAATGAAGTCTCCCCAGCATTTATCAACTGTGGCAGCTCTAGCAGCTCTTGTCGTGTTACCTTGCGTACATGCGATTCCGTTCGCATACAATCCGTACATGACCGATGAGTGTGCCAAGTCTCTCCTTACGCACAAAAGTCCAGCCTTTGGGGCCGTCGAGCCTGACCTCGAGGAAGCGTATACGACTTACGTGGAATTCACGTATCCAGTCATCATGGACAACTCGCAACAAGCCCCTAGCGAACAAACTGCTCAAACGAATTGCTCACCCGTGCAAGGGGCTCGAGAACGCAGATTGGAGGCATCAAACAGAGATCTCCAGACGATAGAGGAAGCGTTTGGGTCTACTCTCGAGATGAACATAAAGAAGCTGAACTCAAGCGCTGCATACTACGTGATGCCTTGGCCTAGCAGCTACTGGGCTTACCACCTCGACGGTATCAACTACCGCTGGAGTTCTGGGCCAAGCGCATCGGAAAAGTATGCCACTGCCTTCGGCAAAGATCCCAACTCTTTCATGGATAAAATCTCGGAGCATACGGGTATTTCAGCGATGAAAGGACGGAAATCGTGCTCAACCACCGAAGACTGTGAGAGTCTGAACGACGGGAGCAAATGTGCAGTTCGTGATGGACAGCAACAAGGTTACTGCATCCCGACTTGGTTCGGGATCTGTCACGCATGGGCTCCTGCATCTCTGCTTGAACCGGAACCGCGGTGTGCAGTGGAGAAGAACGGTGTCACATTTCAACCCTTGGACATCAAGGCTCTACTTACTCAAGTGTACGATAACAGTGACATTGGTACAGTCACGGCGGGCGTCCGCTTCCGAAACGCTGATAGCACCGTCACTAAGGATCAGTACGGAAGGGCCACGGATAATTCGCGTCGTGATCTTGGACCGGGCTTTATGCACGTGGCTCTAGCGAATATCATCGGCCGCTTCAACTCGTCGATAGTAATGGACGTCACTGGCGGTTCGGAAGTCTGGAACCAGCCCATTTACAGCTATCAAGTCGTGAATCAAACGGAAATGACGCCGGCTGAGGCTGCTAACAAGTACTACAACCAGAGTACGTATCCGTTTAATGGTGAGGCGCAACGCATCATGTACACAGAGACGACATTGTCTTGGATGTATGAAACTCTTGATGACGGGGGTCTTGTGTCTTCTGGCCGGGCGTCGAAGTATATGGAGAGGAAGATGTACACGTACTTGCTGGAACTCGATAATGAGTACAATATCCTTGGTGGTGAGTGGGTGGGCGGCTCGAATGATGATCATCCAGACTTCCTGTGGTTCCCTAAGAATCGACCAGCCATGTCTACGGTCACGAATGTTGACATTAGTTACCGGGACGTTCGCGAGCTACTCGATCAGGCTACAATCTGTGCGTAGAAGACTTGATTGAAGTATTTCATAAAGTTCAAGTGATGGTTAATAACCTTTTAAGATATTCTTTTGGCAGAAAATTTATCATTTCTCATTTGTTACGATCGCTTTGAATATGACAGAGATGAAACTATGGTGCAGTGTTACGGGGAAGGGAATGTGTTTTCTGTCGAGATCAATCGTCATGCAGATGTGGAGACACTGCAGAAGGTTATTGTGAACAAGAAGAAAGACGTGAACGATCGTTTTAATGTGGATCCAGCGGAGTTGACGCTCTACTTGGCTGGAAAGAAGGAAGACGAGGAAACCAAATGGCTGAAAGATGACGCCCGCTTGGACGATCTATTGCAAGGTGGTATCAGCACTGACTACAAGAAAATGCGTTCGTCATGGATTCTTGACGGAGATTGCTTTGGAAAGAACTTTCAGCCTGGTGACGGGGACATTCATGTGCTAGTGCAAATTCCTGAAGTAGTCGCCAATGTGGACGTGAACAAAGCTGCTTTTTGGCTTGTAACTGGTTCAGTGGAGAGCGGACATCATTCAATCAGCAACTTATATCGAATTGCTGATGCAGAACTCGGATATTATGATCCAGAAAATATACTATCTGACAACAAAGTTCAAGCATTCTGGTACACAAACAACGATTTGTTCTTTTCAAGAAAGGTAAGTACGTTCATTTACTTATTGTTGCTGCTAAGATAACTGATTTTGTGCGTAGAAGAACACGCTTTGTACTACCAGAGTCGATTGTATGCTGAATTCATCACTTCGATTGTTTCTCAAGCTCCTTTTCCAAGACATCAGCAGCGCATTTTCGTTTGTGATTACGACGCTCAAGATTCTGAGCCCCCTCAAGAACCAGTTTCTTCAGTTTCCACCGAACTCTCACTTATTGATCAGGGTTTTCCTGCTTTCAAATACCAAGGGATTGAAAGTTGAAAGACGAGTTAAGTGAAATGAGCGAGCAACGGGTGAGGAAAACGTTCGATGTTGCTTCGGATTGCTGCGGCTTGGATCTGTTTAAGTGGAATGGTGACTTCGTGAAAAATGAAAATTGCGTGTGGAGAACTTGACTGGGATTGACAACTACAAGTTCTAATGAGCAAAAGTACGACATCATCTAGGCACAGTTTGTAGCTTGGTCGAGCAGTTCACGGACGTTGCGGTAGCTGATGTCGACCTCGGTAATTCGGTCCATCTTAGGACGCGACTCGGGGAACCATAGGAAGTCTGGGTGGTCATCACTTGAGTTTTTCACCCACTCACCACCGAGGATATTGTACTCGTTGTCGAGTTCCAGCAGGTACGTGTACGTTTTGCTGTCCATGTGCTTTGATGCACGTCCAGATGATACGAGACCTCCATTATCGTAAGTCTCGACCATCCAGGCCACTGTCGTCTCCGTGTACATGATGCGTTGGGCCTTGCCATTGAACGGATACGAATTTTGGCCGTAGAACTCGTTGGCAGCCGCACTTGGCGTCAGTTCCCTTTGACTGATGACTTGGTAGCTGTACACAGGTTGATTCCAAACCTCTGCACCACCAGTGACGTCTAGAACTACCGACGAGTTGAAGCGACCAATGATGTTTGCTAGAGCCACGTGCATGTAGCCTGGTCCAAGATCACGACGAGAACCATCGATATACCGTCCGTACTGGTCCTTTGAAGCACTGCTGTCCGGACCGTCAAAGCGTGCACCCGTGAAAACAGTTTTCACTCCACCGTCATCGTACACTTGAGTAAGCAACGCCTTGATGTCCAAGGGTTGAAATGTGACACCGTTCTTCTCCACTGCACACCGCGGTTCCGGTTCAAGCAGAGCTGCTGGAGCCCATGCGTGGCAGATACCATACCACATCGGGACGCAGTAACCTTGTTGCTGTCCTTCTCGAATTGCGCACGTGCTCCCGTCGTTCAGATTCTTGCAGTCGTTTTCACTGAAGCAAGGTTTATGAGATTTCATCGAGTCGATGCCCGAGAATTCCGAAATTTTCTTCGTGAAGGAGGTGGGGTCAACTCCGAAGGCGGTGGCATACTTCTCAGCTGCACTAGGCTGGTTAGAACCCCAACGATAGTTGATGCCGTCCCGGAACACCGGCCAGTAGCTGCTTGGCCATGGCATCACGTAGTACGCGGCGTTCCTGGCGAGCCTTTTGAGGTTCAATTCCAGACTAGAGTGAAAGTAGTTTTCGATCTTCTTCATATCCGCGTTCGATCCGGAACTGGTTTCTTCCAGTTTGCGGTCGGTTAGCTGCGTTTGGTCGGTAGACTGTTGCGTTTGTTGGCTAGTGTTGTCCGTGATGACCGGGTAGGCGAATTCAACGTACGTGCTGTAGGATTTGTCAAGACCCGGTTCAATACCTCCGAATGCTGGACTTTTGTGTGAAAGCTCCGTTGTAGCGCAGTCGCTGGTCATGTACGGGTTGTACGCGAAGGGGGTCGCGTCTACTTGAGACAACGAGGAAAGAACCACAAAAGCTGCTAGTGTCGTGAGCTGCTGAGGGGACTTCATCGTTCTGTGTCGAATAGAAGTGATCGCAATGGTTCAAATTGCGAAGTGAGCTTCTAAGATGTTTGTATAGAGCTGAATTGCGGTTGAAGTGCCTCGTAGCGGTTGAAGGGGGCACTAGGCGAGGTGCATCTGGTGTGTTTGAAAAACAGAGCTCGGGGGCACTCTGTTTTTCGGATGGCCGAGCATACGACAACTGGATATGTCCTCAACACGTTGATGAAGCCATTATTGTTGTTATTGTACTGCTAGGTGGGTCAAAGCATCCAATAGTTCGAGGTGATGTTTGATGAAGAGAAATATCTGCCCATGCATACTCTATCAAACAGAACATTCATAAGGATCTATTCCGTTTTTTGGGCGTCGTTGCATTAAGTTATATCCGATATCGTTTGAGAAAAGGATCTTACTTGCATCTACGCAAGTTGTTCCATGCCTCAAGCTGCAAAGGTCAATGTCCCAACGCGGAGGCATCTGCATCTCAGGCGCCGACCATCCTGCAGATGATTCAGTAGACGAACACTCCAAACGCATGGCGCTCGGAAGTCCAAGTCGGACTGCTACGTTTGAGAAAGATCAAGTTCATTAGCACAATGTACCGTTAGCTTAGCTCCGAACGCAAAACAACTTCAACGCCAACGTGCTTCATGAATTCAGGCTGGCCCTCCTATCAAAACGCACACACGGACGTCTCGACCAATCCGATACCAACTACATCCGGCCACATGACGATCCTGATGGTCAACGTCCAGGCTCAAAATTCCCGACACTGTAGAAATGTCGTGTGCGTTGGCTGGAGCACCTGCATGCGAGGTTCATCACATGGCTGCAGCTTTATAGGAAGAAGACAGTGCTGGGATAGTAGCGTGCGGACTCTAAACCTCATTCTCGAACTTGCATCCCAAGTCACAAAGCGACTTACCACTCCAGTCTCAGTCAACCCCCAACACCAACCATCATGACTTTCCTACGCACTTCCATCGCTGTCGCCGCCACCAGCGCAGCTCTGTTCACTGCTGTTCCCGCCCAAACGATGCTCGGAAGCTGGACAGAGGCTACTGTGACCGAAACTGAGGTGAACCTGCTCGTGCAGGCCACTAGCGACGCGAGTAACTACGCACCGGATGTGACCACGGCGATCTGCCTCATTGCCATTGAGGGACTGTGGACGCAGGTCGTGGCTGGCACCAACTACAAGTACCAGGTGGCTGGGTGTCCCGTGAACGACGCGAGCGGTCTGGGCGCGTGCGTGGACCGCGAGTGCGCTAAATCCGACTACGACGTCATTGTGTTCTCCCAGCCGTGGACCAACACGGTGCAGGTCACGTCCGTCGCGCAGCACAGCTAAGTGTTAGTGTACAGTTAAACTCCTAGCAATGTTTGGCCATTGTTAATGGAACCTGTAAGAATAAAACCAAAACGTTGTTGTTTCCTGAAAGCAGTCTTATCGTTGTCGAGCAGACTTGTTGGGATGGATACGCAGTGACAATGTCTGCACGTGTGGCATGAGAATGTTCCGCCCTCGCGTCCATGCAACGTACTACTAGTTAACTCCGACGTTGAAGTGGTGGATTTGAGCGTGCCGCGTTTAAATCTTGTAATACGGCACTGCACATGCACTGCCTGTCAAGAAGCCGAACCTACGGATTGGAACCTTGATCCATTGATTCGGGAAGGTTGTCAACCGCACAGGAGAAAATGAACGGCCTTCAGCAAACGCATTTCATTTACATCGTGTGGAGTCGCGATAGTATTCAGATCTTTTCCCGTTGACTCTATAATTCAATATTCTTCTTGAGCTACACTTTAATTAGCTCAAACGACAAGAAGTTCAGAATCGAATACCTCGTTCAATCCGCTCTTCATCGGTTTGGACGAGAGACGCTTCACTATGCGCGAAGAGATACGTCTCATGGCGGTCATCTGCGGCTTCCCACGTTCTCATTCGAGAACAAGCTTCGTCCAGCTCACTACTACTGCTAATATCCAAGTGCATCAATCCACCAAGTATGCGTCAAGTCGCCTTGCTGTTGTTACTATTAACCGTGCTGCTAACTGTGACTGAGGCTGTCACGTACCACCTCGTGGGGCAATGGATGCATGCTACTAAGAACACTGCCACAGAGAATCTGTTGGCTGAAGCTCTGCAGAAGAAGAACCCGTCGCTCAAGTCACAGTTGTGCTTCACAGAGGTGACGGCCATCGAGCAGCAGATCGTCAATGGCATCCACTTCCGCTACCACGTACGCGGCTGCGAGACCACCACGCCCGGGCGCTGCAACAGCGGCACTTGCACCAACGAGAAGAAGTTCGATGTCGAGCTGTTCACGCAGCCGTGGGCCAATATCTTGCAGGTCATGTCTGCTGTCGACGTGGAGTAGACGCCACTTTGGCTACAGCTGAAGAGAGGAGTAAGATACGGTATTTAGAAGCGTGTGAATAGCTTTTGTGCATATACCGAGCGTGTTTTTCGTTGTGTTGGTGTTGCACTGCAACAACTTGCAGCTTACATTTCAAGACAGCTTTACAACATTGTGAAGGCAAATCTGGAGAGAAGCTCTGCGATCTGCGCGAAGATGTGAGGATCGCAAGCTCGAAGCCGCCATCATGCTCGTCGGAGTTGCATCCTGCATTTCATGCTAGAGTGGAATGGATCGTTGAACACGGCGCTTGAATTTCTCATCGCGATGGAGTTTTGTTATCAACGAGATGATAAGCTCGATGTGGTCCTCATCAGACTAAGACACAATGTCAGTGCGGAGGAAAGTAGAGCTCTCTTGACTGTGATCAGATCCATTCTGATGCAGTTGAACTGCCAATAGCAGTGCCATCGATTCTCACCATCGTGCGATCTACGCTTCAACACGGAATCGCCTTCTGCAGTACCAAGTGGCCGGCGCAAGACGATCTCGCTGGCCTCTATCGGCTTCAATCTCGACTGCCAGCGCTATAGGGCAAGAGCAGAGCAAAGTTCGCCACGTCGAGACTCGATACTTCGCTCTCATTCGCTTTGGTTGACCCACCACAAGTCACTCGATGTCGGTAATGTGTACCGGTGGTAATAGCTCACCAAGATCCATTCCTCCCCAGTTAGTTGATCCCAACGTGGCAATGACTTTTGGTCATACAAATTCCAGCCAAGAACTCGTGGATGGTGCAGCCAGGAGCTCCACGAAGCAGCAGCGTAGCGTTGTAAGTGGCCCGACACTTGGACGTCAGTACCGTGTTTAACTGGAATAGTGCTGCATTTCCGTTTCGCTTCTATTTTGCACCAATCGTATCTTTTAATTGGAAATATTTTGACGAATCAGAGAGCTTCGACTGCGCTCCAAGCCTCCAAGCGCTCACTTTCACTTTTGCGGTCTCGCGCTCACAAGCTCTCCGGGCGGACTAGAGGGGCCTAAAATACTGTAAGTGATTGGAGCGGATAAGGGAAGCATCATGGAAGGCCAATGGCGCTCCGAGATCCCCGAGGACATGCGCAAGAAGATGATCACTGAAATGTACGTCTCTCCCTCACTTAAATGCACCCAGTGCGAGCTCTGTAGCGTCGCTAGAGACGCCAAAGGAGCGTGTTGAAGAAAACGTTTCCCCCTCACTTATTTCAGGGTTAAAACGTATCCGAGACACTAAACGGTGTGTTTATTATGCAGGTATCATGAGCTGGCGCGTATCTCCGGCGAGGTGGATAAGCAGAAGGTGTGGGGATCGGCAGCCAAGTTCGAGTTGATGTTGTGGTCCAGTAGCCCCGATAGAGTGAGTACAAGATACTAGACTGCATAAAAGGAAGAGAGGAAGAGCTGACTGTTTGTGGCTGTAGAATGCGTACCTGGTGAAGATGCAGCGCAAGATCATGAGTCTCAAGAAGAAGCCGAGCGCTGGCGACATGCAGCAGGCCAACTTGATGGCCAATGGCAACAACGTGGGGACGTCCAACGCCATGAATGCTGCAGCTAATGGCTTGAACGGAGGACTGAACATGAACATGAACGCGGCCATGAATGCCCAGCAGTTCCAGCAGAACAACGCGGCGGTCAGTGCAGCTATGAACAACTTCCAGCAACAGGCTCAGGCGCAGGCTCAAGCCCAAGCTGCCCAGCTCAAGCTCAAGCCCAGGCTCAGGCTCAAGCTCAGGCCCAAGCTCAGGCCCAAGCACAAGCACAAGCCCAGGCCCAGGCTCAAGCTCAAGCAGCCCAAGCCCCCAAGCCCAAGCTCAAGCCCAAGCCCAAGCACAAGCACAAGCTCAGCAGAATGCTGCACTGGCTGCTGCTGCAACTAATGGCACGAGCGCTGGTGCTTCGACTGGTTTGAACCCAGCAGTGACTGCTGGGTTAAACACCACCAGTTCCGCTCCGACGACGGCAGGTACGACCCCAGCAGTGAGCATTCCTACTGCTCCGCAGCAACAAGCGCAGCAGTGGTTACAGCGTATTCAAGTGCAGTTCCAGGCCCAGCAGCGGCAGCTTCTCCACACGCAGAACCAGGAGTCGCAGCAGCTTCGCCAGCAGCACTCAAACCAACAAAACCAACTTGCTCAGCAGCAGCAACAACAAGGTGTCGCTCCTGATCTGCGTCGCCAGCAACTGCAGACTCTACAGCAACAACACCAGCTTGCACGCACTCGGCTACAGCACTTGCACAAGAGCAAGCAGCAGCAGCTGCAGCGCAAACAACAGCAGTACCTGATGCAGAAGCAACACCAGATTCAGCAGCAGCAACAACAGCAAGGATCAATCGCTGCGACTTCAACGACCACCACCACGAATGGAGCTCCATCTACGGCCATGATGGCTGCGACGCAAGCTGGAGCTACGACAGCATCGACGTCTCTCCCAAGTGCGACGACGGCTCCAACGACGGCTCCTACTGTTCCTACCACACAAGCAGCAGCAGCTCTCGCTGCAGCTCAGCGTAATGTGAAACCGGAGCAACTGGCGGCTGCTCATACGCAACAGGCAGCGATGCGCGAGATGCAGCGCGCTCAAAACACGTCTCAGTTACTCTCTGATACCGCATTGAAGCACACACTTCCTAACGGGATTGGTTCGACCACTGCCGCCTCCACCCCTACAGTCTCAACATCGGCTGCGACTACCACAGCGACGACCACTACGAACAGCAACCAGACATACGTCGAGAGACTGAAGGAGATGAAGCAGAAGTACTGGGATGATTTGGTGATTGTGTACCGTGAATTCGAGCGCATGGTGAAACAGAAGCCGGCCAACCAGCAGCAGGAGCGCATTAACACCTTCCTCGTGAACTTGAAGCGCATCATCGCGCTCTTGCAGCAGGATCCATCGAAGGTCACTAGCAGCAATAAGAATGATTTGGATCGTGTGGAGGCCCACATCCACAAGCAGGTGCTGCCTATCCTGGAGAGATTGAAGAACAAGACTCGCGCCGCTGCAGCAAACGGAACCACGGGCACCCCTTCATCTCAGCAGGAGCAGCTGAAGAAGGCCCAAGAAGCACAGCGTCTAGCTCAGCTGCAAGAGCAACAGAAAAAGCTTCAAGAGCAGCAAAAGGCTGAGGCTCAGCGCAAGCTTCTTGAAGAGCAGAAGAAGAAATTGCAACTCGAGGCTGCCGCAGCCGCAGCAGCTAAGAAACAGGAGATTCTGGAGCAGCAACGCAAACAGAAGCAGCAACAACTCCAAGCCCAGCACGCCCAACAGCAAGCTCTTCTACAGCAGCAGCAACAGCAGCGACAGCAGTTGCTGGCCCAGCAACAGGCTCAACTTAAGGCTCAGAACCAACTGCGCATGAACGCAGCCACACAGCAGCAAACAGCGGCCACAATGTTGACTGCAAGTAATGGCCTCACCCCAACTAGTGCGGCTAATGGGACTAGTGCGTCTACTGGCGTCGGGACGTCTCTGCAAACTCCAATTGACGTATCGACCTCGTCATCCCCGGGAGGAACTACTGCTACCAATGGCATGGCTTCATTGACACCTGCGCAGTACAGGACGTTCAAGCTCCCTGAGGCGCGCAAGCAGCAGCTCACTGCCCAGCATGCCAAATTGCGTGAGCAGCAGCAGGAGCTGATCATGCAGCAGAGCCGCGCCAAGTCACCGTCGCATCAAGCGAAGCTTGCGCACCAGGCTCAGCGTCTTGCACAGATGATCAACAAGATTTCGCAGCAGTTAGTGCAATGCAAGCTGGCTGAGGAGTACGAGCAGTCCAAGAATATGAGTATGGCTTCGACAATTTCGCAGCCGACGCTCTCGCAGTCTACCGCAACGCCAACCGCGCTCAACAAGGCTACGACTATAAAGCCTGAGGTTGCTGCCACTACTGCTACACCTGCGGTAAATGGACTTGCTACGGTTGTTCCTGCTGTTACTGCCGTGACTCCTGGATTGGTGTCGGACGCTACTTCTAATGCGATGAAGGTCGACAGTTCTGTTGTCGATGCTGTAGTAGTGGACACTGCCGGAGTGGGATCCAAGCTGGACGAGAATTTCAAGTCGGTGTTGCCCGACATGACTGGCCTGGGTGCGTCCGAGAAACTGTTGACTGCTGTGGCTGCCTACGAGAAGCACAAGCCGGAGGTGCTGAAGCGCGGCGCATCACGGTTCTCCCGGATCGCCGTGACAATCGGCGCCAAGTTGAACACGTCCTACGTGACTTCCTAGAATCCTTCGTTAGCCGCTCCGTGTGAAATGACATCATGTCCTGCTCGAATTGGAGTGTAAAATGGGAGACACCAAGGCAAGGCAAGCACCACCAAGCGAATCAAGACAGCACGTAGTGTAGGGAATCAGTAGGTTTTGCTTTATTTATGAAGAGGCGGTGTTGGTTGTGGTGTCAAGATGTTGCTGTCCATATCTTGCCTTGCTCGTTTGAGGTCATCAAGTCAGTGCAGCCATGTCGCGCTGGCCGTGAAAAACTTTCGGTGACATGTCCGCTGGGCGGTAAAATTAAAATTACAATGCACATTGTAAATAGACAATACACAGAACTATTCTCTTATGATTTTATTCTCTTACCGCTTTATCAAGAACTTTGAAGAATGCTGTTCTTCTTGGTTGTCTCGTTCTTCGACTTGAAGGTAGAATGGATATTTCGTGTTCGTACATTATATTACGTGCAGAACACCATCTATGTCCGCTGCTCGTCCGCTCTGCGTCCGCTCGGTCCACTTACTGAATCCAAGTCTTCATTCCGCCTCGTGAAACAGTCGAATCGTAGACGCTCAGTCGAAAAGCAGACGCTGAGCGCAAGAAACAAGTCGGAGCCCCCCGAAGAGCTCCCGCTGTCCCTCGCATCCCCGCAATCACCCGCAGCTCTTTATCTGCTGCTTGTGCACTCTCAGTGCCAATTGGAGCTCTGGAGCCATTGGCTAGTGACTGATTCTCCATTGCGGCGCTCCGTACCGGTGCAGTTTTTCTCACACTCAAGTGGAATCCCAGTGGTACGCTCTCAAGTGCAGTCTTCTTAACTCGTTGCCAGTAACCTACAAGCCATTTGAGCTTGATCTCGACGTACTGCAAGTCATCCACCATGTCGACAATCGTGGTAGAGCAACCCCGCCAATCAGGGATGGCTACATCCAGCCCTGCAGTGAAAGCTCCAGTCCCATCTGCGAATGGGATCAAGGACTCTGCTCCAGAGCCTATGGACGTCGATATGGACAAGAGAGATGAAGAGAAGACCTCAGTTGAAGGCAGTGAAGCCTCCGTTGTAGTCTCCAACGGAAAGGCCAAGACGATGACTGCGACCGTCAAACGGAACACCGAGAGTCCAACCGAGACATCGAGGAAACTTGTGGAACAGGCCAAACGCCGACTGCAGATTCAAATGCAATTCGTCGAGAATGCCAAGCGTAAAATACTGGATGAGACACATCCAGACATGCAACAGAGACTGCAAGTGCTCCTTGATGAACGTGACCGACTGCTGTGTGTGGCCAAACAACGGAGTGAATATTTCCAGAACGGCACAAACGTGATTTTTGACTATGAGTGCGACGAGGCCAATTCGGAGTATGAACTGCAATGCGAGAAGCTTCGTCAAGATATGTTGGAGGAGATCCACCACGAGATGGAGATTCTACACGACCAGCGAAAGGGAGGTCACAGTAGTAGCTACGGTAAGGATCTGGACGTGTGTTGGTTATTTACGCGTATTTTAACGCTTTTGGACGTTATTTTAACAGCTCGAGCTACAACTCGCAAGACTCGAAGTACCCGCAATAAATCTGCCACCGAGTCGGGTTTCGCTCTAGATACTGCGCAGAAGATCAAGAAACGTGCTGGTGGTTACGTCTTTCAACCGCTGGAGAACAAATTGGGGCAGTCGGAGATCGACCACGACGTCAGAGAACTCACGAATGTTTATGAGGCAACGAAAAAGCGACGCATGGAGTTTGACACCGGTACGCGACTGGTAGCATCTTCTCCTGCTATTGTTGATGTCACTCATGACGTTTTGCATCCTGTTCAGATGGTGAGATCCCTACTGTGGCCAAATACTACCGGAATAAGTTCCTGTATCGAGACTGGATCTTCCAGGAGGGCGATGAGGTATATGTGCTCAACTACCCGGCATCTAGTGAGTATGCAGCCGTCATCTGTGGTATCACAGCCACGGAACTCCTCGTGCTTTCGGAGAAGGGGAAATACTACCGATTGGTCATTATGGACATCCGGCAAGGTCGTGTCGTGCTCACCACGCTGTCATCAGAGCACGCCGCCTCCCGAGATGATCTCAGTGATGCAAGTCCATAGACGCACTGTCCTGGTTACTGGTGCCAATCTCCATATTGGTGTGTGTCCTTGGCCTTCCGCCTTGTGTCTTAATTTTGCTTATCTCAACAATAGCTTGCAAACAATATTCTCGACTGGCCCAGATAACAATGTCCGTCTGACCATCACGTCTCTAATGCCTGCAACGACCGGAAGCTTCTTACTGCACCGCTGCAGTCTCCTTTGCCCTCTTGTCGGCAAGGTACTTAGCCGCTGCTGCTTTCTTGCGCGCCTCCTCTTCCTGCTTCTCAGCGTACATCTCAGGCACCTCAAGACCCACACGACGAGCGGAGGCGTTGACGATCTCCTGGCCTGACAGTTTCTTCTCCACACCCGCATCCAGAGCCCACAGATACTGCACAAGAGACATCGTCAGTAACTTTCAACACTTGGTAATCAGAGCATTAATAAAACGTACGCGCTGTTCCTCAACACCTTGCAACAGCATCAAATAGTCACTGGCTTCTGCACGGTACGCACGCATCTTGGTGCGGTCGTTTTCATGCTGCCGCGCCCGGTACTGCAAGGATAAAAAACATTGGAGAATTGTTACAATGTGGGGCGGAGAGACATTCAATGTGTTATTAAGAACTGAACCTGCGCGAGAATCTGCTGCGAGAACTTGCAGTCACGAATGGAGTCTTGGGACCCACGTGCACGAGACACTCGCAGTAACGAGCGCAAGTTCTTGAGCACGTCCGCCTTGGAGCCGATGCGCAGTCCTCTCGCCATGATGCTCTAAATGTTTGGCGTTGGGTACGGCACACGAGAATGGAGTGTGGAACATAATGACACATGAAATGTACATCAGCATTGTGATGACGTATATTTGTGTGGTAGACATCACAGTATTGTGATTGGCCTGATTTTCACCAATCGCAGATGAAATACGTTTGCACTGCTTTACGTCAGCGAAGAGCTCCGTTACCCAGCATCCGCCCAGGACATTTGATTTATGCTCAAGCTTCATTCATAAACGAATTCGCAACGGCCCACGCATAGTGCAAGTTCTATCAAGCTTTCAATAATGGCAATTGGAACTACTGCTAACGGCGACAAAATCTCCAATAATGTGGGCACTACACCCATTGAAGAAGCCCTTGAGACGATACGTCAAGGAGGTTTCGTGGTTGTCATGGACAATGAAGATCGCGAGAACGAAGGCGACCTGATTGCTGCTGCAGAGTTCGCTACTGAAGAGCGTGTCGCTTTCATGTTGCGTCACACTACGGGGATCGTCTGTGTGCCGGCGCTGCCTGCTCGTCTCGAGGAGTTGCAACTGCCCTTGATGGTAGAGAACAACACTGAGGCCCACAAATGCAAGTTCGCAATCACTGTGGATCTAAAGGAAGGCAATTCAACTGGAGTATCGGCTGGCGATCGGTCCCGGACTATTCGTGCTTTGGCGGACTCGAAGGTTCCCCCCACAGCGTTCAACCGCCCCGGTCACATCTTCCCCTTGTTGGCACAGGAAGGTGGCGTGATGGTGCGTGCTGGACACACAGAGGCTGCAATTGACCTTGCAAGACTGGCTGGAGTCAAGCCTGCGGGTTACTTGTGTGAGATGATGGGAGACGACGGGCGAATGCTGCGTCGTCCCCAGCTTCAAGAGTTCTCCCAGACTCACAACCTGCCCCTTGTTACGATCTCCGACTTGATTCGATACCGTGCACGAACGGAGGCGCTTATTCAGCGAACAGAGATCAAGCCAACTACTATCACCACTCCGTTTGGCGATTTCTCGTCAATGGAATACAAGTCACTCGTCCAAGACGACCAGACGTATCACGCGCTTGTTTTTGGCGATGTGAGCGCCCAGAAGGATGTCCCCGTGTTCCTAGTGGAGGACGGATTCGAGGCAGGTTTGCAAGCGCAGTGGGCTATGAAACACGTATCGAAGTGTGGTCGTGGTGTGCTGGTGTACATCCACGGCTCGGAGCAGCTTTTGCAGATCAGTGGTAAGCTGATGGCGCGCCAGAGTATCTTCGGTACGGCGATGCAGGTCGTGCGCGACCTTAAGGTAGCGTCAGTGCATCTACTGACCACGACAGACTGGAGTATCAACCTGAATGGTTTTGGCATTGAGATCGTTAGCAATGAGCGACTTTCAACGTCGGCGTAAGGCGACTGAGAATGTACTTCAGATTTTGGGTTTGAACGCTCTGATTGATTGGTAGTAGAGCTGCGAATGCACAAATACATGTATTTCACGTGATAGACTACAAGATCTATATATTGTGCATATACCTGAATGACAAACAATGTTTGCGCTCCTTGCTGGTCATCAACGCGAGTGGATCTGCATCAACGTTGAGCAGCATGGGACACTTTGACCTCCACGTTGCTGTTTGCGTCAACGGCGCCAGCTACGTCACTCCCTCACGCTGATTGGTCTATATTTATACCAATCACGTATTACCTTGTAATGTAGATCACCCTAACATAATTCATGTGTAACCAGCACATCACAATACTTATAAAAATTCTATAAACTTATAATCCTGCTAAACAGCCTTTTACGCAATCTCTTCCATGCCACACCAGATTACGCTTGCAACGTCACTCATCCAGTCCCCTTGACATTTGCCCGCCAAACTATCTCGTCGAGCATTGCTACATCAGCCTCTTCCAACTCACGTCCCCCGACACAATGGCCAGCGGCACCAGCTCTAACGGCGTTACCTCTGCCAAGAACGCAGGCACCACCTCAATCGAGGAGGCTCTAGACACCATCCGCAAAGGAGGCTTCGTGGTCGTCATGGACAACGAAGACCGTGAAAACGAAGGAGACCTCATCGCTGCCGCTGAATTCGCCACGGAGGAACGCGTCGCCTTCATGCTGCGTCACTCCACGGGGATCGTCTGTGTTCCAGCATTGGCTGAACGTATCGACGAGTTGCAACTGCCTCTGATGGTAGAGAACAACACGGAGGTGCACAAGTGTAAATTCACTGTCACGGTGGACCTCAAGGAAGGCAACTCCACGGGCGTTTCAGCCGCCGATAGAGCACGTACGATCCGTGCTCTGGCTGATCCGGAAGTTACCGCTGCGGCATTCAACCGTCCGGGTCACATCTTCCCTTTGTTGGCTCAGAACGGAGGTGTGATGGTCCGTGCTGGTCACACTGAAGCTGCTACGGACTTAGCACGACTGGCTGGTGTCAAACCGGTTGGATACATTTGCGAGATGAACGATGACAATGGTCGTATGCTGCGTCGTCCGCAATTGCAGGAGTTCTCCAAGAAGTTCGACGTTCCTTTGATCACCATTTCGGATCTGATTCGGTATCGCTCTCGTACGGAGACGCTGGTCCAGCGAACAGAAACCAAGGAAACGAAGGTTGCTACTCCTCTCGGAGAGTTCACCAGTGTTGCATACAAGTCCCTGGTGCAGGAGGATCAGGCGTACCATGCGCTTGTATTTGGAGATGTAAATGGCAAAACGGATGTCCCTGTTTTCTTGGTGGAGGACGGGTTTGAAGCGAGTCTGCAAGCTCACTGGGCGCAACAACACATTACTCGTCACGGCTACGGCGTTCTGATTTACATCCAAGGATCGGAGCAGCTTCTTCAGATTAGTGGAGAGCTCATGGCCCGTCAGAGCATTTTCGGCATGGCGATGCAGATTGCCCGTGACTTGAAGGTGGCTTCTGTTCGGTTGCTGTCTACGACTGAGGCGAGCTTTGACCCTCACGGCTTCGGTGTCGAGATCTCCGGCAGTGAACGCCTCGCTACGTCAGTGTAAAGCGATAGCATAGGACATTTGATAGATAAACAGTGCTGTTTAGGCTATTTCTACGAAATCAAAGCGTGCATTTCAACAAAAGTAAATCGATTTGGGAGAATTTCCTGTCGTTTCCGCTTTCTCTAATGCACTTACTTCCGCGGAACCTGGCGGTATGCTTTCTTCTTGCCACGAGAGCGCACAAAGAGGAGATACCCACCAACAGCTGCAACAGGAAGGATGTACCAAGCGAACAGAGTGACTGGAGGAGCACTGACGCCCTGAAGACCGTCCTTGGGCTCAGTCTTCGTATCGGCAACGAGGTCCAAAGTGTTGGCAGCGTTTTTGATGCCAAGCTCAGCATCCTTGGGACGGTACTCCTCGCCACCCTTGGGCTCCACGGCTGTTTGGTCTGGTACCTTCGTATCTGCGTCTTCAGCAGCAGGGGCGACAGTCTTTAGGAGTTCGATGACAGGAGCATCCGTCACCTTACGCAGGGCTGCTGCTGTGGACAGTGGAGCAGTCACCGCAACCTTCACAAGAGGAACAGCCACGTCACGGTACGCGTAGGTCCTGCTCATCCACTTGTCCACTTCCACCATCTCCCAAGCATCTTCAGTGCCACAAGTCGGACAAATTTCAGGTTTCGGCCAAATAGGGTGGTGCAGACGCTTGTTGACTGAGTTGTGCTGCTCCCACAACCAGCGACGTAGTGCGAGAGGCTTGTCCTCCGCGTCCTTGATCTTCTTCACTGCCTCAATCGTGTTCTCCTTCAAAAAGTGATCCCGACAGTTGACACAGCCAAAGAAATGCTTCATGAATCGACGGATTGAAGCCACCACAGACACCATAACCTCAGCGTTGCGGGCACCGGTCTCAGGCGGGTTCATCGTCAACATGTGGAACATGTTCCATTGGCCGCAAGTGTACAACGCACAAGCGCGGTAAGTGGCTCCTTGGCCGATGAACAAGTCGTTCAGGCGCTGCCATTCAGGAACAGTGAGATCCGTAAAGTCATAGCGCTCTTCCTCAGCCTTGAACGCAGCAACGGAACCTTCTTGCCACTCCTTCAGTATAGCATCCCAAGTGTCAAAGTCCAGCAGCTCCTTCGCCTTCACCTTCTCGTACAACGGCTTGATAACCTTACGGTTAATCGCACCAGGAAAAGTCTCAGAGACCATCTTCAACCAACCCTTGAGCGCATCGAACTCCTCGTCGTCCATGACGTCACTGGCCATAAAGGCACCTTGCTTAAGCCCAAAAACAAAAGCCGAGGCAGCATCCTGGATACGAGTCGTCTGGTTCATTGGGAGCATCGACTCCTCCCAGATAGCAGGCTTGGGTGTCTCCGTGACCACGGGTGGCTCCTTTGCATTTGATCCAGACTTCTTTTCAGCCTCCTTCTTCTTCTCCTCTTCTTCTTTCTTCTTCTTCTCTTCCTCCTTCTTCTTTTCCTCTGGTGGCGTGTATCCTGGAGGCCATGTGCCTGTTTCATTGAAGGCTACCTCAGCAAACACACTATTGACGTAGTCTTTGACCTCCTGCACCGTGTGGGTTCCAATGATCCGCTTGTTCTCCTTTTTGGGGTTCTTCTTGTCGAAATTGAGCGTCATTAAAGTGGGGAAGCCGGTGATTCCCACACGTCGACACTTGACGTGGTCCATGCAGCTCAACGCTCCCACATAGATGTTGCCCTTCTCCTTGTAGTAAGCCGCCAGTTCAAAGTACGCGGGCGCAAAGTGCTTGCAATGCGGACAACTGTGTCACAACAGAACAAAAAGCATCATAACTCCGTCAATACTCGACATATTTCAATGCAAACGCCTCGGTTACATTGCAATCGTATCGTTCTATAACGTACAAGGGGTGGTAGAAGTCGACAATCCACGGTTTATCCGTCTTGGCCATGTGCTCATCCCAGTTCTTGTCCGTCAGGTACGTGATGTTCGGATGGCCATCAGGGAAGAGCGGCTCGCCCTTGTCTTTAGGATCAATGGCCGCGCCCGAGACGGGGGCAGGAGACGCCAGCAACGCCGCAGCCGACGCCAACGCCCACAGCAGTTGCATTCTACCAGACACACGAGCAGGAGACGCGCTTGAACTGCCAAGTGGAAGAGTGAGGTCAAGTCGAGGAGCTACTCCGACCAGATGGACATAGAGGGAGAGAGGAATAGAAAATGTATAGAATCAAACCGGATAATAGTCGAATAAATTTGGTAGTATCAAAAGGGGGAGGGAAGCTGACTAGTTATGTATGCCACGTTAAACATATGGGGGATGCTCTAGCGATTTGACTTGGGAACTTCTACAGCGTCGACCTCGGGATCTGATGCTGGTTGGGATTGAATGGAACTCATTTAATTATCCTTCTGCAATGGTGTCGTGGATATCGTTTGAGCTGGTAGGATCAATCGTTGGCACCACTCCACAATGGCTCCTACGTTCTTGAAACCGTTTTAGTAAAACGACATCAACTTCAACTAACTTTGTTTTGGTTGGCATACATGTATTTAACGACACGGTTTTACTGGTACTCGTCTCTTTGCCTAGCTTGATTATGCAGTCGCAAAGCTATTTACATCGATTCACACAACTATTTACACGCAACTGCTGCTGTCGGCGATGAATTGCCCATCCGAGTTCTCACATCCGCAATTTCCCGTAGTTGGGTCCTTGATGCAACCGGCGCCTTCACCACTATCGGATCCGCTTCCACTGCATACAAAAACACGTTAATTAACCTCCTTTGATCGCTATAACCCAAGATTTCGAGAACTCACCTCCAGAAGAACGTCCAGCAATCGTCGTTGTCCTCCATTTGATCGGAAGTTGGCGATTCGCAAGTGTACGCAGAGCAGGTGCCGTATGGGTAGCCGTGGTTGCCGTCGTACTGATGGTCAGTCACAAACACAGCAAACGTCTGCGTCTCAGAGGTGCGAGTGTTGTGCGAGCACTCGGCAGCTTGAATGGCTGTAGAAACCTTGGTGACACTGCAATTGTAGGTACTCGGGCATTTCCCCTTTGTGTTCGAAGTGGCTGGGTCGAGAGTCGCTGAAATGAGAGCGGGACAAACGAGGAGGGCGAGAGCAAAGGTGAAACGCATCTTGTTGGTACTTGGCACAGGACTTCCGGTGTTGGAGACAAAAGGAAAAGTGAGCTCGTGTTTCTAGCTACTACGGCTGAGCAGTTTAGACTGCATCATGACGTACAAGTGGTTGATTTCCAGCACCCACATGTCTTCTATCCGATCTTTACCATTGGGAAGAGAGTCAAATTCATGTTACTTGTCCACACAAGGGTCTATACAGATGGATGCACGTGCTCACTGTTTGCGGTCAAAAGCTTGAGCTTTCAAACAAACATGAACTGCTGATAAGCTAACGTCAGCGAGCTTATAGCAGGAACATTTGCTTGAGTACCGTACACAATGATTGTACTTCAATAATTTCACAATTATTGCGAAGCGAACTCACGAAAAATAAAAATAATATTTTGTAAAACAAGTTCCTCATGACCAAGCGCACGGTTCCTGATGGCGATGGCGCCGCGCCGTCCACAGCGAAACCAGCCAAGAATCGAAAGCAGTCTAAGAAACCCCAGAAGCAGCAGCGCGTGGGCAACTTCAGAAGGTGCGTCATCCATTTTAAATCGTGTTTTTGAGGTTGCTATTGACGCTTTATTTGGCTGGACACTAGCTATTACACGTATCGATTGGGTCAGAAGCACCAAGGTGAGCTGGGAGACGATCCGCGGCTTGCGGCCTTAGATAAAACATGGTTTGAAGGCAAACGCGGGCTGGACATTGGCTGCAACTCAGGGGAATTTACCATCACCATCGCCAAGAAATTGGAGCCGAGTTACTTGCTTGGAGTGGACGTGGATCCGCAACTCATTTCCAGAGCCAGAGGACAGTTGAAGGACATCTTGAGGCAGGAGCAGCTCGAGAAGGCGTTTAACGAGATCAAACCAGTTAAATCCACTGCAAAAAGTGAAGTTGGAGCTGCAGAATCTCCTGCTGATAGTAGTGCGAAAAAAAAGGATGAAGATGCTAGCAAGGAGACAGAGGAAGGAGACGCATTTGCCAACGATATGCCACTATCTTTCAAGCTATGGAAGCCATCAATCCAGGCACAAACTGCTGTTCCCCGTGCAATTGGCAAAGCTTCTGTCGGGTACGAGTTGAGTTTGGATTAATGCGGAGGTAATTGTTGCTAAGTGTTGTTTTACAGGTCGAAGTTCCCGCTCAACGTAATTTTCAAGCGCGAAGATGTTGTATCGGATGCACACGCAGGCAAGAACTACGATTTCATCACATGGTACGTTTACTCGTAAGAGCTTTCCTGTTGCAATGAGACTGCTTATCGTTTTACATGCGTTATTGTTGCAGTTTTAGTGTTACAAAATGGATTCACCTCTTTCACGGTGACGAAGGGATCAAGAAAGTGTTTACAAAGATCTTCGAGCTGCTAGCACCTGGTGGACGTCTTATCCTTGAGCCACAGCCGTGGAAGTCGTACCACAAGCGCAAGTTTACATCTGAAGTCACTGCTGCAAACTACCCCAAGATCCAACTTCGACCTAAAGACTTCCCAAAGCATCTCACTGAGTCCGTCGGGTTTCGTACTTGCGAGCTCTTAGAGATCTGTCAGACTTCCTCGAAAGGTTTTCGGAGACCGGTCTACGTTGCTCAGAAAGCAGATTGAATCTGCGCAATATATCTACAAGATCGTTGCATCACTTACCACTCGTTTGTTCGTGCATGCGTCTATTAAGACTCGTCCAAGGCAAGGGACTTAAAATGGTCTAGCAGTGACCAGCAGTGAAGGCGTTTACCTGCTGTACCGCAGGCAAGAAGCTGCAGTAGCCTTCCTTTTCACATGACCTCGACGTTTTCACCTTGGCTTTCTTGTAGCTCTTGGTTGCAGTTTAGCTTCCACCTCGTTGTCATCAAGCTCAAAATCCACCCCTCCGTTCTTGAGCTGTGATATATCAATGCAACGTGTTCCATTAGTACCATCACCACGTTCGCTAGGACAGCGATTCCTTCTTACCCTTCCTGATGATCGCAGCAGCTTGTCCTCTCGGTGCTCCACCTCCAACTCCTCCTTGTCCCAGTGTCGGGATCGAACCCTTGTGTTTCTTCCATAGCTTGACTCTCTTGAACATCGGCGCGTGCTTTAACGTGTATTAACAAAAGCAACAACGCTCGAAAGGTCAAGGTAACCAATAGACAATAGAAGGTTCTATCCTACTAGAATATACAGAGTTTCAGGTTGTAAAGGATATATATCTGGGAAGACGATGAACAGGATCTGGCTGCCGCGTAAGTAGACCTGCTCCACATGGGTGGTGTTGCCGTTGATGTCGGTGCGTACAGCGTCCTTCATGACGCAATTCATGTTGTCCTCCGTCTCGTCAAGCAGTCCTCGGTATGTCTCGCCTGTCTTCATCTCAATGGACACGATCGTGCCCTCTCCATCGTGCAGCAGGATCGTCGGGATGCCCACTCCGCGCTTGCCCGTCACCGCCATTGCTATCCGTCGTCCAAAACAAAAATGACTATATACGTGCTAAGTACGAACATTTTGTTAAATTTCAAACAAATATTGCAATTGAAATTAAAAGTGAAAAATGACGCTAACTTATCGCACGTTTGATTATGAGGTTTATGGACTACAGCCTTAGATGCTTAAAGCTACTGAAGAAAAGGCAGCCACCAGCACATGAAAGCCAGCAGCAAGCGCCTTGGACCGCAGAGAGCAACAAGAGCAGGAGCGACCTCTCGGCTGGAAGACGCCGTTTAACGGTACGACTTCTGGAAGCGAGCGCGGGCGCTGCCACCACCGAACTTCTTGGCCTCGCAGCGACGGGGGTCGGCGACCAGGAGGGTACGGTCGTAGGCGAGCAGGATGTCCTTGATCTCCTTCTTCGAGGCCTCGTCAACGTCTGTAGTAGAGCAATAGCAATGTCAGCAAACTGCAACGATCTTTGCCACAGGGTGAACTCGCAAAACGTACACTTCTGGTAGTAGGCGACAATAGCCTTGGCGATAGCCTGACGGATCGCGTAGATCTGAGCAGTGTGACCACCACCCTTCACGCGGATGCGGATGTCCACCTGGAATTGATAAGCGTCAAAGGAACACAACACGTCAGCGCACCATATCGATCGTCAGGTAGGGAGAGGGAGTGCAAGCCAGTTGCGACAGCATGGTATTTACACGGCGGTAAACAGAGCATGCACACAGATTATTTGGGTGGTGCGAGTGCTTTTCACAGCAAAACGTGTGCGTTGGGGTGGGTGAACACTCAAAGGCCACAGCCGAAGCATGATAGCGGTTCGAGGAATGACACAGAAGTGCACACTCCAGTGTGTTGATGGATTGAAGACCCCGAAGCCGAAGCGGAGTGGGGCGTCGTCACGTTCTTCGTCCATGTTGATACCATTGCTGCCGCGCGTAGCTCGCAGACTCGAGAGAATAAAAATTATCGTACGTTGGCGAAACGCTGCTGGCCCAGCAGAAGCACGGGCTCGTAGGTCTTGACACGCAGGATCTCGGGCTCCACAAGCTCGATGGGCGTGCCGTTGACCTTGATAAGGCCGTGGCCGCGCTTGCAGTAAGCGACAGCCGTAGCGTTCTTCTTGCGGCCGAAGACCTGCACCGATTCAATCTTGCCCTCCATTTCTGATGCCTGTGCGAAAATTAGCAATGGAAGCAGCGAGGGGCTCCCCCAGCCATGCAATACGCAGACCAACCAATTGGCACTTCTGAATTTCCGCCAATGTATAGTCGTAATGGATTTTATTGGATGAAAATCAAATTAGCGAAATGACTTATGCTGTATGACAGGTACGACGCTAACCAGTGAGCTCTTGAGCACCACTGCATCTATCTACTGGAGCATTGCACCCGAGTACCGAAGCATCATGCGCCCGCTTACCGACGATGAGATGACCACCGTGTTCGAGAAGATCAGCAAGTACATTGGTCGTAATGTGCAGCACCTGGTGACGCGACCTGATGAGAAGTACTGCTTCCGTCTGCACGGCAACATCGTGTACTACTGCAGCGAGAAACTCATGCGCCAGTCCACCAATGTAGGCACGGACGAATTGCTGAGCATCGGCACGGCTGTGGGCAAGCTCACTAAGACCAAGAAGTTCCACCTGCGCATCACTTTCCTGGATTACCTGGCTCAGTACGCCAAGTACAAGGTTTGGATCAAACCTAACTCGGAGATGTCCTTCCTGTACGGCAACAACGTTGTTAAGTCTGGCCTTGGTCGTATCACGGAGGGAACCCCGCAGTACGCTGGTGTTGTGGTCTACAGCATGAATGACATCCCACTGGGCTTCGGTATCGCTGCGCAGGCAACAGAAATGTGCAAAGACCTGGAGCCCACGGCATACGTGGTGCTGCACCAAGCAGACATTGGCGAGTACCTCCGTGTTGAGGACGAAATGTTTTAAAAAAGCTACGCATCTGGAGGAGGTTGGAGATTCGAGTCTTCTTATAGTCAGGCTCGGAGTTCCATCTACATATATAATAGACTTTTCACGCTTGTTTTGTGCTCCCATAAAGTGTAGTTTCTTGTTGTATTAGCAGCCACGTTGCGTGTAAGTTTCTGTAGTATGGCAGTATACTCTATTGCTTCACGGTCGCAGTTTGAGATCATTCGTCCAGCAGCATTGTCTTCATGGTGCTTTGAATCTGCTCGTAGGCGGCAAAAATGATAGCGCCAGTGGGCATCACCTTGAGAATGTTTGCAGACAGCCCTTTGAACAACCCAGTGTAGCCTTCGTGGCGTATGATCTTAACCGTGCAGTCCCACGTGCCGGTGTACTTGTTCGCCGAAGGTCCTCCTTGCTGCAAACGAGCTTTGATCACCTGGTACGGGTACGTAGCGGTGGATGCAATGGATTGTGCCACAGCACCCATCGCCAGCGTCGGGATCACATCCATTTCGGGGCTCCAGTGCGTCTGGTACAAACCCTTGAGGCGCTCATACGCTACGAATTTGATCGCCCCGTTTGTTGTGAGGAACAGTGCAGGTATCATGCCCTTGTACAGTGCTGAAACACCCTCTTCTGCAACAATTCGCCGACATGCATCTACTCGAGCACGAAACGCACAGTTAGTATCAGCAACGTTAGCCATATTCATGCAGAACTTCTTACGTACCAGAAACACTTCGATAAGGTATATTCTCTACCAATTTCTTCGCTGCATCCTTGCCGGTGACGTTCGCTTGTAGTCGTTTATTACTTTGTACTTGCATACGGATTTTAATGAGCCAAATGGGGTTTGTCAATGGTACGCAGATCATCCCCGCCTCAATGCCAGAGAAAAAGTGCTGCCAAGAGCCCTGGATCCATCCTTCATCTGCCATGCGAGCGTAACGCTCCTTAGCATTCTGGTACACGAGCATGTAGATGCCCCACGAAAGCGTAGCGCCGTAGAGTGCCGGACTCATGCCCCGAAACAACGCACGAACACCTTCTTCCGCAACGATTGAACGGAATGCATGACCCAGAGAGCGATACGCATGCGCGGACTTCTCGTGCACCTGGTAGCGCACCTTCACCAGATCCAACGGATACAGCAAAAAAGTGGACACGGCGCCAGCGCCGAGGCCTGCAGTCGTGTGGATAACGCTGCGCCATTGATCCTCGCTCAACATCTCCTTGAGCGTCATTGTCGGCAGATCGGAACTGAGTCTGAGGACGAGAGCAGACCAACGAACGTATGCATATGCTTTTATAGAGGATGTCAACTTATGCTGTTAGAAAGGTTCAACTTCAACCTTCAACGGAGTGATGGTCATTTTGACTTCCAGTGCGGAATTGGAGACTGTGGGGATGAGGACGACGAGGAAACGAACGGACCGCGGCGTGCAGTTCATCCGCAGCAACTTGGAGCTCTTAGGCTTTGGGACACGTCGAGACGCACTGGTGCAGACTGTGAAGGAGCTGTTTGAAAATGGTGACGACGGATGATAACGAAGGAAAGAATGAGTTAACCAATATATTTATGTTGTGTACGATATCAGCGCTGGATGCTACGCAAGCTTTGAGCTCGGACGTAGCGTGGGAAGAAGCACAGCTGGAACTGCTGCGCGTTAACGTCAAGCTGAATGAAGATACAGGCAACATTGACATCGTGTGCGCTGATACAGGCTCAGGCATGCATGCGTATCAAGTGAAACAACTATGTTGCAATGCCTTTGAAACAACAAAGACAGGAGGTGAAAGTGGAGGAGGTTGTACAAGTGGGAAGTATGGTACGTCGTCACCAATTTGCCAGTCGGAGAATGCACTTGGCACTTACTCGTATTTTGATGCAGGTGTTGGACTGAAGGCAGCAATGTTGTACAGTCAGCTACATACGACTGACGCGTGTTTGAAGATCACCACGACTTCCAAGTCCGACGGCATTTTGCACGTGCAGCTTCGCATTGATCCTGACTCAGAGGAGTCGGCAGTTGTGAAGAAGGTTGCCCATTTCACAGTGGATGAACATCACCAGCACTTTTCTGGGACGGAGATGCGGTTATCTATTCCTTACCCACGCTCCACAGCAGAAGTTGAGAGCGCTGCTGACACACTGGCTTTGTACTTCCAGAGTCTGAGATATACTGCGCCACCGTTTGTTAGCGTGCAGTTTAACTTCGACGTCGGGGAGATCAGCACGAGCGTTGAATGCCAACCCAGAGAAGAACCAATCGATCGGTTGGTAAGTGATCTGAACGCTAGCGCGGATGATATCTTGTACGCGATTCATGAAGGAGAACGTACATCCACCAGTTGTGTCGCCTTGTTGCTTGGCGATATGAAGCCAGGAGGCCAGCATGACATTGAAATCTGTCTTCTTCGCTACGCTAACCACACACCACTGGTTAACGGTGAAGATTTCTTTCTCTGCAGCATCACCAAGGGGATCAGCTCATCGAAAGTGTGGAAGAAGTATGGGCTCCGTTGTCAGCGAACGAAAGCCTATCTTGTGAACCAACTTATCGCGACACCGTTAAGAGCATGTGCTCGATCGGGGACTGATGATTGTGATGAACCACTTCGCCTCGTCTTGGCAGTAGATGTATGCATCGCAGGCTCTGAAAACACAAACGGAGTCAAATACCGCACTTTCAAGAAGAGCACACTTGACGCGTGCTACGCTGACAGCGTACAATGTTGCTGTCGATCCATTCTGCAGCAGCTTGTGGAAGCTGGACGACTGAGCACTCCTCAGCAGCAACAAGACCAGGAACTCGTCCAGAATTTTGCGCCATTGATTGCAAAATCGCTTACCGCCATCGTGAAGCAGTCACAAACAAACAAATCCAGTAATATCGAGTCTTCACACCACAAGAGCAGTCAGCAAGATCATTTCAACGAGGAGCTCATCGTTCAAGAGCTTCAAGCAGTTTTACAACACTGGTAAAACGCATATGATATGCGACAAGGTAGTTTGCATGGACGATGATTGTTGGCCACACCATCAAGAAACACCAAACAAGCAGAGAAGACATGTCGGCTATTGGAGCACTGCGCGAGCTGGAGAAGGACAAGAAGGGACCCAACAATGCCGGTCTGAAGGTGCGTGTGTTGCAATGGAGATGGTGTGGGCGCGACCTCCATTTGTATAGCTACTGTGCACAAAGAAGCTAAACGCATGTTATGCCAGGAGCTTTTCCTGAACCTGCCGACCCGGATTCGCCAGTCTGGCCCCGTTAAGGGCGGTATCAACTTTGCTTTGAAGGTACGCCTGGCCTGCTGAGTTCCTTTTTCTCCAAATCTGCAGTGTCTGATTCTATTTGGTGTTTGGTGTGTCCAGAGCTGGCAGACCTCTGGCCGGTGGCTGTGGGTCCTATCGACAACTCTGCTGGTGACGCTCGTCCCCTTGAGCATTGAGGTGCGTGTCCAAATACAATTTTTCTTGCTGTTAAGGATATGATGCCATTCCAGTGGAGAGATTGACCATGATGATTATTGTGTTGCCGTCTTCAGATGCTACGCGAGGAGCAGACGAACGAGGTGGTGAAGGAGCTAGTGAGCAAGGGTTTCAGCTACAACCAGATCCAGGGAATGGGCTATATGGTCTCGCAGCCGCAGAGCACCCTCGCGGCCCCTGCTGAAGGTGCCGCTCAGTAATTTGACTGCGACAGTAGCTTCTAACTACGACCGGAGACAAGCAAACGCAAAACGCGAAAGATTCACCAAGTGGTTGCTGGCGCGTCGTTAGCTGTACATTTTGTTGCCATCTGCAGCACCTGGCTTGAGAGATAAACAAGAACTCGATGATGGAGACTTCAACTGCATTTGGAAAGGAAGTGGAGAATGGAAACAAAATAGATCGACGTCGCCGACGCTCTCAACCACTTCACTGGATACTACTGGTAGTTGGATCTCTGTGCTTGCATGAAGATAAGTCCTTCCGTCCAGATATTTGCGTGGCTCCTATTTTAATCGCTTTTCTTTTTCTTCTGACTCTTGATCATGACCATGCCGATGAACGTAGCAGCACCGCTAAAGAGCAGCACTAGCAACACAGCCGGGATGCTGATGGCGTAATGGTACGGCAGGAAGTAGTGCTGAATAGGGTGATCCTCGTCAATAAAAGGCTGCATCAATAACGGAAAGGATATTGTATAAGTGGGGGGATATGTACTGTACGCAGCAAAGTGATCATACCGTGAGCAGCACCCAAATGCTGTAATAAACGTAGACGACGACACTGACGGCCAGCAGCACGAGGCCCACAACCTTGTCTGAAGCTCCCTACAGTATGTAGCACAACACGCAGGCGTATGGTAAGTGTACAGCTAGACGCCATCTTAGAGCGCAGGTAGTCATCGCACCATAATGCACGCAGACTACAGTAGCAATTGACACGTTTCTAAGTTAGAAATTCTAACTGCACGGCCCATTAAAATTGTACAATTGACCAAAAAGAGTAGGTGTCTGTTTAGTCCGGCGATAGGCAAGAAGTGCAAATTGTAGCAGCGCTGTATTTCACGCCACCAGCTACTCTCTCATCAAGATCGACGTCTGGACGAACTATACGCGAGCAGAGCCAAACACTCTCTAGGTGCTCTTCAAGTAAGCTTGTAGTATGCGAAGAGGGGTAGACAGTGAGCATGTTGCCGTGCTGCAGCTTCACCCATTGGCAATGGGCCATTGCGCACTCCACTTCATCTTGGTCCTTGGTCAAGGATGCTCACCGCTTTGGTCTAGCGTCATCAAGAATGTACCACGTGATCGCTATTGCAGGGCCCCTCCGCAGAGTTCCGCCCGCCCGACCACATCCTCTACCTGCAGTCCGCCGAAGAAGACCCATGTATCGATCGCATTAAGGGCCACACGCCGAGTCCGGTGAACGGTTTGAAAGAGCTGCGCATGCGCGTAACGGTGTGTCTCCATGGACGGAGTTCAGGACGAGCAAGCTCTGCTCGAAGTTACCACCAGTCTCTTTTGCCCATCCGGTAGGCTGTACACATGAAGCAGCTCAAGCGTCGAAAATACAAAGGAGTGGTGCTCTCCCCGCAACCGAGCCGAAGTGCAGAAGGTTTGCTGGACGGATGGAGCCCTTCGTGCGGACGTAGGTAGATAGAATCGTGGAGATGAGAACGTGTATATAGACCTGGATATTCGGTTTAACCGAGCTAATCCGCCAAATATGATCGGAATTGACAATATTGAACCTTCACCACCTCATGATAGTTCATCGTAACCATGACCATGGCTTTGCTGTGCTCCTATTCCATGTGGAGCAGCCTGTGAACCTTTCCAACATGGCCGCAATCTACTTTATGAGTTTGGCAAACAGCAACAGCCGGATTGACAAAAACCTTTGCTCGATCGTGTTTCAAGGAACTTATCGCCATCCAACGACTCGACCTTTTCATTCTCGAACTTCCTCGCCACCGACCAAGTCCCAACTCCACCAGCTCCAAACTTGACAACAAGAATGCCGTCTCTCCGTGTCATCGGTGCTTCAATCTTCGGTCTGGTACTGCTTGCTGTCGCCAACGCTCAAGACGCAACTCCGCGCCAGTCTGCCAATGTTACTGAGAGTGACAGCGGCGTGCTGCTTACAGCAATCAATGACGTGGACTCCTACAGCTCCGATGTCTCAACGCTCGTGTGCATTTACACTGTGAACAACCTGCAAGTCAAGAAGGACACCTACAACTACAGCGTGACCGGATGCAAGGTGGACCCTGAATTTGTCGGTCGTTGCCCCGACCTGACCACGTTCCCTGCTTGTGGCAGCTACAACGTCGTCGTCACTTCGAAATCGAAGTCCAAGAAGCCCAAGGTGAAGTCCATCACGAAGGCGTAGAACTACAAAACCGGTCTCTCTAGCTGGAAATCAATGTGTGAGTTTACCAACACGTATGCGAGTCTGCACTTTAATACACGTATTCCCTCCACCATTAACAATACTGGTAGGTTACCAGTGGTAGCTTGGTGCTGCAGCAAATTATAACCCAAAGTGCAGATCGCGCAAATTGTAGCGGCGCTGTATTTCACGCCACCAGCTACTCTCTCATCAAGATCGACGTCTGAACGAACTATACGCGAGCAGAGCCAAACACGCGTTGCTCCATGCCCGTGTCGTCGACTAAGCAATCTTTTTTGCTGAAGATCTACTGTACACGCAACTACTGGTTGAACCAGAGTCCGCTCCGTCTTATACTTGTACGTACTAGAAGCCATGCGCTAGGTGCTCATCAAGAAAGCTTGTAGTATGCGAAGAGTGGTAGACAGTGAGCATGTTGCCGTGCTGCAGCTTCACCCATTGGCAATGGGCCATTGCGCACTCCACTTCATCTTGGTCCTTGGTCAAGGATGCTCACCGCTTTGGTCTAGCGTCATCAAGAATGTACCACGTGATCGCTATTGCAGGGCCCCTCCGCAGAGTTCCGCCCGCCCGACCACATCCTCTACCTGCAGTCCGCCGAAGAAGACCCATGTATCGATCGCATTAAGGGCCACACGCCGAGTCCGGTGAACGGTTTGAAAGAGCTGCGCATGCGCGTAACGGTGTGTCTCCATGGACGGAGTTCAGGACGAGCAAGCTCTGCTCGAAGTTACCACCAGTCTCTTTTGCCCATCCGGTAGGCTGTACACATGAAGCAGCTCAAGCGTCGAAAATACAAAGGAGTGGTGCTCTCCCCGCAACCGAGCCGAAGTGCAGAAGGTTTGCTGGACGGATGGAGCCCTTCGTGCGGACGTAGGTAGATAGAATCGTGGAGATGAGAACGTGTATATAGACCTGGATATTCGGTTTAACCGAGCTAATCCGCCAAATATGATCGGAATTGACAATATTGAACCTTCACCACCTCATGATAGTTCATCGTAACCATGACCATGGCTTTGCTGTGCTCCTATTCCATGTGGAGCAGCCTGTGAACCTTTCCAACATGGCCGCAATCTACTTTATGAGTTTGGCAAACAGCAACAGCCGGATTGACAAAAACCTTTGCTCGATCGTGTTTCAAGGAACTTATCGCCATCCAACGACTCGACCTTTTCATTCTCGAACTTCCTCGCCACCGACCAAGTCCCAACTCCACCAGCTCCAAACTTGACAACAAGAATGCCGTCTCTCCGTGTCATCGGTGCTTCAATCTTCGGTCTGGTACTGCTTGCTGTCGCCAACGCTCAAGACGCAACTCCGCGCCAGTCTGCCAATGTTACTGAGAGTGACAGCGGCGTGCTGCTTACAGCAATCAATGACGTGGACTCCTACAGCTCCGATGTCTCAACGCTCGTGTGCATTTACACTGTGAACAACCTGCAAGTCAAGAAGGACACCTACAACTACAGCGTGACCGGATGCAAGGTGGACCCTGAATTTGTCGGTCGTTGCCCCGACCTGACCACGTTCCCTGCTTGTGGCAGCTACAACGTCGTCGTCACTTCGAAATCGAAGTCCAAGAAGCCCAAGGTGAAGTCCATCACGAAGGCGTAGAACTACAAAACCGGTCTCTCTAGCTGGAAATCAATGTGTGAGTTTACCAACACGTATGCGAGTCTGCACTTTAATACACGTATTCCCTCCACCATTAACAATACTGGTAGGTTACCAGTGGTAGCTTGGTGCTGCAGCAAATTATAACCCAAAGTGCAGATCGCGCAAATTGTAGCGGCGCTGTATTTCACGCCACCAGCTACTCTCTCATCAAGATCGACGTCTGAACGAACTATACGCGAGCAGAGCCAAACACGCGTTGCTCCATGCCCGTGTCGTCGACTAAGCAATCTTTTTTGCTGAAGATCTACTGTACACGCAACTACTGGTTGAACCAGAGTCCGCTCCGTCTTATACTTGTACGTACTAGAAGCCATGCGCTAGGTGCTCATCAAGAAAGCTTGTAGTATGCGAAGAGTGGTAGACAGTGAGCATGTTGCCGTGCTGCAGCTTCACCCATTGGCAATGGGCCATTGCGCACTCCACTTCATCTTGGTCCTTGGTCAAGGATGCTCACCGCTTTGGTCTAGCGTCATCAAGAATGTACCACGTGATCGCTATTGCAGGGCCCCTCCGCAGAGTTCCGCCCGCCCGACCACATCCTCTACCTGCAGTCCGCCGAAGAAGACCCATGTATCGATCGCATTAAGGGCCACGCGCCGAGTCCGGTGAACGGTTTGAAAGAGCTGACAGCCTTTCCAATGTGAAGTCGATGAATCGATGAGATAAATTAGCGGCGACGATCTTAGAGCTGCAACAGCCGGGAATTGATTAAGCTTTGCTTGCCATCGTCGTGTTTTCATGTCGACGAACGACGGTGCTCTCTCTACTTCTGCTTACTCCATCCAATTTGCGACGACATTCCAGAATTTCGGCTCCTTCCAAGTGATTAAGTTTGATCTACAGCCAAATGCCGTCTTTGAGTACCCTTGCTTCCTTCCTCGTCGGGTTGGCGCTACTAGCAGCTTCATCCGCTCAAGAACCTGCTGACGGAGAGAAGTTGTACACAGCACTGGGTAATGTGGACTCCTACAGCCCAGACGTCACGACGTACCTCTGTGTGGACAAGATCAACGGTCAGGAAATGCAGGCGGCAGACTACAAATTTGATGTCACTGGCTGCAATGCAGACAAGGAGTTTGTAGGTCGGTGCCCGGACCTCACTTCGTTCCCTGACTGTGGCAGCTACAGTATCGTTGTATCGGGCAACAAAGTGACGTCGATCACGGGGCAGAAGATGCTCAGATCAAGTGGGGGCAAATGCCAAGGCAAGTAGAGCGCTAAATCAATCAAACACTCAAGTTTGGATCTTCATTTACATGTAGTGAAACGTTTTCTTGCCCTCGGCATCACGTTCTCAAAATGCTTTCACTTCGGAGGCAAAGCACACGAGACCCGCAGTTTCATCCCGTTAAACTCTTTCCCATCCAGATCCTCGACAGCCCGATTCATGTCCTCGGCACTTTGTAGAGTCACGAAGCCAAACCCACGCGCAGTAATACGCACTGTTTCGTATCCAAGATACTGGAACAGGAAGGACAATTCTTCGCGTGAAGTGCCTTGGGGCAGGTTTCCCACATACACTTCGTATGGGTGAGGAGCAGGGTGGAATCGGTCGCCACCCCTGCCAGGGTTGCCTCCGCGATAGCCTCCACGCTCGCCACCTCGATACCCCCCATTACTTCCTCGTCGACGAGTGTCCAGGTTCGGTGGCACTTCAGCATGACCCCACCACACACTATGCACGATCACACCCTCTGGGTTGCCATTCTCATCACGTGTGGGAACTGTCAGCACCAGGTTCTCACCTTCGCGAATAGGAACGCGGTGCTTGAACTCATCTTGGAAGATCTCTTCAATGAAAACGAGGAAACCAGTTGGAACAATCGTTAGCCGCAGCGTAAATGGCTCTCCGAAGGTTAATGGGAATCTCGGAAGAGGCTGCGAGCACCCCCAGCGCCCGTCGATGTTGCTGTTCTGGATAATATGCCCTCCTCGTTGACGACGGGGATTGAAGTGGTACAAGACCGTTCCTGGATATGGTGCACCGCTAAGCATGCTGGCTTGGGTGCTGACGTTGAAGCAGCAACGTGATGACCTTGGAGGCAGTGTCGCGTGGATAATCAGCGTGTTATTGGTGGCAAATGCCACTTCAGGCAGCACCAGATCTAAGGGTGACCCAGTGGATGAGTCCCAGTCTTCATTCCTCAGGAAACTCTCCAAAGGCAGCTGAATTGACGTGCGTCCTCCCTGGATCTTGATCTCTCCTGGCTTGTCACTCTTGGTAGTTCTCGGTCTCTTGACACTGTGCACTCCTCCAACCACACTACCGGATCCCCCTCGTAGAATATCCGTCAATGGATTCGTCCTCTTAACTGTAGTGGAAGACGTCGCTCGACCTGCGGCTTTCTTGGCCATAAGCAGCTTCGCCCTCTCCACCGCCGGCATGGAAGGCTTCGCAGCTGTAGTTCCTGTAGTAGCTCCACCTGTTCCATTGATACTGCTGGAGACGCCAGAAGCCGAAGACCGTTGAGCCAAGAAGCTCTGAACTCTGGCTCTGTCCGACGAAAGCTGTCGCTTGGGCGTCGTAGCAGAAGGGGGCGTAGCACCTCCTGTACCTTTCCCCATAGACGAAAGAGAAGTTTTACGACCTAATGGAGTTCCAACAACTTTACCCAGTGCTTTGGGGGATGCAGAGATGCCTAAAGGGGCCGATACCGTCAATTCCGAGCTTGTGCCATTAGCTCCAGCACTTAAAGAGGCGTCGCTTGCAGACTGGAAGAGCTGCACCAGTAGAATCTCCTGCGTCGTAAGGTATTTGCCGTCAAAAGCCTCAAGCTGCAGATGCTGCTGGAGCTCGTGCAGCTCGTCGTCCTTAGGCGCCTCCACCATCACCTCTTCCTTCGGCATTTTTGTTCGGTCAATTTGTATTATAACATTTCGGAAATGAATGTAGCTTAATATGATATTTAACTTCCAAGTTTTATTTTCAATCAGGAAAAATAATGGCGGCCATCAAGTGGATGTGTTGTACTTGTATGCTGCTGTATGTGGCTGTCGCTGCTACTAACGAAGAGCAGCTTTGTGTGGATGAGATACTTGAGATGAACGTGCAGGAGACGCAGCGAGCGTTTGCGAATGTGGAGCGGCAGCTGAGCGCGGTGAAGGAAATGCCGGACCTATTCCCTCAGCAGGGAGTGCAGTTGCAGATGTTATCGGAGGAAATTCGACATAAATTGAATGTGATCCAAGCGGAAGTGAAGAAGGAGATTGACGATGCAGTTCTGGAGGTGGATAATGCGCGTTTTGCGGCGTTGAAGAACGTGACAGAGTGGATGAAGTCGCTTCGGGAGCTGCAGGAAGCTACAGAGAGGAATAAGCAGACGCTGCAGCGTATTAGAGAGAGAAAAGAACTGGAAGAACAACAGCGGAAGGCTGAGAAGGAGTTGGAGCTGCAGCAACGCGAGAAACAGCGAGAGAAGGAGATCGAACTGGAGAGACAAAAACAAGTAGAAGAGATGAAGAAGATGCAAGAAATGAAGCTGAGAGAGATGGAGGAACAACAAGCACTGGAGCTGCAGTTAGCAGAGAAGAAGAAGTTGGAGGAACAACGAGTTTTAAAGCAGCTACAAACATTGGAGAAGGAGAAGAAAGAGCTGGAGGAGCAACAGAAGCAGCATGAAGTAGAACTGCAAGCACTGGAAAAGGAAAAAGAACGACAGAAGAAAACCCAACAGGAACAAGACCTGAAGGAGCTAAAGGAGAGAGAGGCCCCAGAGAGAGAAAGTGACTTAACTGAAGAGAAGAAGGATAACAACGACGAAGCAGAAGAAACTCTGCCCGCTGACAGCTCAAAACGTACCAGTGTGGTGAAGACGGTGCTGAGTTGGTACGTCTCGATGGAGCAAACGCTGTTGGATACGATGGCAGCAGTCTATCGGCAGTTGGTGCTGCCTGTGGTTGCCATTTTGGGCTTCTTCTTTCTCTTGACGGTGGCTATTGCCAAATACAACGCCATGAAGCAAGCCCAGCGCAACCGACGTGTTTTGTATTCTGGATACCCAGCAAGCTACCGGCGGAATGTGAAGCAACAGGAGAAATCCGCAACGGTTGATGATCCCGGTTTAGAACCTCGTTTACGGCGCTCACGTCCACACCGTGATCCGAATGGATTCCTTGGAAACTAATATGGAGTTCGATGTCAAAGCTACTGCGACAGATTGGAAAACTATTTAATTACCATGGATGCATCGTCTGAGTACCTTGTTGTTCACAATTCTTGTACGTGATAACAACTCGGCTGTGCATAAGCTTCAGTACATCGGAACATATCGACGATCTGTTTCTCGAAATCCATCATTTGGCAATACTGCGTAATTAGTAGCAGTGATGATTTATGGAGTGAATTCAAGAGGATGACAGAAATCACACTACGGTTTTTGATTTTCACAACGAAAACAAACGCAAATTTGCTACATACACAAATCTGTTACTGTTCGACTTTCGTGTATCAACGACCACGATCAATTCTTGGTAGCTTGGGATTTCATTTTGTGAATCTTGATTGAGTTCACCTCCAGCTCCTTCTTCGGTCCCGAAGAAATGACCACGTCGAAGTTTCCACATTCCGGATAGAAGTACGAATCGAAGCAGCGACCCGCGTACTCGCTTCTCACGATGCAGCCATTCACGACAAAGGTGTATTTCTTACCGCCATGCGCTTGAGACTTTGCATACAACGCCTCGACACTTTTAGAGCAAATGAAGTCGGTAATGTCAGGATTGTAGATGTTTTCGTCCTCTAACGCAGTGATGAGCAAGCTTTCTTCCGCCTTGGTGGGGTCAAGCTCCACCCATTTACTGGTAGTTGCTGCTTGGGTAGTGGAGATGGCAAGCAGAGCCAATCCCAGAGCAGAAACGAACGTCCCCACGGACGGCATTTTACTGTTCGAGTGGAGTCTTGATGCGCTGCGGACAAATTCAACAGTGAGCAGAGATTTGGCTTGGGATTTCCTTGCGCTGCCGTGATCAACGCCCTTGTCTTTAGCCTTCGAGTGGGACCAGCGCTGCTTGCACACGATAGGCTAGCAAAGCGTAAGATCACATATGATGACAGAGCAAACTGCGACTTGATCGGATGCTCACTTCAATTTAGAGGTTCAATGCGCATCACGGACGTTTGTTTGATTTACGTCATTACGCCTACTCCTCAACGATGTTACCATACTCGTCTTCTACCGGCCAGCCTTCTTCTTGCGGCTTCCAGTCCTCGATTAGCATCACATCGTTCGTGACTGGTTTTCTGAATGTAGACTTTCAAGGCCTCCTTCTCGCAGCTCCACTCCGGAAGACACTGGCCAACGTTGTGTCAGCTGTATCCCAAGTGCAGCCCAGTACGTTGAACCTGAATAGATCGGCCTGCTTTTCAATTTGGGCGATGCAATCGGAGCACATGAGCGTAGCGGAGACGGTCGGGTAGTAGGAGCTCACATTCTTCAGCGCTGAATACAGCATCTCACTTGTAGAATTGTCGAATGTTACTTGCTCCCAGTCATCGGCAGGAGTCGCAGGAGCAACTTCTTCGCCGTCGATTTCTATGGCCGTTGTAGTCGTCAGAATAGCAAGGCCGAAGAAACCAGAAGCCAACACTGCTTTCGATTTCATGGGGAGTTGCGGCTTGTTTAGATTCGGAGAAATCGGAAAGTGAATCGACGGATAGCAGAATTTTGATTAAAGGTTATCCAGTGATAGGTTGCTTAGTACCGGTCTACGATACTAAACTTCGATATGCATTTTAGGCGATTTATCAATGTCGTTTTCTCTTCGGAGTCTATCAGCTTGTAGAGCTGTCTTCATCGAATTCGTTTCTCATAATGTCATCACTTGTCTTTCTAACTCATTCAACCGCAAAAATAACTACTTCAAGTATCAAAGAGGTGTTCTTCGGACTCAAGGCTGTCGACTTGGAAAAAAATCTTGGTTGTGCTTCTATATGAAAAAAGACAGAGAGGTTATATGCGGAATTGGTGAGCAGTGACTACGAAATCGGACAGCAATCCGAAAATTAGAGAACGTTGAAATTGTTACTGTAAGGCAACAAATGTGTAAACCTAACTGATACAGAAACGCCGAATGAACGTGTACAGTGTTAATTTTGGTTCTCATCGATGTTTGGTTGATGCACTTCGGTTGAGAACTCCATGTACTATAGTTCTCCGATGTAGTATGTACAGATACGTAGTACTAGTATATCCGTAGTTATCAGTGTGAGTAGAATATTGCTCTCCATTTACAACATTGTATCGTTGGTCAATCAAATATATTCAGCCCAGAGGCATCGGCGTTTATAAAGTTAGGCAGTCTGGGATTCCACCGGCGTAATAGACGTCACTTCGAGCGTGTCGGTCCAAGGCTGAGAGTAAATGACGATGTCGTAGCTGGAGTAATCGCACTCGCGGTCGTCACAAGCACCCAGCTCTTTATCCGAGTCCACGACGCAGCCTGCCACTTGGAACTTGTAGTTGGTGCCGGCCACAGTCTGCGTCTCGAGGTTCTCAATGGCGATCAGGCAGATCTTGGTCGTTATGTCTTCATTGTACGTGCTAGAGTTGCCTGCAGCCTGCGTGAGGATCTCAATATCGTCGCTGGTGGCGTTCTTCTGCTTGTATCCACCGAGAATCTCGGCCCCTTGTGCACTGGAGGCAGCCAATGCCAAGACGGCAACACAAGCGACGGAGCGGATAAAAACCATTAGGAAGAAGAAAGTTGGGGACCTGGAAAGGTGATCTAAGCTGCTAGAGCTTCGGCTTGGTGGGTGTGATCTCAAGCGTGTGAATTGCGGAGTGACAGCCGCCAAACCCCACTGAATTTTCGCGTGCTCGACAAGCGGCCGCCCATCTTCTCCATGCCATCACCGCCGTGCATTTCTGTCTGCCGATCCTATCGTCGCTCTTGTCGAAGCAAGGCGAGCGCCGTCCAACGTTGTGCGATCGTGTTGGGTTTCAAATGTAGCTGGTCATCCCCCAGCCGTTGAAGCGGTCGGTCTGAACTACGATCACCTACAGTTTGTATGCTTGGCGAAACGGCCGTTCTGAGCCACAATCACTTGGAGTTTGTATGCTTGACCGTTACGGTGGACCGACAGAAGTGCGGCTGTCCACAGGATCAATATGACTGGTGCAAGTCTCACTTGGACCAAGTGCCTTGATACATTTCAAACAGCCCGAAGGCCCGTATCTAACGTATTCAGGTAGGAATAAGTCGCCCCAGTCTACGATACAGTAGTTGATGCGATAGTTTTCGTTCCGTGTGCAATCGAGCCAATTGGTGGGAGCAAAGGACATGAAATATCTGAAGGCACCTCTGCATCCTTGCAGCTGTGGCTTCCGGTGCGAGTCTTGGCACACTGAGAGTTGTCGTGTTCTTGTGCCAGGGTCCACTGCCAGTCTGACATTCAAACTCCGTCTCGATATCTTAGGACGAGTCTGATGGTGGACGTCGAAGCAGCTCACTAGATGTAGTCCTGGAAAGGAGAGGCTACTGGACTGCTGGATATTGAAGCATCAGAACCACCGACTGGTAGCTGGTAAACTCTGGCTTCCGCAGAGGTCGAGGCTATCAGGCGAACGTTCGCATTAAATTTCATTCTGATCCACAAAGGCGAGAGCTTTTGGGGTTAAAGCAAGCTGGAATCATACCTTCTGGAACGATGCTGGAGACTTTACCATTGCTGCCCCGCTTTATAGTAAAGAGGGTAAAGTTTACCTGACATCTGTCGAACACCAAGGCGCTGCTTCTTCCTGTTCGTATTATAAAGCAGGATGGAGATTGACTGCAACGTTGCACGGCTTGACTCTCCTCATTCTGTAACTTGCATTCTTCACCGCGGCTACCTGTGACCATGAAGCCGACTCGGTACTCTTCTACAGCTTTCGCTGCCAATGTTGCAGCGCTTGCTGTTCTTCTGCTACCTGGAGCTACGGGTACGCCGTTCGCGAACAACCCGGTGACCATCGTGTCTAGTGCTACATCGCTTTCGCACACCAGTCCTGCCTTCGGAGGAGTAGCTCCTGGTACAGACACCAGTGTTCTCACTTACACGGTGCAAGAGTACAAGGTCACGACGTTCCACAGCTCCAACAGCAGCTCAAGCACCACGAGTACCACCACAACCAACGGCGGCAAGACCAGTACAACCACTTCAAAGACTTCCAAGAGCTCGTCTTCAACCAAACAGTCGACAGTCTTCAAGAGCGCTGTAGCTGGTAATGGACCCATTCTCGGTGCTGTTCATGAACGTACATTGGAAGAAACAGAGAAAACTGCCGACATCCAGAAGCTCGAAAGTCATTTCGGAACGCCTTTGGAGCTCAACTTCAACAACTTGGCGTCCGATGCTGCGTTCTACGTCCGACCGTGGCCCAGTAGCTACTGGGCGATGTATCTGGATAGCATCAACTACCGTTGGAAGTCTGCGAGTGAGCCTAGCGCTACTGAGAAGTACGCGAATGCTTTCGGAATGGACCCAGATGCCTTGATGGCGAGCGTCTCAAAATCAACCGGTGTCGAGTCGATGGCAGCTTCAGGCACTTCGTGCTGGACCAACTGGGACTGTGCGAGCAAAGGTGACGGCAGCGTCTGTGCTCGACGTGACGGGGAGTCTCAGGGTTACTGCATCCCAACCTGGTACGGTATCTGCCACGCCTGGGCCCCTGCTGCTCTTCTTGAACCTGAACCAAACTGTGCTGTGGACTACAATGGAGTCACGTTCCAGCCGATGGACATTAAGGCTCTGGTGTCTGAGATCTACGACGGAGCGAACCTCGCGACGGTCTTCACTGGTGCGAGATTCTACGGCTCTGATAGCGACGACAAAACGGACGAATACGGTCGATACACGGATTCTTCGCGTCGTGATCTCGGTCCTGGCTTCATGCACGTCGCTCTTGCTAATATAATCGGGCGCTTCAACACTTCAGTTGTTATGGATGTCACTGCGGGTGCAGAGGTGTGGAACCAGCCCATTTACGGCTACAAAGTGCTCAGTAAGACGGAAATGACACCAAATGATGCCGCAAAACAGTATTTCCAAGTACCAACGTACCCGTTTAACAGTGCTGCTCAACGGATCATGTACGTGGAGACTAGCGTATCCTGGATGGTGGAGACTTTCGAAGACGGAGGACTCGTGGCTTCCGGTCGGGCTTCGACGTACGAGACCAGCAAGACGTACAAGTATCTGCTGGAGCTGGATAACGACTACAACGTTCTTGGTGGAGAGTGGGTTGGAGAATCGCAGTCGGACCACCCGGATTTCCTCTGGTTCGCCAAGTCTCGACCGGATCTGAGCCTCGTGACTGAAGTGGGGCTCAGCTATCAGAACGTCCGGATGCTACTGGATAAGGCCACCAATTGTCCGTAAAGTAGCGATGATTTCTGTCACTTGCGTTGGTACTGTGATGGTCTGGTCTATTTGTTGTTTGTAAAAAAAAAAACTCATGCGTCCACATCTCTCGTGTTGTTTCTGCCATTCTGATCTAGCAGCACTTCTTTTTCTTCTTTCCACTGTGGCTTCCATCTCGTGAGAGTTCGTCCAGCTCCTCACGATCGCTCTTCTTCTTCCTTTTGTGCGAACTGGACGAAGAAGACTTGCGACTGCTGCGCTCTTTGTTGTACATTACGAACTTGTCTTTTCGGTTGAGCTCCGTAGCCATAGCAGCCAGTTCTGGGTTGTGCGTCTCAAGCTTCTGCAACCACTTCACCGCCATGCGTTTACGGCCGCTGCGAGTCTTACGCCACACATTGGGGAAGTTTTGCGAGCTACAGAAATTCTGAGTGACTGCCACTGTGTCGTCCACGTTAAACACCGCATGCCACCACCCACCGGGGATAAACACTGTCTCACCGGGATACTGCATGAACTCGATGCACTGCAGCGTCTCTGGTGGACTTGCCCGCTTCAAACGCGGTAGCAGATCCATGAAGTAATTGACGGCTTCGTCGTCCTCGTCGCCGCGCACGTGTCTTTTGCCGTTCACAAGACTCTTAGGGAGATGAGGCGGGAACAGCACCCAGCGCTTGCGTCCTACAAGCAACGTGTTCCACGCGCTGGTGCCGAGCGGGTCCAGATGCAGCGTCGTGCCAGAACGCTTCGGTCCGACCAGGAACCAGCGGTATGGTGGTCGTCTGTCTTCACCCACCAGAGAAAAGAGATCTTCTGGGAAGTACTTAGGCACTTTGTAGTCATCCAGCAGCGGTTTGGTGTCTTTGTGGTCGTCAAAAGTGCTGTCGAAGATGTACAACGGACTGTCATCCGTCTGGTGGTTCAAGTACGTCATGAAGTACTTGAACTTCATCCGAAGCGTCTTGCCGTGGTCGTCCTCGCCACATTTAAGCTCCACGCGCTTGTAGTCCTTGCGTAGTCTCTTTAGAGACCAATGCTTCACAGCACCCCAACCTTCAGCCTCTGGAATGCCATCGACAACTACAGGCACCGCTGGACGCTCATACTCATCAATGAAGCGCTTCACACTCAATTCGCTGCAGTGTTCACGCTTGATAGGGTTAGATTCATCTAGCGGCAAGTCGCACACATCTGATCCTGCAAAACCTTCACGATTCCAAGCTTCTGGGTCGATATCTAGAGTGCAGCAACTGTTAGAAAACGTATACTAGTACAGTTTTCTAACTATTTCAATAAACTTTACCCGATCGGTGTTTCTTCTTGGCATTGTACACTGCACGCTCCACTTTTGGAGGGAAATAGGGAGCTGGAACAGGCGGGAAACGAGGTTCCTTACTAGTGGAGACAGACTCAGAGCTATCACTATCTGAAGAAGACGACGAAGAAGAAGAGTCCGAAGAGTCCGAGGACGACGAAGTGATGGATGGAGACCGACGAAACTTCTTACTGCTATGCATGGCCATGACTGGAGCTTATTAACGACTGGAGACGAATGCAATGACGAGCTCAGAGCAGCAGAGACGAAGACATGCGATGACGCAGGAACTCAGAATGCGCCACACCAGAGCCACACAAACTGAATCAATGTCAGTAATTACTCCCTCATTTCAGTAACATTCTCTACAAGAACAGACATGTTGTCAGATTCCTGTACAAGAGCTGCTCCCCTCAAGACATACATTCTCCAAGTCATTCGACTAGTATCCATGGACTACTCTGTGTCAACGCAAACGTACGTCAAGCTGGCGCTGCATGCGGCTAAACGCCCAGCGAATGCCGTGTGTGGACTGCTGTTAGGAGCTGCACAAGGCCAGGGCTTCGTCATCTCGGACGCTGTGCCTCTGTTCCATCATGAGGCGCCACTAGCGCCGCTGCTTGAGGTAGCCTGCAGTATGGTGGACGCGTATTGCCAAAAGAGCCAAAAGTTGGAGGTCGTGGGCTTTTATTATGCCGGAAGCGGGTACTCGTCATCTGATTCCGGTAATGGACTCAGCCATTTTGCTGAAAAGGTCGCGGATAAAGTGGAGGCCAATTGCTCGCGTGCTTGTGTTTTGGTGGTAAGTTATTTTTATTTACTTCTTGTGTATGGTAAATTAAAATATTGTTGTAGCTGGATGGCCAACAGCTTAGCAGTGAAGGGAAAACTGGACTGCAGTTCCTACTGAAAGACGTGAAGCGTGGGTGGACCAAGGTGGACAACCGACTGAAGCTGGCGGACGGAGCGACCACGACGCTGACTCAAGGACTCCAGCAAAACGTCCAGAAGGACGTAGTGGACTTTGAAGAACACCTGGAAGACGTCAGTAAGGACTGGCGGAACCTGCACGTGGTGGAGCTGCTGAAGCTCAACGTATAGAGATGCAAGAGATTCAGATCCATTCAAAAAAAAGAGCTGTCATTTCGGTGCAATCGACTAGTTTTGGAACGTATCTGCAAAGTGGCGGGACGTCTGGACATACACTTGGTGCTGTAACTCTGTGAAGCTGTTGCTCTTATGCTGCAGTGAGGATGAGGCCAGAGAGCGCAGGTAGTTAGCGAGCAGCAGACGTGCGTTCTCGACGTCCCACAGCAATGGATGAGCGTGTCGTAGCGCACAGGTTAAACGGCCAGCGGCTGCGAACTCGCCCACTTTCACCAATGCACATACGACGAAGTCGCCGCTGGACGTCCAGAGCGCTGGTTTCTTGTTGGAATTGTGCAACAGGAATGCCACAAGGGATGAGTGAAGCTTGTGATGCAACAACGCTGCAACGTCGAAACGCAGAAGTGCAAGCTCCATAGCTGTCGACCAGTTGGAGGATCCTTGAGGCAATTGCCGTAGAACTGAAAGCGCGCGATCTGCGTGTTTCGCTCTTAGCGCATCGAATGGACACATGAGCAGTAGTTGAACAGCCAGATCGAGGTTGTTAGCCTCCCAGTGAGCCAAAATCACAGCCTCAGTAACCTCTTCTTCGTTGCTGAGCTTCACGTATGCGTAAGTGGTGTACCAGCTCAGTAGTTGAGTACCCCACACACCGCGTGCAAAGAGATCCGACCAGCATTTTGCGTCTTCCACACTTGGAGGCGAAACCTGCCGGGTAATTGTAGACCCCACTTGGAACTGAGCCTGAACGCGAGCTTGAACTGCATATTTCTGCTCGTTCGTCCATGCTGTCGCACTGTGTTGTGCAGCCCCTTCCGAATCACTGCGTAAATCCTCATAGCACACTAGCAAGTTACTCAATGCCACTGTCGCCATCTCTGCAAACCGCAAGGCCTTCGGGTTGGTTTCACCAGCACATATCTCGCTGAAGGCAAGTAATTCGTCAAACACGGCAGCAAAATGGTCCACGATGTCACGACTTGGAACGTCAAAAATACGTTGGGCAGCTGGGCTTTCGTCAAACTTGTACTTACTCAATAGCGCGGCCCACACAGCTTTAGCGTGGAGTCCGAAGCTCTGATTGACCGCGTCCACATTGGCGCTGTCAAACGTAGCCAACACGTGACTTAAAACTGCAGCTTCTGCCCACTTTTGCTGTTCTTCCTGGATGGAAATGAGTTGCTCCCATTGAGACAACACAGCCCCACGTACCGCTCCCATGATGCTGGCACTGTGAGCGTCATTTTCGTTTATTGGAGTCTGCAAGTCCCTAACGCGGCTCAATCCGATTTCCTTGAGAAGTGTAGAAGGAGACTGCGAGAGCATCGCCACAACACGGTCGTACACTGCCGATTTCTCGTGTAACTTGCAGGACGCTTGGAGATAACAGCCAAGTTCTTCAACATGATGCGTGGAAGCAGTTGAACCCGTTACCCACGTCCACACGAATCGCTCGATCCATGGCGCAGTCTGCTTCGCTGCATCATCACCAGATCCCAAACACCTCTGGACTACTTGGACTGCAGAATTTTGGTAGCTCTGAGTGATTGTAGTCGCAGCAAGTTCACTGCTTGCCTTGTTTCCGCCAGCACGAAGTGTCAGCTCCATGATGAGACTTGCCAGGTTCACAGAGCTCACATGTTGGCTAATTTCTGATAAAACATTGTGAACTGCTTCCTCGTTGGCAGCTTGTTGAAGTGAATCCACCGCGAACCACGTTCTTAAGTTTGCCACCACCGAATCCAGCTCACTATTCCGTTCAACTTCACTCAGGATCATACAACACACGTTTTCAGCCAGCTCACGCTCCAGATACTGGAGTTCCTGCTCTTTCTTCTTGAACTGAGCCGGGTCCCATGAGGTTGACGATGATGAAGAAGTGGACGATGCTGATGAAACATTCGATCGAGAGCCAGAAGTCTGCCACGAGTTGTACTTCGTCTGGAACAGCGTGAGTGTGTCCGCCACAAGCTCCACGCGTTTCTGAGGCGTCAAGAGCGACCCAAAGTGCTGCAGACCACTCAAAACCTGACCATAAAACTCCTCGCTAACGTTCAGATGCGCCACTGGCTCCGGTGGTGATTTATCACTCGAGCCATCCAGGAACAAGTAGTGGAACAGCATTAAGTGCTCGTTCGAGAGTACTGAGAGACACGGCACGCACGATTCATAGGCGTAGACCGCTAATTCCGCAGACAACGCTCCAGTCCCGTTACTAGCTCCATGCTCCCTCCAAATCCCCGTAAGTAGGTCATTGAGGTAGACCATCACCATGGCGCTTGGAGTCACGCGGTGCAACTTGCGCAAGATTTTAGTTACCAGCTTGATAGTTTTGCCAGTCAAAAGGGGCCGCACAGCTTCAACAGCCACCTCTCGGTTAGCTGTCATCGATTCAGGATCTGCACGTGGGGGTGTCAACAGTTCAGCAGTTGTAGATGCAGCACTGATAAGCTTGAGATCCACAGCCTCCACATTGCCAAGCGAATCCTCAATGTCTTTGAGCTTCTTCAAGCACATGAACAGCAAAGTAATGCGGTCGGTTGAAGCATTGTGCAGAGGGAAGAGGGAACTTTCTTGGTTTGATACTGATTCAGACGCTTCTTGGTATAGTCGCTTGGAGCATTCCAGGGTCATGCGCAACACGAGCAAGAGGCCAACATGATCCGTTCCGTCGATCGCTTCATACAAACTAGGCTGTCCTGCTGTTTCTTGTTTCAACAGGAAATCTCCAAACGAGACCGGTCGCTGTAGAGCCTCCTCCATGATGTCAACCTTCTCAATGGCGAATGCATCGTCCAGTTGTTCGCGACGACCCACTTTACAGGTATCAGAGGGAGAGAGGAGCGCATGCTTGATGTAGGTCAACACACAGGCATACTCATCGATACCGTACTTTGTCGCAAATTGCCTCGAGAGATGGAACGTTTCTTTCTTCGTAGCTAACACAAAGATCTTGTCATTTCGATATTCTTCGTCCACAGAGAAGCGCTCCAAATCCAACTCAGTGTTGAAAAACGTGCTCATATGCTCCAGTTCTTGTGACTTTTTCTGCGAGATCAACTGCTCGTGACATCGCTTAGCCAGTTTCATGTAGATTTCAACTCGCTGTTTCGACACCAGCCACTCAGACTTCATCACTTCTTCAACATCCCCATCAGTTTCACTTTGGGAGTTCACAGCATTACGTGCTACCTCGTAGGAAGAAGACAACTTCTCAAACCGTTTTCTGCGTGCAAGCAAAGTCTCTCTGTCGATACCCATCGAGACTTCCTTTGCTTGAGCCGCCTGCAGCAAAAAGAAGTGATGCAAGCGGCGGACTACGACCTCACTCGTCTGCACTGACTCGTCGGATACTGACTGCTTGTTGAAAGCCGAATCGAGCACTTCGCCAGTGCAAAACACTTCAAAAGTGTTGTCGTCACTAGTAAGATCCCCCCACAGCATCAAGTAGCTAAATCCCAGCTCCAAGTACTGTTGCCAGTCTCCCGAGTCAACTGTCGTTAAGTTAGATGTCAATGCCACGGCTTCTTCCACACAAAGTTGAGTCATTTGCTTCAGGAACGTCGATACTGACCCATTGTTAGCTTGATTTTCGGTGTCAGTGTCGGTACTCAGCATCACTTGGACGAGCCGGAGCCCTCGCTGAAGTAGCCGCAACAGGAATTGACGATCATTTCTCTCCTCGTGCAACAAGTCAACAACCACCTTCAACTCATTTAACAGTACAGCTTCGGTACTGCTGGTAGCCTTTCCTCCAGTAAGCCGCCGTTGTTCCAGGTCTTTCTCCGATAAGCCAAGCTCAATCATCAGAGCCTGAATAGCTTCGATCTTCTCCAGCCACGACAGCACTAAGTCCGTCACTTGGTGTCCAAAAAGATCTGAAGAAGAAGCATTGGCTGCACTGAATAGCGCACAACAGAGCTTGCGCTTCTTCCCCCACGAGCCAAAAGAAGACGCAGACACGAGATCCAGTACCAGTGAAGTCAAATGCAAAAGTGTCAACTTGTCCCCACTGCGCTTAGCAGAAGCTGCATCAATTTCAGCAGGGATTCCGTCGATTACTTGCATTGTCAACTCGTACGCAACATCGTAGTCCATGCAATAGAGCGCTGCGTAAGCACCTTTCATCCAAATTTCCAACTTCTCAGAGTCAACTCGTAGCAGCTTGGCAAGGTACATGACAGCAGCCAGAGGTTCGCTCCATTCAACAGTTTCTCCCTCAGCATGCTGCTCTAGCCACTCCCTTGCGCGCACAGACGCCTTATAGTTGCTTGGATTGCTCACAAACACTTGACATACGGCATCCAGCAAAGTGTTTTCCTTCTCTTCGTCTTCGTCGTCAGAACGAAGCTGAGATGGCGACATTCTCACAGCTCCGTACGTGAGTAAGTCCAGGAGCTCACAAGCCTGTGCTCGATCCGTCTCAAGAGCAAGTATATCCTGGTAGTATTGCTTTGCTCCAGCAGCTGCCCGGTCCCCTTCATCCCACAAAGGTAGCGAAAGCAACTGTTTAACGATACCGATGCAGCCCAAAGCAGATTCGTGAGTAGTATTGGCATTGGCATCCTCTGAGTACCCAGCAACGGAACCTAGTTTCCCTCGAATCGCTGTAAGGAGCTCATCAAGAACATGATCAACAGCTTCCACGTCAGCAGCGATCCAATGGTTCACCAAACTTTGAGCAGCATCAATGTAAGCACGATCCGAAGCGAGAAGGTGCTTTAAAATCACATCCAAAATCATTTCCTGGTTCAACCGCTCGCCGAAAGCATGCTCTTTCAGTTTGATCGCATCCTGAAGCACTTCTAGCCACTGGTTTCCGTCCACACCGTCTTCATCATCCGAAAATTCACCAGGTAAAGCGAAATCGCACATTTGCTCAAGCAAGCCATGAGGGCCAACACTGATACCACCTCCACCGCCAATATCACTTGCTAGCATTCGGTACTTCAGACCACTGGGCGAAGAAACCACACCGTATTTACTAAGCACTTCCATAGTCACCATTAAATCTTCCAACTCGTCCACTGCTACTTGCAACTGGGCAATATCAGGAGGATCATTCTCCTTTCGAACAGGAAGTGCCTGGAAAATCGCCCATAGTTGCTCCACTAGCGCGAGATGACGCTGCATGTACACATCCTCATCCACGCCGGGCACCTTGTCGCCAATTACCTCAGAAGCATTAACAGAGTAAGCAACATCTAGAGCAGTTTCAATGAGACGCGCGTTGCTCTGAATCCAGCGGTTGGGGAAGCTCATCGACGGGTTACTCCGCTGGATCAACTGAGCTGCAAGCGTCAGACTTGTCAATGAAGGCTTGGACACCATGGTCTGTGCCAGACCAGAAAACATTTCATCCAGAGAATACGGGCTTCGGCGCTGAGATACAAAAACTGCATCTAAATGATCGATGATGGGTGTGGTGTCTCCTGAGACCTCCTTGTCAGTACCAATTACAACTAGAGCTTGCTCTTGTAGCGAAAGGGAAACCCAGTCACTGAGAGGGAGTAAACAACAGGACGAAAGATGCAGTAAATACACGCACTTGTAAAGGCGTTCAGTGTGCAGAAACAACTCCTCCAGCGGCTTCTTGGCTTCTAAGGACGACCATCCACTTAGTGACTTGATCGCCAGTTCTCCCAACTCGTATGCATAAGGAAGCTGGCCGTAGCGTGTGTCTAGAGCCAGAATTTGTCTCGAAAACCACTCGCTACACGCTGCATTACGCTCTTCGCGCGGTACATTCGAGAATTCTTTATACGCAGATAATTCTTCTTCGCTCAGATCTTGCAGTTGATTCTCTGGAAGGAGAGGAACTGGAGTAGCAAAGGTGTTGTCGTCCTCAACGTCATCGGGTCTTCTCAGTGTGCAGAATTGTCCGTCTTCGTAATCCTGAGTAGAAACTGCAGGGAGTAACATCGCGTATGCTGATGGTGATACAGAGGGTGGAATCAGCTCGAGAACATCCAACCAGTGAGGCAGTAAATTCCACGCATGTCGATGGAATAAAACCGTGAGCGCGTCAATTCGACCTTCCCGGGCAAACTGCTCCACTTGTGCCAAGACAGATGCAGATCTGAAGAGTGCATAAGCTTCCCCGTCAAAGAGCTGGTCGCCAGCCAGAGATGTGGTTGATATATCTTCTTCTTCACACAGAATCAGTCGCATAGTTTCTAGACGGTACAGATAGCGCTGGATATCCAGTTTATCTTGTGAAAGTTCTACTGCAACCTCGTTGCCATCATTCAGATGAACCCATGCATCCCACGCAAGATCGAGAATCTTCTTCATACTCGCACTTGAATCGTCGGCAATCAGCTTTAAGCATTCGCTAAGCACCCATCGTTTGTCCGATATCGCCCGTAAGTGGTCCAATGCCCCTAGAAAAGCCCTTGGGTTTGTGGACAAAAACACAAGACCTCGAAGTTCTGGGTCGTCGTGTATCCGCGCAGCTTGATGTCGGAAATCAATCCAGATTCGGCGGTGAATATCGTCACCGTTCACAGCATTTCCACGAGTCTCGTATAGCGCAACTATCACAAGAGCTTCCTCGAACTTCTTCGCATCCACGAGCAGTTCGATAAATGGCTCTAATGACAAGCTCTGAAGCTGATTTGCAGCCCAAACATCCTTCGTCATCACAAGTTCGAACACATTAAACTGGGCGCCGTTCTTGTCACTCGAAGGGGAACTATTTCCGAAGAGCGAAAGAGTTCGAACGTTATCCATCATCTCAGGTCGGAAGTGTTTTGCCAGGGCAGGCAAGAGTTGGCCAGAAGATCCCGAAGACGACAAACTCTCGTTGTCGCTGTCACTGCTAGTTGGCCCAGTTCCATCCTCAGATTGAGCGATAAACCTTGAGTAAACAACACTGTTGTTACTGAGCACGACCGCCACCACATCTGACGTTAGCCACACAACCTGCTTCGTTGTAGCGTCCTGTGTGTTGCTAGTCACGTTCTCTATTGTTTGCCACTTCAACACGTCCGCACAAGTATCAATTTGGCGGATAGATATCCGTCCGAGATTATCCACCATGCTCACGAAATTCCCATTGGGGGCCACCGCCAAGTGATGAATAAATCCAGACATCACTCGTGTCTCCGTCGAATCACCTCCTACCATCATCTTCAAAGGAGCAAAGAGGGTGCTCTTCACACTTGTCAAAAGGCCACCACTCTCCTCTGCCGTATATAAATCAAGGTTGGACTGCTCTTTATCCTCTTCAGTATGCTCGCCAAACTTCTGCTTCTTACCATTCACGACCATCGTAAAATCAAGCAGTTCACCGACTTCTTTGTTATCTTGGTCACCTGCAACCTTCCAGACACTTAATGAAGATACCTGCTTCTCCACGAGATCTTCACTGGGGTCTCTCACCCCTCCGCTTACTACAAGTGTAGAACTCTCTGGGTCGTAGCACGCCGCCGTGACTCCTGCATGCCACTCTGTGAGCTTCTTCATCACCTTCATACTAAACATCCCCGTAGTATCTGTCGAAGCCGAAGGATCCATGGCAGCTAATGCCAATTTGGCCGATTGCACGCTCACACTGAGCCAAATTCCGTCCTCAGACAGCACGAACACTTTGTTCCCGCTCTGACTCGAGAAAAACACATTCACGATGCTCGTAACGGGGTTCCACTGCTTAGCAGACAGGTATTGAGATGGGTCAATTCGTAATAGCAGTGGATCCCCTGCAGCAGCTTCAGGAACTAGCCATGTCCGACAGGAAAATATCCACAGGACAGCTTCGGGTTCGCCCTCAGCACACGGAATTCCACCACTAACGACGAGAAACTTGAGGTCTGGACTCCACACGAGCGTCCAGTTGTCTGTATGGTGTTGGGGAAACTCAGAACTGTCTGATTCCGACAGTAAATCGACAAGTTCTGAGTTCGTTGAGCCGAAGCCTTTGTCTGCCTTGAACACTCCCAAACGCACGCAATTCTGCTTCGTTCGGGACCGGAACAGCACCGCCAGATGTGTATTAGACGCAGCAGAAGCCAACACCTCGAAATCAGTCGGAAGAGACGACACAGAGCCTCGTACGAGCTCGCGAGCCGCCAGCAACAGCGGCTCCGTCATCGTCGCCAACGTGTCAAACTCGGGATGGGTTTTCAGTTTTTTTTCTGGATAAATTTCATCAGATATGATTCTATCCTCATCAGACCTGATTCCACGCTCCTTTTATGTCGACTCAATTTGCTTATAATGTGCTCACGTGCGCTGCACACGCGTGCCTTCACCGCGAAGACAATCCTGGCAGGTGTACGTTGTGCATCTTCCAGCCAAGTTGCAGCGCTGGATTGCGCGCCAGCGGCCGAACGGCGGCGTACTCACGCCAAGAGTAACTATGATAGCTGATGCCATTTGTTATCCCTTATACTCTGGGACAGTATATGAAATAGCAGGTCCTGGCAACAAGTCGCAGATTTGTGTACGGCACACCATTAGCAACGCGCTAGCTTCATCAGGCAGACACGCACAGATTATCCATCACCAAGCAGCACAAGTGGAAGACAATTATGGCGACCAAGGCAGCTCGCAAGCCGCTCATGAGCTTCCTGCGTCTGCGAGCGCCTATCCAGGAGCAGTTGAAGATCGAGGAAGCACTTTTCCGCGCCGAATCGCAGCGCAACTGGTTCATTTACAATGATGAACACTCTCCAGCCACCATTGTCATGGGTATATCTGGCAAACCGGACCAACTGCTACACCAAGACGCCGTCAAGCGGTGCGGTTTTGCTCAAATTGCTGCAATTATTAGATATCGAGACTGATATGGCCAATGTTTTGCTGATAGAGATGGTATTCCGGTGCTGAAGCGTTTCAGTGGAGGTGGAACAGTGATCGTGGACCACAATACGGTCTTCACCACCTTCATCTGCAAGCAAGAAGACTTCCCACAGGTCAGGCCGTACCCACGAGAGATCATGGCCTGGTCACAGGACTTCTTTAAGCCCTTCTTCTCCCGTATTTGCAATGAAGACTTGGTACTTGTGAAGCACTCAGGACATTTCTGCTTTGTGACAAAATGCTGACTGTTTATCTGTTGCTGATACAGACGTTTTCGCTCCGGGAGGATGACTACGTGTTTAACGACCGAAAGTTCGGCGGAAATGCGCAGAGTCTGTCCAAGGGCCGTTGGTTGCACCACACTTCGTTCCTCTGGGACTTTGATCCGAAGAACATGGAGTATCTGACGAACCCAGCGCGACAGCCTAAATACCGTCAACAACGCAGCCATCTCGAGTTCCTGTGTCCTCTAAAGGACGTACTAAAGAAGGAATGTGCCAACCGTGAGAGATTCGAAAGCGAACTCCACGCAGAACTGACACGCAACTTCGAGATCGAGGATGTGCTGCTGGAGGACATCAAACCGATTCTGGAAAAGGAGCACCGGAAATCCACGCGTTTCCTGGAGCTATAGAGCCGACTGTCAGTAGAAGACATCGTAGAGTTCTGTCAGTCTGCAATAGACAAATGATGCATCATCATCAATCAGATGAATCCAAAAGTGGTAAGCACTGTATTTTGCTTGCAGGAATCAACACCTAGGAGCTTACAGGCTAGTTGTCAGACGAGATGAGGCCTAAATAATCGTCCTTAATGGTTCCGATAGCGTTCTACAACAACAAGACATTGTTAACCAACCACTCCAGAACGAAAAAATATATCACCACAACCACTTACGATCTCCGTGACATCCACACTGACGCCCATGATTTTCAGCCGTACACCACAGCCTTTACGAATCTCAACCTCGCGGTCATCCGAGATCCACGCGTTGCTTTCATGGTCGTAGCCATTGTTCAGGTCCGTGGGCATGGCGTGTCGAGACACGAAGACCTGCAACGGCCCCACGTCCGCAAAGAAACCGAGTTGATTCACGACAGTAACGACAGCATCCAGTACCTGATTCTTGAATGGGCGGAAGAGAATAGCGCGGTAGCGGATGTTAAAGCACACGAAGCCCGAGTTGTCCTGGATCACGCCCTTGCCGATGTCCTCGTCGCGCACCTCTGTGACCGTAATGACGTATCCATACTTGCCCATGGACGTGCCCTCCACCTCCTCGATTAGACGTAGACGGATGATGTCATGCAGCTTTGGCCCGAAGTGCATCGGGTGCAGCAGCAAGTCACGAGAGAGCTGCTTTAAGAAGAACATAGCAAATTGAGTAGTGATAGCAACTAGGCGTTGAGCTCTTAAGGTGTGGACCACACATGATTTGCACAATATATTGTGAAGTTCACACAATATATTATTTGTCTCTGACATTTATTTCTTTAACCCTACATGTTGGAGCCACCAACATACCGGTAATGGGTGTATAGCTTTTTAACACCTAACCGCAACATTTTTACCCATGTTGGAACCACCAACATATTCCTAATTAAACTAGTTGTTTGTATTGACATTTTTGAACACACATATCAAATGTAGTTTTTGTGTGGTAAATAAGACCATGCACAGGGCACCAATCACCTAACATGAGCGGAGAGGCAGAACACTAAAAATGCCAATAACTGATAATTTCTCAATAGATAGCGGCGCGGCTCCTACCATCGGTCATTTAACGATATTCTTGTGTGGTAGAGCACCCGCTTAGTAAGCGGAAGGTCGGTAGTTCAATCCTGCCTGGGGGCAAACTCCTTGCATTCGTTTCGCGTGCGCACGCTCTGTGTGTCGTTCGTGATCGAGGCGTGTTGCACGCCGTCTTTGCTCTTTTGTTCTTTTGCTCTTTTGCTCTTCGGTTGCTTGCTCTTCGGTTGCTTGCTCTTCGGTTGCTTGCTCTTCATCTTGCTCTTGCTCTCGCACAGCTGCACGCCACCTCTTCTCGAGTCGCGTCAATGCACTCGCTTGCCTAAAACCACGCGCTTCCCTCGACATTCGCTGTAATACAATACACTAGATACACAACTCCAGTCCCACCCAGTCCCACCTAGTCCCACCTAGTCCTAGTCCCGCTGGTCTTGTCAATACGTCTTTCCAAGAAGTACCGTGTCGCTTGTACTTGCTGTCGTCTCTATTTTCTGATCACCAAATGGGCTAACAGTGGCACGCGTATTGGATAGTGAACAGTCCATGGCGTCAATGGCAACTTCGGCCATAGTAGAGGACCGGCGCGCTCATTTCAGGTGGACGGCCATCGAAAGGCGAAAAGCCGTCACATCGGATGACTCGTTTGGTACATGTACACATCGGCCCATCTAAGCTAACCATCGCAAGCTATGGATCGTGAGGCACTGTTGGCACGTACCTCACAGCACGGTGTTGTGGAGTACGCAGAGAGTGTGTGTGAGAGTGTGTGTGAGAGTGAGTGAGAGAGAGAGAGAGAGAGAGAGAGAGAGCGTTGGCGAGATCAGTGTCGAGCGGTAGTATGGGAGTGTTATGTAGTAGGGGTATTGTGGTATTGTGAGTGGCGGACGATATGGAGCGTGAAGAGGGGTCGATGTAGTAGTAGGGAGGGGTGTATGGTGTGTATGGTGTGTATGGTGTGTATGGTGTGTATGGTGTGTATGGTGCATTTGAGCAGGGTTTGTAGGGTTTGTAGAGTTGTTTTTGTGTGTTGTATGCGTTGAAAATGTGTGTGTGTTTTGTTGTTGTTTTTGTGTGTCCCTATAGCTCAGTGGTAGAGCACCCGCTTAGTAAGCGGAAGGTCGGTAGTTCAATCCTGCCTGGGGGCAAACTCCTTGCATTCGTTTCGCGTGCGCACGCTCTGTGTGTCGTTCGTGATCGAGGCGTGTTGCACGCCGTCTTTGCTCTTTTGTTCTTTTGCTCTTTTGCTCTTCGGTTGCTTGCTCTTCGGTTGCTTGCTCTTCGGTTGCTTGCTCTTCATCTTGCTCTTGCTCTCGCACAGCTGCACGCCACCTCTTCTCGAGTCGCGTCAATGCACTCGCTTGCCTAAAACCACGCGCTTCCCTCGACATTCGCTGTAATACAATACACTAGATACACAACTCCAGTCCCACCCAGTCCCACCTAGTCCCACCTAGTCCTAGTCCCGCTGGTCTTGTCAATTCGTCTTTCCAAGAAGTACCGTGTCGCTTGTACTTGCTGTCGTCTCTATTTTCTGATCACCAAATGGGCTAACAGTGGCACGCGTATTGGATAGTGAACAGTCCATGGCGTCAATGGCAACTTCGGCCATAGTAGAGGACCGGCGCGCTCATTTCAGGTGGACGGCCATCGAAAGGCGAAAAGCCGTCACATCGGATGACTCGTTTGGTACATGTACACATCGGCCCATCTAAGCTAACCATCGCAAGCTATGGATCGTGAGGCACTGTTGACACGTACCTCACAGCACGGTGTTGTGGAGTACGCAGAGAGTGTGTGAGAGTGTGTGTGAGAGTGAGTGAGAGAGAGAGAGAGAGAGAGAGCGTTGGCGAGATCAGTGTCGAGCGGTAGTATGGGAGTGTTATGTAGTAGGGGTATTGTGGTATTGTGAGTGGCGGACGATATGGAGCGTGAAGAGGGGTCGATGTAGTAGTAGGGATGGTGTGTATGGTGTGTATGGTGTGTATGGTGTGTATGGTGTGTATGGTGCATTTGAGCAGGGTTTGTAGGGTTTGTAGAGTTGTTTTTGTGTGTTGTATGCGTTGAAAATGTGTGTGTGTTTTGTTGTTGTTTTTGTGTGTTGTAAGAGCCCCTATAGCTCAGTGGTAGAGCACCCGCTTAGTAAGCGGAAGGTCGGTAGTTCAATCCTGCCTGGGGGCAAACTCCTTGCATTCGTTTCGCGTGCGCACGCTCTGTGTGTCGTTCGTGATCGAGGCGTGTTGCACGCCGTCTTTGCTCTTTTGTTCTTTTGCTCTTTTGCTCTTCGGTTGCTTGCTCTTCGGTTGCTTGCTCTTCGGTTGCTTGCTCTTCATCTTGCTCTTGCTCTCGCACAGCTGCACGCCACCTCTTCTCGAGTCGCGTCAATGCACTCGCTTGCCTAAAACCACGCGCTTCCCTCGACATTCGCTGTAATACAATACACTAGATACACAACTCCAGTCCCACCCAGTCCCACCTAGTCCCACCTAGTCCTAGTCCCGCTGGTCTTGTCAATTCGTCTTTCCAAGAAGTACCGTGTCGCTTGTACTTGCTGTCGTCTCTATTTTCTGATCACCAAATGGGCTAACAGTGGCACGCGTATTGGATAGTGAACAGTCCATGGCGTCAATGGCAACTTCGGCCATAGTAGAGGACCGGCGCGCTCATTTCAGGTGGACGGCCATCGAAAGGCGAAAAGCCGTCACATCGGATGACTCGTTTGGTACATGTACACATCGGCCCATCTAAGCTAACCATCGCAAGCTATGGATCGTGAGGCACTGTTGGCACGTACCTCACAGCACGGCGTTGTGGAGTACGCAGAGAGTGTGTGTGAGAGTGTGTGTGAGAGTGAGTGAGAGAGAGAGAGAGAGAGAGAGAGAGAGCGTTGGCGAGATCAGTGTCGAGCGGTAGTATGGGAGTGTTATGTAGTAGGGGTATTGTGGTATTGTGAGTGGCGGACGATATGGAGCGTGAAGAGGGGTCGATGTAGTAGTAGGGAGGGTGTGTATGGTGTGTATGGTGTGTATGGTGTGTATGGTGTGTATGGTGTGTATGGTGCATTTGAGCAGGGTTTGTAGGGTTTGTAGAGTTGTTTTTGTGTGTTGTATGCGTTGAAAATGTGTGTGTGTTTTGTTGTTGTTTTTGTGTGTTGTAAGAGCCCCTATAGCTCAGTGGTAGAGCACCCGCTTAGTAAGCGGAAGGTCGGTAGTTCAATCCTGCCTGGGGGCAAACTCCTTGCATTCGTTTCGCGTGCGCACGCTCTGTGTGTCGTTCGTGATCGAGGCGTGTTGCACGCCGTCTTTGCTCTTTTGTTCTTTTGCTCTTTTGCTCTTCGGTTGCTTGCTCTTCGGTTGCTTGCTCTTCGGTTGCTTGCTCTTCATCTTGCTCTTGCTCTCGCACAGCTGCACGCCACCTCTTCTCGAGTCGCGTCAATGCACTCGCTTGCCTAAAACCACGCGCTTCCCTCGACATTCGCTGTAATACAATACACTAGATACACAACTCCAGTCCCACCCAGTCCCACCTAGTCCCACCTAGTCCTAGTCCCGCTGGTCTTGTCAATTCGTCTTTCCAAGAAGTACCGTGTCGCTTGTACTTGCTGTCGTCTCTATTTTCTGATCACCAAATGGGCTAACAGTGGCACGCGTATTGGATAGTGAACAGTCCATGGCGTCAATGGCAACTTCGGCCATAGTAGAGGACCGGCGCGCTCATTTCAGGTGGACGGCCATCGAAAGGCGAAAAGCCGTCACATCGGATGACTCGTTTGGTACATGTACACATCGGCCCATCTAAGCTAACCATCGCAAGCTATGGATCGTGAGGCACTGTTGACACGTACCTCACAGCACGGTGTTGTGGAGTACGCAGAGAGTGTGTGAGAGTGTGTGTGAGAGTGAGTGAGAGAGAGAGAGAGAGAGAGAGCGTTGGCGAGATCAGTGTCGAGCGGTAGTATGGGAGTGTTATGTAGTAGGGGTATTGTGGTATTGTGAGTGGCGGACGATATGGAGCGTGAAGAGGGGTCGATGTAGTAGTAGGGAGGGTGTGTATGGTGTGTATGGTGTGTATGGTGTGTATGGTGCATTTGAGCAGGGTTTGTAGGGTTTGTAGAGTTGTTTTTGTGTGTTGTATGCGTTGAAAATGTGTGTGTGTTTTGTTGTTGTTTTTGTGTGTTGTAAGAGCCCCTATAGCTCAGTGGTAGAGCACCCGCTTAGTAAGCGGAAGGTCGGTAGTTCAATCCTGCCTGGGGGCAAACTCCTTGCATTCGTTTCGCGTGCGCACGCTCTGTGTGTCGTTCGTGATCGAGGCGTGTTGCACGCCGTCTTTGCTCTTTTGTTCTTTTGCTCTTTTGCTCTTCGGTTGCTTGCTCTTCGGTTGCTTGCTCTTCGGTTGCTTGCTCTTCATCTTGCTCTTGCTCTCGCACAGCTGCACGCCACCTCTTCTCGAGTCGCGTCAATGCACTCGCTTGCCTAAAACCACGCGCTTCCCTCGACATTCGCTGTAATACAATACACTAGATACACAACTCCAGTCCCACCCAGTCCCACCTAGTCCCACCTAGTCCTAGTCCCGCTGGTCTTGTCAATTCGTCTTTCCAAGAAGTACCGTGTCGCTTGTACTTGCTGTCGTCTCTATTTTCTGATCACCAAATGGGCTAACAGTGGCACGCGTATTGGATAGTGAACAGTCCATGGCGTCAATGGCAACTTCGGCCATAGTAGAGGACCGGCGCGCTCATTTCAGGTGGACGGCCATCGAAAGGCGAAAAGCCGTCACATCGGATGACTCGTTTGGTACATGTACACATCGGCCCATCTAAGCTAACCATCGCAAGCTATGGATCGTGAGGCACTGTTGACACGTACCTCACAGCACGGCGTTGTGGAGTACGCAGAGAGTGTGTGAGAGTGTGTGTGAGAGTGAGTGAGAGAGAGAGAGAGAGAGAGAGCGTTGGCGAGATCAGTGTCGAGCGGTAGTATGGGAGTGTTATGTAGTAGGGGTATTGTGGTATTGTGAGTGGCGGACGATATGGAGCGTGAAGAGGGGTCGATGTAGTAGTAGGGAGGGTGTGTAATGGTGTGTATGGTGTGTATGGTGTGTATGGTGTGTATGGTGCATTTGAGCAGGGTTTGTAGGGTTTGTAGAGTTGTTTTTGTGTGTTGTATGCGTTGAAAATGTGTGTGTGTTTTGTTGTTGTTTTTGTGTGTTGTAAGAGCCCCTATAGCTCAGTGGTAGAGCACCCGCTTAGTAAGCGGAAGGTCGGTAGTTCAATCCTGCCTGGGGGCAAACTCCTTGCATTCGTTTCGCGTGCGCACGCTCTGTGTGTCGTTCGTGATCGAGGCGTGTTGCACGCCGTCTTTGCTCTTTTGTTCTTTTGCTCTTTTGCTCTTCGGTTGCTTGCTCTTCGGTTGCTTGCTCTTCGGTTGCTTGCTCTTCATCTTGCTCTTGCTCTCGCACAGCTGCACGCCACCTCTTCTCGAGTCGCGTCAATGCACTCGCTTGCCTAAAACCACGCGCTTCCCTCGACATTCGCTGTAATACAATACACTAGATACACAACTCCAGTCCCACCCAGTCCCACCTAGTCCCACCTAGTCCTAGTCCCGCTGGTCTTGTCAATTCGTCTTTCCAAGAAGTACCGTGTCGCTTGTACTTGCTGTCGTCTCTATTTTCTGATCACCAAATGGGCTAACAGTGGCACGCGTATTGGATAGTGAACAGTCCATGGCGTCAATGGCAACTTCGGCCATAGTAGAGGACCGGCGCGCTCATTTCAGGTGGACGGCCATCGAAAGGCGAAAAGCCGTCACATCGGATGACTCGTTTGGTACATGTACACATCGGCCCATCTAAGCTAACCATCGCAAGCTATGGATCGTGAGGCACTGTTGACACGTACCTCACAGCACGGCGTTGTGGAGTACGCAGAGAGTGTGTGAGAGTGTGTGTGAGAGTGAGTGAGAGAGAGAGAGAGAGAGAGAGCGTTGGCGAGATCAGTGTCGAGCGGTAGTATGGGAGTGTTATGTAGTAGGGGTATTGTGGTATTGTGAGTGGCGGACGATATGGAGCGTGAAGAGGGGTCGATGTAGTAGTAGGGAGGGTGTGTAATGGTGTGTATGGTGTGTATGGTGTGTATGGTGTGTATGGTGCATTTGAGCAGGGTTTGTAGGGTTTGTAGAGTTGTTTTTGTGTGTTGTATGCGTTGAAAATGTGTGTGTGTTTTGTTGTTGTTTTTGTGTGTTGTAAGAGCCCCTATAGCTCAGTGGTAGAGCACCCGCTTAGTAAGCGGAAGGTCGGTAGTTCAATCCTGCCTGGGGGCAAACTCCTTGCATTCGTTTCGCGTGCGCACGCTCTGTGTGTCGTTCGTGATCGAGGCGTGTTGCACGCCGTCTTTGCTCTTTTGTTCTTTTGCTCTTTTGCTCTTCGGTTGCTTGCTCTTCGGTTGCTTGCTCTTCGGTTGCTTGCTCTTCATCTTGCTCTTGCTCTCGCACAGCTGCACGCCACCTCTTCTCGAGTCGCGTCAATGCACTCGCTTGCCTAAAACCACGCGCTTCCCTCGACATTCGCTGTAATACAATACACTAGATACACAACTCCAGTCCCACCCAGTCCCACCTAGTCCCACCTAGTCCTAGTCCCGCTGGTCTTGTCAATTCGTCTTTCCAAGAAGTACCGTGTCGCTTGTACTTGCTGTCGTCTCTATTTTCTGATCACCAAATGGGCTAACAGTGGCACGCGTATTGGATAGTGAACAGTCCATGGCGTCAATGGCAACTTCGGCCATAGTAGAGGACCGGCGCGCTCATTTCAGGTGGACGGCCATCGAAAGGCGAAAAGCCGTCACATCGGATGACTCGTTTGGTACATGTACACATCGGCCCATCTAAGCTAACCATCGCAAGCTATGGATCGTGAGGCACTGTTGACACGTACCTCACAGCACGGCGTTGTGGAGTACGCAGAGAGTGTGTGAGAGTGTGTGTGAGAGTGAGTGAGAGAGAGAGAGAGAGAGAGAGAGAGAGAGAGAGCGTTGGCGAGATCAGTGTCGAGCGGTAGTATGGGAGTGTTATGTAGTAGGGGTATTGTGGTATTGTGAGTGGCGGACGATATGGAGCGTGAAGAGGGGTCGATGTAGTAGTAGGGAGGGTGTGTATGGTGTGTATGGTGTGTATGGTGTGTATGGTGCATTTGAGCAGGGTTTGTAGGGTTTGTAGAGTTGTTTTTGTGTGTTGTATGCGTTGAAAATGTGTGTGTGTTTTGTTGTTGTTTTTGTGTGTTGTAAGAGCCCCTATAGCTCAGTGGTAGAGCACCCGCTTAGTAAGCGGAAGGTCGGTAGTTCAATCCTGCCTGGGGGCAAACTCCTTGCATTCGTTTCGCGTGCGCACGCTCTGTGTGTCGTTCGTGATCGAGGCGTGTTGCACGCCGTCTTTGCTCTTTTGTTCTTTTGCTCTTTTGCTCTTCGGTTGCTTGCTCTTCGGTTGCTTGCTCTTCGGTTGCTTGCTCTTCATCTTGCTCTTGCTCTCGCACAGCTGCACGCCACCTCTTCTCGAGTCGCGTCAATGCACTCGCTTGCCTAAAACCACGCGCTTCCCTCGACATTCGCTGTAATACAATACACTAGATACACAACTCCAGTCCCACCCAGTCCCACCTAGTCCCACCTAGTCCTAGTCCCGCTGGTCTTGTCAATTCGTCTTTCCAAGAAGTACCGTGTCGCTTGTACTTGCTGTCGTCTCTATTTTCTGATCACCAAATGGGCTAACAGTGGCACGCGTATTGGATAGTGAACAGTCCATGGCGTCAATGGCAACTTCGGCCATAGTAGAGGACCGGCGCGCTCATTTCAGGTGGACGGCCATCGAAAGGCGAAAAGCCGTCACATCGGATGACTCGTTTGGTACATGTACACATCGGCCCATCTAAGCTAACCATCGCAAGCTATGGATCGTGAGGCACTGTTGACACGTACCTCACAGCACGGCGTTGTGGAGTACGCAGAGAGTGTGTGAGAGTGTGTGTGAGAGTGAGTGAGAGAGAGAGAGAGAGAGAGAGAGCGTTGGCGAGATCAGTGTCGAGCGGTAGTATGGGAGTGTTATGTAGTAGGGGTATTGTGGTATTGTGAGTGGCGGACGATATGGAGCGTGAAGAGGGGTCGATGTAGTAGTAGGGAGGGTGTGTATGGTGTGTATGGTGTGTATGGTGTGTATGGTGCATTTGAGCAGGGTTTGTAGGGTTTGTAGAGTTGTTTTTGTGTGTTGTATGCGTTGAAAATGTGTGTGTGTTTTGTTGTTGTTTTTGTGTGTTGTAAGAGCCCCTATAGCTCAGTGGTAGAGCACCCGCTTAGTAAGCGGAAGGTCGGTAGTTCAATCCTGCCTGGGGGCAAACTCCTTGCATTCGTTTCGCGTGCGCACGCTCTGTGTGTCGTTCGTGATCGAGGCGTGTTGCACGCCGTCTTTGCTCTTTTGTTCTTTTGCTCTTTTGCTCTTCGGTTGCTTGCTCTTCGGTTGCTTGCTCTTCGGTTGCTTGCTCTTCATCTTGCTCTTGCTCTCGCACAGCTGCACGCCACCTCTTCTCGAGTCGCGTCAATGCACTCGCTTGCCTAAAACCACGCGCTTCCCTCGACATTCGCTGTAATACAATACACTAGATACACAACTCCAGTCCCACCCAGTCCCACCTAGTCCCACCTAGTCCTAGTCCCGCTGGTCTTGTCAATTCGTCTTTCCAAGAAGTACCGTGTCGCTTGTACTTGCTGTCGTCTCTATTTTCTGATCACCAAATGGGCTAACAGTGGCACGCGTATTGGATAGTGAACAGTCCATGGCGTCAATGGCAACTTCGGCCATAGTAGAGGACCGGCGCGCTCATTTCAGGTGGACGGCCATCGAAAGGCGAAAAGCCGTCACATCGGATGACTCGTTTGGTACATGTACACATCGGCCCATCTAAGCTAACCATCGCAAGCTATGGATCGTGAGGCACTGTTGACACGTACCTCACAGCACGGCGTTGTGGAGTACGCAGAGAGTGTGTGAGAGTGTGTGTGAGAGTGAGTGAGAGAGAGAGAAGAGAGAGAGAGCGTTGGCGAGATCAGTGTCGAGCGGTAGTATGGGAGTGTTATGTAGTAGGGGTATTGTGGTATTGTGAGTGGCGGACGATATGGAGCGTGAAGAGGGGTCGATGTAGTAGTAGGGAGGGTGTGTAATGGTGTGTATGGTGTGTATGGTGTGTATGGTGTGTATGGTGCATTTGAGCAGGGTTTGTAGGGTTTGTAGAGTTGTTTTTGTGTGTTGTATGCGTTGAAAATGTGTGTGTGTTTTGTTGTTGTTTTTGTGTGTTGTAAGAGCCCCTATAGCTCAGTGGTAGAGCACCCGCTTAGTAAGCGGAAGGTCGGTAGTTCAATCCTGCCTGGGGGCAAACTCCTTGCATTCGTTTCGCGTGCGCACGCTCTGTGTGTCGTTCGTGATCGAGGCGTGTTGCACGCCGTCTTTGCTCTTTTGTTCTTTTGCTCTTTTGCTCTTCGGTTGCTTGCTCTTCGGTTGCTTGCTCTTCGGTTGCTTGCTCTTATCTTGCTCTTGCTCTCGCACAGCTGCACGCCACCTCTTCTCGAGTCGCGTCAATGCACTCGCTTGCCTAAAACCACGCGCTTCCCTCGACATTCGCTGTAATACAATACACTAGATACACAACTCCAGTCCCACCCAGTCCCACCTAGTCCCACCTAGTCCTAGTCCCGCTGGTCTTGTCAATTCGTCTTTCCAAGAAGTACCGTGTCGCTTGTACTTGCTGTCGTCTCTATTTTCTGATCACCAAATGGGCTAACAGTGGCACGCGTATTGGATAGTGAACAGTCCATGGCGTCAATGGCAACTTCGGCCATAGTAGAGGACCGGCGCGCTCATTTCAGGTGGACGGCCATCGAAAGGCGAAAAGCCGTCACATCGGATGACTCGTTTGGTACATGTACACATCGGCCCATCTAAGCTAACCATCGCAAGCTATGGATCGTGAGGCACTGTTGACACGTACCTCACAGCACGGCGTTGTGGAGTACGCAGAGAGTGTGTGAGAGTGTGTGTGAGAGTGAGTGAGAGAGAGAGAGAGAGAGAGAGAGAGAGCGTTGGCGAGATCAGTGTCGAGCGGTAGTATGGGAGTGTTATGTAGTAGGGGTATTGTGGTATTGTGAGTGGCGGACGATATGGAGCGTGAAGAGGGGTCGATGTAGTAGTAGGGAGGGTGTGTATGGTGTGTATGGTGTGTATGGTGTGTATGGTGCATTTGAGCAGGGTTTGTAGGGTTTGTAGAGTTGTTTTTGTGTGTTGTATGCGTTGAAAATGTGTGTGTGTTTTGTTGTTGTTTTTGTGTGTTGTAAGAGCCCCTATAGCTCAGTGGTAGAGCACCCGCTTAGTAAGCGGAAGGTCGGTAGTTCAATCCTGCCTGGGGGCAAACTCCTTGCATTCGTTTCGCGTGCGCACGCTCTGTGTGTCGTTCGTGATCGAGGCGTGTTGCACGCCGTCTTTGCTCTTTTGTTCTTTTGCTCTTTTGCTCTTCGGTTGCTTGCTCTTCGGTTGCTTGCTCTTCGGTTGCTTGCTCTTCATCTTGCTCTTGCTCTCGCACAGCTGCACGCCACCTCTTCTCGAGTCGCGTCAATGCACTCGCTTGCCTAAAACCACGCGCTTCCCTCGACATTCGCTGTAATACAATACACTAGATACACAACTCCAGTCCCACCCAGTCCCACCTAGTCCCACCTAGTCCTAGTCCCGCTGGTCTTGTCAATTCGTCTTTCCAAGAAGTACCGTGTCGCTTGTACTTGCTGTCGTCTCTATTTTCTGATCACCAAATGGGCTAACAGTGGCACGCGTATTGGATAGTGAACAGTCCATGGCGTCAATGGCAACTTCGGCCATAGTAGAGGACCGGCGCGCTCATTTCAGGTGGACGGCCATCGAAAGGCGAAAAGCCGTCACATCGGATGACTCGTTTGGTACATGTACACATCGGCCCATCTAAGCTAACCATCGCAAGCTATGGATCGTGAGGCACTGTTGACACGTACCTCACAGCACGGTGTTGTGGAGTACGCAGAGAGTGTGTGAGAGTGTGTGTGAGAGTGAGTGAGAGAGAGAGAGAGAGAGAGAGAGCGTTGGCGAGATCAGTGTCGAGCGGTAGTATGGGAGTGTTATGTAGTAGGGGTATTGTGGTATTGTGAGTGGCGGACGATATGGAGCGTGAAGAGGGGTCGATGTAGTAGTAGGGAGGGTGTGTATGGTGTGTATGGTGTGTATGGTGTGTATGGTGTGTATGGTGTGTATGGTGCATTTGAGCAGGGTTTGTAGGGTTTGTAGAGTTGTTTTTGTGTGTTGTATGCGTTGAAAATGTGTGTGTGTTTTGTTGTTGTTTTTGTGTGTTGTAAGAGCCCCTATAGCTCAGTGGTAGAGCACCCGCTTAGTAAGCGGAAGGTCGGTAGTTCAATCCTGCCTGGGGGCAAACTCCTTGCATTCGTTTCGCGTGCGCACGCTCTGTGTGTCGTTCGTGATCGAGGCGTGTTGCACGCCGTCTTTGCTCTTTTGTTCTTTTGCTCTTTTGCTCTTCGGTTGCTTGCTCTTCGGTTGCTTGCTCTTCGGTTGCTTGCTCTTCATCTTGCTCTTGCTCTCGCACAGCTGCACGCCACCTCTTCTCGAGTCGCGTCAATGCACTCGCTTGCCTAAAACCACGCGCTTCCCTCGACATTCGCTGTAATACAATACACTAGATACACAACTCCAGTCCCACCCAGTCCCACCTAGTCCCACCTAGTCCTAGTCCCGCTGGTCTTGTCAATTCGTCTTTCCAAGAAGTACCGTGTCGCTTGTACTTGCTGTCGTCTCTATTTTCTGATCACCAAATGGGCTAACAGTGGCACGCGTATTGGATAGTGAACAGTCCATGGCGTCAATGGCAACTTCGGCCATAGTAGAGGACCGGCGCGCTCATTTCAGGTGGACGGCCATCGAAAGGCGAAAAGCCGTCACATCGGATGACTCGTTTGGTACATGTACACATCGGCCCATCTAAGCTAACCATCGCAAGCTATGGATCGTGAGGCACTGTTGGCACGTACCTCACAGCACGGTGTTGTGGAGTACGCAGAGAGTGTGTGAGAGTGTGTGTGAGAGTGAGAGAGAGAGAGAGAGAGAGAGAGAGCGTTGGCGAGATCAGTGTCGAGCGGTAGTATGGGAGTGTTATGTAGTAGGGGTATTGTGGTATTGTGAGTGGCGGACGATATGGAGCGTGAAGAGGGGTCGATGTAGTAGTAGGGAGGGTGTGTATGGTGTGTATGGTGTGTATGGTGTGTATGGTGTGTATGGTGTGTATGGTGCATTTGAGCAGGGTTTGTAGGGTTTGTAGAGTTGTTTTTGTGTGTTGTATGCGTTGAAAATGTGTGTGTGTTTTGTTGTTGTTTTTGTGTGTTGTAAGAGCCCCTATAGCTCAGTGGTAGAGCACCCGCTTAGTAAGCGGAAGGTCGGTAGTTCAATCCTGCCTGGGGGCAAACTCCTTGCATTCGTTTCGCGTGCGCACGCTCTGTGTGTCGTTCGTGATCGAGGCGTGTTGCACGCCGTCTTTGCTCTTTTGTTCTTTTGCTCTTTTGCTCTTCGGTTGCTTGCTCTTCGGTTGCTTGCTCTTCGGTTGCTTGCTCTTCATCTTGCTCTTGCTCTCGCACAGCTGCACGCCACCTCTTCTCGAGTCGCGTCAATGCACTCGCTTGCCTAAAACCACGCGCTTCCCTCGACATTCGCTGTAATACAATACACTAGATACACAACTCCAGTCCCACCCAGTCCCACCTAGTCCCACCTAGTCCTAGTCCCGCTGGTCTTGTCAATTCGTCTTTCCAAGAAGTACCGTGTCGCTTGTACTTGCTGTCGTCTCTATTTTCTGATCACCAAATGGGCTAACAGTGGCACGCGTATTGGATAGTGAACAGTCCATGGCGTCAATGGCAACTTCGGCCATAGTAGAGGACCGGCGCGCTCATTTCAGGTGGACGGCCATCGAAAGGCGAAAAGCCGTCACATCGGATGACTCGTTTGGTACATGTACACATCGGCCCATAAGCTAACCATCGCAAGCTATGGATCGTGAGGCACTGTTGGCACGTACCTCACAGCACGGTGTTGTGGAGTACGCAGAGAGTGTGTGAGAGTGTGTGTGAGAGTGAGTGAGAGAGAGAGAGAGAGAGAGAGAGCGTTGGCGAGATCAGTGTCGAGCGGTAGTATGGGAGTGTTATGTAGTAGGGGTATTGTGGTATTGTGAGTGGCGGACGATATGGAGCGTGAAGAGGGGTCGATGTAGTAGTAGGGAGGGTGTGTATGGTGTGTATGGTGTGTATGGTGTGTATGGTGTGTATGGTGCATTTGAGCAGGGTTTGTAGGGTTTGTAGAGTTGTTTTTGTGTGTTGTATGCGTTGAAAATGTGTGTGTGTTTTGTTGTTGTTTTTGTGTGTTGTAAGAGCCCCTATAGCTCAGTGGTAGAGCACCCGCTTAGTAAGCGGAAGGTCGGTAGTTCAATCCTGCCTGGGGGCAAACTCCTTGCATTCGTTTCGCGTGCGCACGCTCTGTGTGTCGTTCGTGATCGAGGCGTGTTGCACGCCGTCTTTGCTCTTTTGTTCTTTTGCTCTTTTGCTCTTCGGTTGCTTGCTCTTCGGTTGCTTGCTCTTCGGTTGCTTGCTCTTCATCTTGCTCTTGCTCTCGCACAGCTGCACGCCACCTCTTCTCGAGTCGCGTCAATGCACTCGCTTGCCTAAAACCACGCGCTTCCCTCGACATTCGCTGTAATACAATACACTAGATACACAACTCCAGTCCCACCCAGTCCCACCTAGTCCCACCTAGTCCTAGTCCCGCTGGTCTTGTCAATTCGTCTTTCCAAGAAGTACCGTGTCGCTTGTACTTGCTGTCGTCTCTATTTTCTGATCACCAAATGGGCTAACAGTGGCACGCGTATTGGATAGTGAACAGTCCATGGCGTCAATGGCAACTTCGGCCATAGTAGAGGACCGGCGCGCTCATTTCAGGTGGACGGCCATCGAAAGGCGAAAAGCCGTCACATCGGATGACTCGTTTGGTACATGTACACATCGGCCCATCTAAGCTAACCATCGCAAGCTATGGATCGTGAGGCACTGTTGGCACGTACCTCACAGCACGGTGTTGTGGAGTACGCAGAGAGTGTGTGTGAGAGTGTGTGTGAGAGTGAGTGAGAGAGAGAGAGAGAGAGAGAGAGCGTTGGCGAGATCAGTGTCGAGCGGTAGTATGGGAGTGTTATGTAGTAGGGGTATTGTGGTATTGTGAGTGGCGGACGATATGGAGCGTGAAGAGGGGTCGATGTAGTAGTAGGGAGGGTGTGTATGGTGTGTATGGTGTGTATGGTGTGTATGGTGTGTATGGTGTGTATGGTGCATTTGAGCAGGGTTTGTAGGGTTTGTAGAGTTGTTTTTGTGTGTTGTATGCGTTGAAAATGTGTGTGTGTTTTGTTGTTGTTTTTGTGTGTTGTAAGAGCCCCTATAGCTCAGTGGTAGAGCACCCGCTTAGTAAGCGGAAGGTCGGTAGTTCAATCCTGCCTGGGGGCAAACTCCTTGCATTCGTTTCGCGTGCGCACGCTCTGTGTGTCGTTCGTGATCGAGGCGTGTTGCACGCCGTCTTTGCTCTTTTGTTCTTTTGCTCTTTTGCTCTTCGGTTGCTTGCTCTTCGGTTGCTTGCTCTTCGGTTGCTTGCTCTTCATCTTGCTCTTGCTCTCGCACAGCTGCACGCCACCTCTTCTCGAGTCGCGTCAATGCACTCGCTTGCCTAAAACCACGCGCTTCCCTCGACATTCGCTGTAATACAATACACTAGATACACAACTCCAGTCCCACCCAGTCCCACCTAGTCCCACCTAGTCCTAGTCCCGCTGGTCTTGTCAATTCGTCTTTCCAAGAAGTACCGTGTCGCTTGTACTTGCTGTCGTCTCTATTTTCTGATCACCAAATGGGCTAACAGTGGCACGCGTATTGGATAGTGAACAGTCCATGGCGTCAATGGCAACTTCGGCCATAGTAGAGGACCGGCGCGCTCATTTCAGGTGGACGGCCATCGAAAGGCGAAAAGCCGTCACATCGGATGACTCGTTTGGTACATGTACACATCGGCCCATCTAAGCTAACCATCGCAAGCTATGGATCGTGAGGCACTGTTGACACGTACCTCACAGCACGGTGTTGTGGAGTACGCAGAGAGTGTGTGAGAGTGTGTGTGAGAGTGAGTGAGAGAGAGAGAGAGAGAGAGAGAGCGTTGGCGAGATCAGTGTCGAGCGGTAGTATGGGAGTGTTATGTAGTAGGGGTATTGTGGTATTGTGAGTGGCGGACGATATGGAGCGTGAAGAGGGGTCGATGTAGTAGTAGGGAGGGTGTGTATGGTGTGTATGGTGTGTATGGTGTGTATGGTGTGTATGGTGTGTATGGTGCATTTGAGCAGGGTTTGTAGGGTTTGTAGAGTTGTTTTTGTGTGTTGTATGCGTTGAAAATGTGTGTGTGTTTTGTTGTTGTTTTTGTGTGTTGTAAGAGCCCCTATAGCTCAGTGGTAGAGCACCCGCTTAGTAAGCGGAAGGTCGGTAGTTCAATCCTGCCTGGGGGCAAACTCCTTGCATTCGTTTCGCGTGCGCACGCTCTGTGTGTCGTTCGTGATCGAGGCGTGTTGCACGCCGTCTTTGCTCTTTTGTTCTTTTGCTCTTTTGCTCTTCGGTTGCTTGCTCTTCGGTTGCTTGCTCTTCGGTTGCTTGCTCTTCATCTTGCTCTTGCTCTCGCACAGCTGCACGCCACCTCTTCTCGAGTCGCGTCAATGCACTCGCTTGCCTAAAACCACGCGCTTCCCTCGACATTCGCTGTAATACAATACACTAGATACACAACTCCAGTCCCACCCAGTCCCACCTAGTCCCACCTAGTCCTAGTCCCGCTGGTCTTGTCAATTCGTCTTTCCAAGAAGTACCGTGTCGCTTGTACTTGCTGTCGTCTCTATTTTCTGATCACCAAATGGGCTAACAGTGGCACGCGTATTGGATAGTGAACAGTCCATGGCGTCAATGGCAACTTCGGCCATAGTAGAGGACCGGCGCGCTCATTTCAGGTGGACGGCCATCGAAAGGCGAAAAGCCGTCACATCGGATGACTCGTTTGGTACATGTACACATCGGCCCATCTAAGCTAACCATCGCAAGCTATGGATCGTGAGGCACTGTTGACACGTACCTCACAGCACGGTGTTGTGGAGTACGCAGAGAGTGTGTGTGAGAGTGTGTGTGAGAGTGAGTGAGAGAGAGAGAGAGAGAGAGAGAGCGTTGGCGAGATCAGTGTCGAGCGGTAGTATGGGAGTGTTATGTAGTAGGGGTATTGTGGTATTGTGAGTGGCGGACGATATGGAGCGTGAAGAGGGGTCGATGTAGTAGTAGGGAGGGTGTGTATGGTGTGTATGGTGTGTATGGTGTGTATGGTGTGTATGGTGTGTATGGTGCATTTGAGCAGGGTTTGTAGGGTTTGTAGAGTTGTTTTTGTGTGTTGTATGCGTTGAAAATGTGTGTGTGTTTTGTTGTTGTTTTTGTGTGTTGTAAGAGCCCCTATAGCTCAGTGGTAGAGCACCCGCTTAGTAAGCGGAAGGTCGGTAGTTCAATCCTGCCTGGGGGCAAACTCCTTGCATTCGTTTCGCGTGCGCACGCTCTGTGTGTCGTTCGTGATCGAGGCGTGTTGCACGCCGTCTTTGCTCTTTTGTTCTTTTGCTCTTTTGCTCTTCGGTTGCTTGCTCTTCGGTTGCTTGCTCTTCGGTTGCTTGCTCTTCATCTTGCTCTTGCTCTCGCACAGCTGCACGCCACCTCTTCTCGAGTCGCGTCAATGCACTCGCTTGCCTAAAACCACGCGCTTCCCTCGACATTCGCTGTAATACAATACACTAGATACACAACTCCAGTCCCACCCAGTCCCACCTAGTCCCACCTAGTCCTAGTCCCGCTGGTCTTGTCAATTCGTCTTTCCAAGAAGTACCGTGTCGCTTGTACTTGCTGTCGTCTCTATTTTCTGATCACCAAATGGGCTAACAGTGGCACGCGTATTGGATAGTGAACAGTCCATGGCGTCAATGGCAACTTCGGCCATAGTAGAGGACCGGCGCGCTCATTTCAGGTGGACGGCCATCGAAAGGCGAAAAGCCGTCACATCGGATGACTCGTTTGGTACATGTACACATCGGCCCATCTAAGCTAACCATCGCAAGCTATGGATCGTGAGGCACTGTTGGCACGTACCTCACAGCACGGTGTTGTGGAGTACGCAGAGAGTGTGTGTGAGAGTGTGTGTGAGAGTGAGTGAGAGAGAGAGAGAGAGAGAGAGAGCGTTGGCGAGATCAGTGTCGAGCGGTAGTATGGGAGTGTTATGTAGTAGGGGTATTGTGGTATTGTGAGTGGCGGACGATATGGAGCGTGAAGAGGGGTCGATGTAGTAGTAGGGAGGGTGTGTATGGTGTGTATGGTGTGTATGGTGTGTATGGTGTGTATGGTGTGTATGGTGCATTTGAGCAGGGTTTGTAGGGTTTGTAGAGTTGTTTTTGTGTGTTGTATGCGTTGAAAATGTGTGTGTGTTTTGTTGTTGTTTTTGTGTGTTGTAAGAGCCCCTATAGCTCAGTGGTAGAGCACCCGCTTAGTAAGCGGAAGGTCGGTAGTTCAATCCTGCCTGGGGGCAAACTCCTTGCATTCGTTTCGCGTGCGCACGCTCTGTGTGTCGTTCGTGATCGAGGCGTGTTGCACGCCGTCTTTGCTCTTTTGTTCTTTTGCTCTTTTGCTCTTCGGTTGCTTGCTCTTCGGTTGCTTGCTCTTCGGTTGCTTGCTCTTCATCTTGCTCTTGCTCTCGCACAGCTGCACGCCACCTCTTTTCGAGTCGCGTCAATGCACTCGCTTGCCTAAAACCACGCGCTTCCCTCGACATTCGCTGTAATACAATACACTAGATACACAACTCCAGTCCCACCCAGTCCCACCTAGTCCCACCTAGTCCTAGTCCCGCTGGTCTTGTCAATTCGTCTTTCCAAGAAGTACCGTGTCGCTTGTACTTGCTGTCGTCTCTATTTTCTGATCACCAAATGGGCTAACAGTGGCACGCGTATTGGATAGTGAACAGTCCATGGCGTCAATGGCAACTTCGGCCATAGTAGAGGACCGGCGCGCTCATTTCAGGTGGACGGCCATCGAAAGGCGAAAAGCCGTCACATCGGATGACTCGTTTGGTACATGTACACATCGGCCCATCTAAGCTAACCATCGCAAGCTATGGATCGTGAGGCACTGTTGGCACGTACCTCACAGCACGGTGTTGTGGAGTACGCAGAGAGTGTGTGTGAGAGTGTGTGTGAGAGTGAGTGAGAGAGAGAGAGAGAGAGAGAGAGCGTTGGCGAGATCAGTGTCGAGCGGTAGTATGGGAGTGTTATGTAGTAGGGGTATTGTGGTATTGTGAGTGGCGGACGATATGGAGCGTGAAGAGGGGTCGATGTAGTAGTAGGGAGGGTGTGTATGGTGTGTATGGTGTGTATGGTGTGTATGGTGTGTATGGTGTGTATGGTGCATTTGAGCAGGGTTTGTAGGGTTTGTAGAGTTGTTTTTGTGTGTTGTATGCGTTGAAAATGTGTGTGTGTTTTGTTGTTGTTTTTGTGTGTTGTAAGAGCCCCTATAGCTCAGTGGTAGAGCACCCGCTTAGTAAGCGGAAGGTCGGTAGTTCAATCCTGCCTGGGGGCAAACTCCTTGCATTCGTTTCGCGTGCGCACGCTCTGTGTGTCGTTCGTGATCGAGGCGTGTTGCACGCCGTCTTTGCTCTTTTGTTCTTTTGCTCTTTTGCTCTTCGGTTGCTTGCTCTTCGGTTGCTTGCTCTTCGGTTGCTTGCTCTTCATCTTGCTCTTGCTCTCGCACAGCTGCACGCCACCTCTTTTCGAGTCGCGTCAATGCACTCGCTTGCCTAAAACCACGCGCTTCCCTCGACATTCGCTGTAATACAATACACTAGATACACAACTCCAGTCCCACCCAGTCCCACCTAGTCCCACCTAGTCCTAGTCCCGCTGGTCTTGTCAATTCGTCTTTCCAAGAAGTACCGTGTCGCTTGTACTTGCTGTCGTCTCTATTTTCTGATCACCAAATGGGCTAACAGTGGCACGCGTATTGGATAGTGAACAGTCCATGGCGTCAATGGCAACTTCGGCCATAGTAGAGGACCGGCGCGCTCATTTCAGGTGGACGGCCATCGAAAGGCGAAAAGCCGTCACATCGGATGACTCGTTTGGTACATGTACACATCGGCCCATCTAAGCTAACCATCGCAAGCTATGGATCGTGAGGCACTGTTGGCACGTACCTCACAGCACGGTGTTGTGGAGTACGCAGAGAGTGTGTGTGAGAGTGTGTGTGAGAGTGAGTGAGAGAGAGAGAGAGAGAGAGAGAGCGTTGGCGAGATCAGTGTCGAGCGGTAGTATGGGAGTGTTATGTAGTAGGGGTATTGTGGTATTGTGAGTGGCGGACGATATGGAGCGTGAAGAGGGGTCGATGTAGTAGTAGGGAGGGTGTGTATGGTGTGTATGGTGTGTATGGTGTGTATGGTGTGTATGGTGTGTATGGTGCATTTGAGCAGGGTTTGTAGGGTTTGTAGAGTTGTTTTTGTGTGTTGTATGCGTTGAAAATGTGTGTGTGTTTTGTTGTTGTTTTTGTGTGTTGTAAGAGCCCCTATAGCTCAGTGGTAGAGCACCCGCTTAGTAAGCGGAAGGTCGGTAGTTCAATCCTGCCTGGGGGCAAACTCCTTGCATTCGTTTCGCGTGCGCACGCTCTGTGTGTCGTTCGTGATCGAGGCGTGTTGCACGCCGTCTTTGCTCTTTTGTTCTTTTGCTCTTTTGCTCTTCGGTTGCTTGCTCTTCGGTTGCTTGCTCTTCGGTTGCTTGCTCTTCATCTTGCTCTTGCTCTCGCACAGCTGCACGCCACCTCTTTTCGAGTCGCGTCAATGCACTCGCTTGCCTAAAACCACGCGCTTCCCTCGACATTCGCTGTAATACAATACACTAGATACACAACTCCAGTCCCACCCAGTCCCACCTAGTCCCACCTAGTCCTAGTCCCGCTGGTCTTGTCAATTCGTCTTTCCAAGAAGTACCGTGTCGCTTGTACTTGCTGTCGTCTCTATTTTCTGATCACCAAATGGGCTAACAGTGGCACGCGTATTGGATAGTGAACAGTCCATGGCGTCAATGGCAACTTCGGCCATAGTAGAGGACCGGCGCGCTCATTTCAGGTGGACGGCCATCGAAAGGCGAAAAGCCGTCACATCGGATGACTCGTTTGGTACATGTACACATCGGCCCATCTAAGCTAACCATCGCAAGCTATGGATCGTGAGGCACTGTTGGCACGTACCTCACAGCACGGTGTTGTGGAGTACGCAGAGAGTGTGTGTGAGAGTGTGTGTGAGAGTGAGTGAGAGAGAGAGAGAGAGAGAGAGAGCGTTGGCGAGATCAGTGTCGAGCGGTAGTATGGGAGTGTTATGTAGTAGGGGTATTGTGGTATTGTGAGTGGCGGACGATATGGAGCGTGAAGAGGGGTCGATGTAGTAGTAGGGAGGGTGTGTATGGTGTGTATGGTGTGTATGGTGTGTATGGTGTGTATGGTGTGTATGGTGCATTTGAGCAGGGTTTGTAGGGTTTGTAGAGTTGTTTTTGTGTGTTGTATGCGTTGAAAATGTGTGTGTGTTTTGTTGTTGTTTTTGTGTGTTGTAAGAGCCCCTATAGCTCAGTGGTAGAGCACCCGCTTAGTAAGCGGAAGGTCGGTAGTTCAATCCTGCCTGGGGGCAAACTCCTTGCATTCGTTTCGCGTGCGCACGCTCTGTGTGTCGTTCGTGATCGAGGCGTGTTGCACGCCGTCTTTGCTCTTTTGTTCTTTTGCTCTTTTGCTCTTCGGTTGCTTGCTCTTCGGTTGCTTGCTCTTCGGTTGCTTGCTCTTCATCTTGCTCTTGCTCTCGCACAGCTGCACGCCACCTCTTTTCGAGTCGCGTCAATGCACTCGCTTGCCTAAAACCACGCGCTTCCCTCGACATTCGCTGTAATACAATACACTAGATACACAACTCCAGTCCCACCCAGTCCCACCTAGTCCCACCTAGTCCTAGTCCCGCTGGTCTTGTCAATTCGTCTTTCCAAGAAGTACCGTGTCGCTTGTACTTGCTGTCGTCTCTATTTTCTGATCACCAAATGGGCTAACAGTGGCACGCGTATTGGATAGTGAACAGTCCATGGCGTCAATGGCAACTTCGGCCATAGTAGAGGACCGGCGCGCTCATTTCAGGTGGACGGCCATCGAAAGGCGAAAAGCCGTCACATCGGATGACTCGTTTGGTACATGTACACATCGGCCCATCTAAGCTAACCATCGCAAGCTATGGATCGTGAGGCACTGTTGGCACGTACCTCACAGCACGGTGTTGTGGAGTACGCAGAGAGTGTGTGTGAGAGTGTGTGTGAGAGTGAGTGAGTGAGAGAGAGAGAGAGAGAGAGAGAGCGTTGGCGAGATCAGTGTCGAGCGGTAGTATGGGAGTGTTATGTAGTAGGGGTATTGTGGTATTGTGAGTGGCGGACGATATGGAGCGTGAAGAGGGGTCGATGTAGTAGTAGGGAGGGTGTGTATGGTGTGTATGGTGTGTATGGTGTGTATGGTGTGTATGGTGTGTATGGTGTGTATGGTGTG